>CM068754.1:10817312-11417312 GCA_035084275.1 Hydrolagus colliei
TTTGTTGTTGTTTAATGGATTGTTTACCACCTCCCTTTTATCGTTTGGGATATCTGAAGATGAGCAATACTCCCTTTTTTTATTGTGAATCAGATACTGTAATGTTTTCTTATATCTAGTTCATAAAATTCATCATTAAACATTTCCTCTTCTAGATAGAAATCATTTCCAGCTGAAACTGTAGCTTTGCATTGTAATAATTTATGGTTATCTTTGATGACTTGAATATGTTTCTCATTTATAATTCACATAAAAGATTATGGTTTTAATAAGGATATCCTAACCACTCTTACAGGAACCTGCACATTCTTCTCGTGTGCAATCAATCAGTGGTTTCAGTTACATACTTTAAAAATGCATCTTGAAAATGGTCGCTATTAAATGTCCTAAAGCATTGTCCTCAGGTTCTTTGCTTTCCTGCTGTCAGTGTCAGCTGCTGTACAAAGCCATTGGCTCCAGTATAATATTGTTTGCAGATGATGCATTTTCACCATCTGCTTTGCAGACATTCTCTAGCAAGTCAACCTCTCTCTGGATATTAAGATACCGGTGGAAAACAAAATTGGTATTAAACTTTAATGTTCACTTAACAATTGATGTATTTAAATAAAAATTGTGTTCAAGAACATGGATACTCTCCTTACCCATTCTTTGCTGCCAGCCCCAGGAAGGATTTACCATGGTGCAATTTGGAACAGATAATAATCCTTGAATTCGATATTATCTCATCTTCTAGACGTTTCAAAGCGTGTCACAGAATATACTGTAACGTGAATTCACTGTACATATTGTGGGCAAAATGGGCAGATGGGCCCAAGCAATTTTTATATGGAGTGGATAAAAGCGTTGTAAGGATTTCAATCAAATATAAAGTTTATTATTGGAGTCCTGTAGCTTAGTGGTTAGATTACAAGCGAGAGACCTGTTCAATGCAGGTCAGGGCAAAACCGTAGGCAAGCTTCCTTACTCCACACGCCTGATATTAATCCCTCAAGAAAAAAACACACAATAATAAATTGGTCATTTCAATCCAAGACTATTTGTGGGACACCGCTGTGCGCAACTGGCCACTGCGTTTAGTCCACGATTATACAGTATATCCTGCAAAGTGCTTTGAGATATCTAGAAGATGTGAAAAGCGCTATTTCAAATGCAAGGATTGTTATCATTATTATATGTTTCATATCTTTCAATACGAGAAAACAAAATATAATAATACTGTAATAATATCATGGCATAAAAAGTAACAAGACCAAAAAAGACCCCCAAAATAACCATAATGTGTACTAAACTTAACAAAAAATGTCCTTTTGTATTCCGTCTGGCATACTTCTGATATCCATGTAAAGATGCAAAGTGCACCAATATATCAATATTGATTGGTTCTACATTATAATGTTAACAGCAATATCTATAAGCTTTCATGAGTTGCTAGTTTTGTGAGCAGTGTGGTTTCAGAGATGACACCTTAAGATGTCAAATTGCTTTCGAAAACCAGTTCATACATATCTAAGCCAGCAACGGCCTTGGAACAAAGATATCAAATACGGTTAAACAGCGAAAAACATTAACCCTCAATTCTGTTGTAAATTGAGCCGCAGATCATATCCTTCCACGGATATGAAGCAAAACTCAAACTGACATTGACTTATGCGGTTGTTCAAGTAGTGATTTTTTTTCACTACTAAAGTCAGGTGTGTGCTTGAACTGATGACTTTTGTTGGCAGTCAGTATTTAGCCTCATCTGTTCCGGAGACTAGCTTGCCTCAGTTGAGGGATTTTCAATTGTTCACCAGAAATGAAATGCCTTATTCTGAGGAATTACATTTTTCACCATACATGGCTCACTTTAATTAAATAGTAATATTTGCATTTGGTTTAGCTTTGTCACCATAAAATGTCAAAGCTTTGCACACAAGATGTCACTCACCGAACGTGGAGTCCTGTAAGCGTATTGGTTAGAGCACTTGTTTCGCAACCTAGGTTCAATTCCCAGGCGGGGTGAAATGTTAGACAACTTTCCTTACTTCACATGCCTCAGTCTACCGAGCAGTAAATAGGAACCCAGTTGTGAGTCCATTGGCGGATCGATTTTCTGGGAATATTATTCCGTTAAAAAAAAATTGGCGACTCAATCCACGACCGTCTGTGGGACCGCGCTGTGAGCAATTGGCTGCCGTTTTTCGTATCGTAACATTTTCAAGACATCTCAAAGCGCTTCACAGAATATACTGTAAAGTGAATTGGTTGTATATTTTGTGGGTGAAACGCAGCATCCAATTGCCACAGCAGTGTCCCACAAATAGTAGTGGATGAGTGACCATAATTTGTTTACGTATACATTTAAAAATATATATATACATTTAAAACTAACGCCAATGCGATTTTATGGGGAGGGGAAGTGCGTTATGCAATGGGATATTAACAATAATAATAATCCTTGCATTTGATATAGCACTTTACAAAATATACTGCAAAGTGAATTGACTGTATATATGTAGGTGAAACGCGGCAGCCAATTGCACACAGCAGCATCCCACAATGGATGGGGCGGGTGAGATGGCGGACGTGAAGCAGGCCAGAGCCCGCTGAGCGGAAGGAGCCAGCAGGTTGGTAGTGGGTTATGAGATCGCAGAGATATGATGGAGCGAGGCCGTAGAGGGATTTGAAAGTGAGGATCATGGTGTTTAACTGGATCGTCTGTGTGATGGGAAGCTCGTGAAGTCGGGTAAGGATGGAGTTGATAGGGTTGTGGAGCCTATTGAGGGAAGGACACGGGCTGCAGAGTTCTGTATGATCTTCAACCTGTGGAGGGTGAAGTTGCTGACAAGCAGGGAGATTGTGTGGGTGAGGCTGGGGATAGATGTTATGAGTGAGCATATGAGGGTTTCAGCGGTACTTGTCACTTTCACCAAGTCATCAATCGGCGAATCACGTACTAGCTCAGAGTGAAGCGAGGCAGCTTCCATATTCACATCACAAACAAATTCCCTTGATATTTTCTAATATCGGGACTCACTTTAATCTATTCCCTTTGTGGAGTTAGTCAGTAGTAATGGTCAACTTCCTTCTGATCTCAGCTAACCTTCTTGTCAAAAATTCTTGATGCCCGTTGCTTCATTGCACTTTGGAACATTCACGCAATGCATCATCTTAGTTTAGTTAAGATTCCAGTCCTGCTGGCTTTAGATCTCCCGTTGACAGTGGCAGTAAATTGTGCTGTGATATTCTTATTTCAGCCAGATTAATTTCCAGTTCTGAATGCCTGAACTGAGCCTTTGTTCCACTGATTTTTCAGAGCCACAATTGCTACTGTGAAGAAATTGCAACAGCATTGTGTTCTGAAGGTCCCAGGAATAACTACCATTATTGGATTTCATGCGTCATTAGTGTACGTTGTAATCTCAATTCTACTCCAACATTTGTCATACACAATTGGACAGCGAACGTAAACCACCTAGGCTAAGCCTATTAAATCCCCAAAATGCAGATTGGTACATATAACTGCACGTATATCGATATTATATATTCTACAAGTTATCAATGCCAATAATCAAAATTTAGCTTAATAAAGATTAAGACTGTGAACAGAGCAAGATAAATGGGGTCACAAATCCAAGTTACAAATTCAGAATTCTAACATTGATATACTGTACATTAAATAATTAAATTATAAACCATGAGCTGATATCTTTGGCATTGTAGGTAAAATCATTAAAATGGATTAGAGTTTTGTCCTGTACCTCATGTACTGTTCTTAGAAATTCAAGGTGGCAGAAAGGACATTAAATTATACACTTGAAAGCATTGCATTCCAACTGCTAAAACCACACATATCAATAAAAAAGAAACATCAGTTGTATTTTGCAACCTTTTAAGCTGCTGGGTTTCATTTGATTGAATTGAATCGAACCATCTGCATGATTTGCTGCGCCAGGTTGAGTTCATGCATTTTAATCTTAATACTTTTTCTATCCAAATGATTTTCTGTTCTGTGCATTTCTAGATGCAATGTCTTACTTTGCCCAGCTGGACATAGCTTGGGCACATTCCATTCTTCATCAATGAAATGAGAGCACAGAGTACTAACAGACAAGTCCCAACAAGAAAAAACCTGTTGTCCACCAGGAAGGTGAAACACATCAGGTGTTCCACACTTGCTTTGGAGGATTGAAGTCGAACTGGGATCGTCAAATTAAGTGAATAGAAAATAAGTTCCAGTATCCAAATATCAATCCAGGATTGTGATATAAATAACTCAAATTGAATCCATCAAAGATTTCATTAATTTTGTTCACCCTTATTATTGGCCAGTTTCCTATGAAATTTACATTTTTGATGGAAAATTGTATTTAATCCTCTAGCTCATGTTGCACCCCTATTTATTATCAAACAGCATAACATGCAGTAGTTTAGGATGCCATTCTGTTATGTGATACAAAAACAACAAAAGTTTAATTTTTATAGCGATATATATGCAGATATGCACCTGCTCTTATTAGAAAAGTGTTGGGGGAGGAAGAAAGATGATCCTGATGGAGATATTGGCTAGACAATCCATATTTCGAATTTAAAAAGTCCTGAGCAGGTCTACAGATTATTGTGTCCACAATATGGATATGTTCAAATACAAACACAATATGGATATGTTCAAATACAAACACACTGGATCAATTAAATTCTTTGAAAGAAAGACTACATGTATCCTAACAAAAATTATAGTAAAGGATGTAGGATTACATCCGGACTGAGATAAAAAACGTCACAGAAATTAAAAATGACATTAAATGGAGATCAATCAGCCACCGAACACGGTGAAGCTTGAGGTGAAAGTAAAATAGTTAGAGGTTAGTCGCACCCTTGCAATGTTTCATCTGAATAACTCCACTAATATTGCCTGGAGCTCTGTTCTTAGCAGGAAAGAGCTCCAGCTGCGTTTCACAGCAGTTAAAGTAGAAAAAGGTAAAAAAAAAAAAAAGCTGCAGAAGTAGACAAGCTTTCATAAATTAGATTTTTACTTAGGCTGCTGGCAGATGCAAAAGTGCCAATACAACTTTTAAATGTTTAAATATACGGCCACAACTGCCAGGATTGTTACCCACTATTGTTCAATAAAACCACATAGGTAGTCGTATTGAATGATTTTATTTTGTGCTGTGTGGAAGCATTCCTTTCTGTCTCAATTCAATTTCCTAATTCTCTTTTTAGTAAATCATTCTTCAAACTACAAATGTGTTCGGTATTTTTTTTAAAAAGGTTTCTCTTACTCAGAAACATTTCTAATCAAACAATCTTTAAGCTTTGTGGCTCTGATTTGTGATTGTTTTAGCTCACCGTAATGAATGGGCTCATGAGAAATACTTTTAAATGTGAACATTTACTTCATAAATTGCATTTGAGAATTCTCAGACAATTGTTTTTTTAATTGACTGTTTTATTTTGCTCAGCTGAGTATCTGACGTGTAGAAACCCATCACCAGGTTTAAGGGTATCCAAACCACACTGAGAATTCTCCGTATCCCACCCACACATGGAAATTCCAGAGATACCTTGTTGGAATGGGATGTGTACTCTCTTCCTGGCGGGATGCATCCTGCTTACCTAATTCTGAAAAGTACAGTATTAGGCGCTGGTTGGCAAATTGGCCCAACGCGCTGGAAATTTTGAGAAAGGCACTCGATATGTGAGCAAAGATAAATAAATGATTTTGTTAAAAGAATTATTCACAATATGCGCTGCATTGCTGAATTGCTGAATATTAATCTTACCACAGGTTAGTAGACAGAATTGTCAACTACTGTACTATATTTTGTTATTTTGTTATTCCAAAGATATAACTGCATGTGGTAATTGATAGCCAACTGGAGATACATAAAAATTGCAGCCAAATGCCTACTCATAAATCTTCATCCTTGTAACATTCAATAGCATAGTTTGTTTAAGCATCCTCAAAGGCATAATGAATTATAAATGTGTATTGTTAGAAAATAACTTCAGATAAATATCAGCTGACAGATAAAGAGGAACTCAATTTTGCATAGTGGCCCCCTCACCTCCATTTAACAAAATATTGGTCTCGTCTAGATTCTATACATTTTCAGATAAACAGCCACCAAAAATGTAGCTCAGATATACTTGGACTGAATAAGTTTCTCCTGAGGGTAGTACTGAAATACATTGCTTAACAAGTTCTTCAATTCCCTTACTATTTACTATTTCAATTGTTTCTTAATTTTATGGATAACTAGCTGTGTTTAACAAGTTAAACAACAACAAATTAACGACAAATTACATTTATAGAGCGCCTTTCACGTCGGGAGGACGTCCCAAGGCGCTGAAAGCTTTAAGGTTTAAAAGACCTTAAAGCTGGTATGTTGAAAAAAACAAGTTTCTACAAATTGAATTATTATTGGAAATACTTTAGCAATGATTTGGTTGCCATTTTCCCTTACTTGCAAACATGCAAGGAAAAGAAAGGTTTAAGAATGGATATTATATTGCAGACAACCTGTCCACAAGTGACCATCCAGTCAGAATTATTTTGTGTACTAAAGGTATTACGTCCAGGCCTATAGAGTAATGAAGATCAAATTGAAATGAGCAAATCCTGTGGGGGCAAAAACAATCCTCATCCTTACTCAATGGTATGTGAAAAAAACAAATCAGAGAAATAGGACTGTTCAGTTTGCCATTAGTCAATGGAGTACAGATACAAGTCATCTTTACAGAACAATTGGTGCCAGACTCCTTACTCTCACCATTTAACCCTTTAAGTACTGTACAGTACTTTTGAATGATTGGGCTAAATGTGCATGGAGCTCAAATGAAGTAGAGAATATCGTTATTTGAAGTGCATCAACAACCAACTTTCTGGGCCTTGGCCAAGGAAGCTAATTTGAGTGAAAATCAATTTTGCGTAGCCATCGCAGAACCAATGTTCCTTCTGTTATTTGATCGCATAACGGGCGAATGAAGATGATGCTGGTCAATTTTATCCTGTAGTTGTTTGGAGTCAGAAAAGCCAGCGGGTAGCTAGCACAAACAGGGACATATTTTCACCACAGAGGTAGTGAACTTTTTTTTAAAGAAAGTGGTGCTTCTTCCAAACCTGCCAGTACACATCAAAATGATATGACCTAGAACTAACATCATACTTGCGAAAACCTGCTAAAGTATACCATTATGTGAAACTCACTTCGTTATCTTGACAATTGTCCTTGGTGCAAATGTAATGCTTAAAATGAGTGATATTCATTATTTCTAGCTGTATGGATTTTACACCAAATAGAGTTTTCTTCAGCTGTGGCTCAACAATATTTTTACTTCACATTTTCTCTGGGGATTTAGGAAAAACTGAACTCACACAACAACAACAACAACAATTTACATTTATAGAGCGCCTTTCACGTCGGGAGGACGTCCCAAGGCGCAATCTATGCTTCAGTACAAAGATTCATTTCAACCTCTCCGTTTCAATACATTTGAATCAAAAGGATTATGCTTCTATTACCACTAATAATCCATGGATACCTCATCTATATATAATTTACCTCATCTACTGAGGCTGCACAGTTTTGCATATTCCACAGCAAACCCAAAACCCTCATTCTGATTTAATGGAAGGCACAGAATGCACATACCATTCTACCTTGATCGAACAAACGCACATTCTCTCAGCTCAAACCACGTATTAGACCTCAAACTTTGCTCTTAACACCGGAGTGTTGACAGGCCAGTCTGAAGAGGAGGACTCTGAATACAAAATCCATCAAAGTTATAGAGTGAGAAATAGCCTTGAGACTTCTGATCAAACTCCATCTGGGCAGCCACTTCAATCACAACCTTTTCCCCCAGGGCTAACAATTACAATCACAGAAAATCAGTCCATCATGGGCTGACCCATCCATCTCAGTTCCACATCTCTGATCACATTTTCTATTTCTGAAAGGATATAAATAATATTGACATCTACAGATTTTCTCCAAAAATCTCTAATGGGCATTTTTTGAGGACAACTTCTCCATTTTAGACTTCATACTTAGAAACAAGTTATTTTGTTTTATATAGTTTTTTCAATATAAATTGTTAACATCCGCTGCTACTGATGGGAAAAATCCTCCATCAGTTACTCGTATAAACTAATGTTTCCTTTACTCTTCACTTAAGATTTCAATTAATTGATTGATTCATTTAGAATACCACTTTATTGACCTGTGTGTGTAAAAAAAAGAAAATGACTTCATATTTAATAATCAAAGTACAGTAGATAAACATGTTATGTTGGTTTTGCTGACAAATCTAATCTATTTTATGACACTGATGAATAAAACAAAAGCATAGGTTAATTAATGTACAGCTCAGAGTATGATGGTTTATTTGACAGTGCTGAATGGCTGCAATTTCTTGAGTACTACACAGAAGCTTATTTGATCACAATGGAGTTGCTCCATAGTGGAGTGAATCACACCCAATTTGGAAACCAAATTTTTGCTATTAAGCATGCTATTACATTAAATAGGTTTATAGAAACACTGGAAAAACATTTAAATGCAAATCACATTATGTAAAATCCATGTAGATGCCAAAAATAAATTCTGATTTCCTCAATTCATTTCCGTGCTGTTGTTCTGCATATATACATGTTAATTCCATTTGTAGGCAATGGATGTTCATAAATTATTGGTTCCTGTCTGATATCAGCACAGAAGCAACAGAACAGCTTGCTTTTTTTGTTATATTGTTCATCAAATATAAATGAAACTGTAATCATTCCAGTATTGTAGTTGATTATTATTTATTTTCCGTGAGATGTGAACTGGTGATTTTGTTCTACATTTGTATAAGCAAAACAGACCAATTTCAAAATAGTTATGTCACACAGTGCCATGGCTAAAGACTTGCTGTAATGAAAACCAAATTAAATTGCAATAATCACTTATACAATTTGCACTTGCCACACTATTTTCCTTCCTGTAATCTTTTTCTTATTACTGTACTTTCAACGTTCGATGCAAATGTCTGGTGTGAATTGAATTTCATGTTGATTAATTGGAGTACCAATGTCACATTGTCAGTCAGCCTAACCTGAGCCAAGATATATCAAACAGAAATGAAAAAGTAGAATTAAGAACAAAACAGAAGCAAACTATTTTAAATTGATATCAGGGGTGGAAGTGATATCATTGCTTTCTCATTATCAAATCTTAAACAACTAATTTAAAAATTGATGTTCTTTACTCTCACGCTTTGGATTTCTGCACATTTCTAATTCTATCAAAAGGTTCATACTCAATGCAGGTTTCATTGAGAAACTCAAGTCAACTTTTTGAAATCAATTTATTTCATAAAGCAAACAATCACCTGCGAAATTGCGATGGATAGAACACATGTTGCATTGCGATCATGACCAGAGGATTGAGTTTGATAATGAAGTAATAATCATCCTTACATTTGATATAATGCTTTATCATGTCTTTGAAACCTCACAAGAATACTGGAACAATTAAAGTTCCATTTCATTGCAACTTTGCTCGCCTGTATGCAGTATAGAACAAAAACAAACTCTGGGTAAAATCAAACCTAGACATCTTTTCAGGCCACAAATAAGGAAGAGGAGAAAGAGAGAGAGAGAGAGAGTAAACCGACTCTGATTACCAGTGCGCAGAGATATGATAAATAATGATGAATTGGTCACTTCCATCCACCACTATTTGTGATGTGCGCAATAGACTGCCTTGTTTTGCCCACAAATATATAGTCAATACTGTACACTTAACAGTTGTATTCTGTGAATCGCTTTGAGACATCTAGAAGACGTGAAAAGTGCTATATCAAATGCAAGGATGATTATTATTATTGTAATACATCAATACTAAGTGTTGTGCTGATGGCAGTATGACAAACTCGTCCATGGCTTCTATATGCGTTGACCTTACCTGTCGGGTTTACATTCCGGCATGGAAAGCAATGCTCGGGAACTGAATAATAATTTCGAGGGAAAAATATTTCCGCAGAAGTCACATTTACTTTGCTAAAGTGCACTTTGTTTATTAGGTTTGAAACCCTGACTCACATATAATATTTCTTTACAGGATTCTTTACCAATGAATCTGTGTCGTGCAAAAACCTTTCTGTTAACTGGACTGAAATCGACACATGCAGTTCTGAATCCACAACCTTGTGTTGCTAAACGAAGAAGGGAATGACCCAATAACTTGGAGTTTGGTTTGTCTGAGCCCAGCAATAAATTAAAGATGCAACAAAAATAACTGTTGCATATTTGATGTGCATTTGATCAGTTGCATCACAAATAGTTGACAGGAATATTGATGATAAATAGCTGGTTTACTGCCATGCATGTTATATGTGACAGTCTCCGATTTTTCCAATAAGACTCATTTTCTGGTGATGGAAATGATGGAAATGGACAAATATCATGGGCAAAGACACTTTGAATCCTTGAATCTTATTAAAAATCAAACAAATAACATAGACAGCCGAAATATTTTGGGATAATCATAATTTAAATTCTGGCTGGAAACGCAATTGTTAGTCTGCTAACACAATTTAACTGAAGATATATATTTTTAATGAGGAGAGCTGCACGATTTTGTCTTTTGGAGATATTGCTTCTGTTTCATAAAAAGCTTAAAGGAAATAATTTCTCTCCGGAGATGTTCTGGTCATACAAGGATGTAATCCCAATAAGAATGCCGGCATTTAATATAGCGCCTTGTCACTTCTTCGATGCATGTAATTGGCTGCCACGTTTCTCCCACAAAATATACAGTAATTCACTTTCATATATTCTATGAAAGACTTTGAGGCGTCTCAAACATGTGATAAGGCACTATATCAAATACAGGATTCTTGTTATTTTAATACTTTTCTCATGAGGAGGAAGACGAAATGAGAGATCGGTTTAGCTTTCAGGTTACTAGTCATTAATTTGAAACATGTATACACATGAAACATGTTAAGTGATCAGCATAGGTAACACAAATGTAGGAAGAGAGAAAAATTGCAGATTTTTTTGTTGTTATTATGATCATTATTATATTACGAATTGTAATTATTCGAATTCATCTCTCGTTTTCTACGTCACCACCTGTGCCGACCACTTAAAATGGATGTGCACATGTTAGTATTTTTCTTCTCTCCATGAAAACCTGCATTTCATCATCCTGTACATCCCATCATCCTGAGTGGGGACTTGTTCTCGCTCCTTCCTCAAGTTACGGTCACACAACAGAAAGAGAATGCATCAGGAATAAATCTTGAATACAGCCGGCCGAGGATGAGGGAAAGGACTCAAAACTGAGAGATCACCATTCCAGTAATTGTTTACACTATCAGTTTTGTAAAGGTGGTGGAATAAGTGGGGATTATGTGGAGCTACAATAATGGATTAGAAATCAGTGACCCAGATCGCTGCGCCTCACTAGCTGGTGGAAGATGTAAACAGGCAAATTTTGGCTGCAGGAGAAATATCGGGAACAATTTGCCAGGAATTACTCTGGCTTATACAAGTAGAAATTCTCATTATTTTGATTTTATTCATCCTCGTATAACTGTAACATACTAAATGTGGAACTGAGTCATCCTTCTATATTCACTGAGATCAAAATGAATGTTAAAGGCTTTTTTGTATCTTCAAAACTATCTCGGTTGCACCTGCCACAATATACAATAATATTGGTCCTTGCTAAGGACTGTACACAGTAGACGAGCAGACTCAAACACATTTGAAAAATTGTTTCCTAATTGGGTTAGAATTCATCGACCTCCCTTTAGTTTAGAAAACGAGCTCAATATAATTTTGATGTTGAATTCAGCTTTAATATCTAGTGTATTTACTTGTAGAAGTAAATTTAATCTTCCTCAGCACATGAAAGCAATGCCATTTAATATTTAGCAACAAACTACTGTGTATGTGTATCTGTTATGGAAAATATTACAATTACAGACGTTTAAGATTAAACCTATGAAAACTGATATATAAAATATGAATCATAAACTCAGATGTTCTTTCAATTATGAGTTATTTCGGTATAATGTATTTATTGTGAAATGTACAAACTGTAAAGAATTGGATGGTAATTCATTAATCCAAATATTCAATACTTCAAAGTTGTCTAGAATTAAATTTAAGTGATTGCAACAGATCTATGAATTTATTTGCACTGGGTTTCATTCACATCATTACTGAAAACTCTTTATATGTCTGAAGCTATCCTTGATCTACTGAAATCTCTTGACTACATGAAGGAGTTTGTGCAGCTTCACCCCAAATCTGATAGCACAACATAAAGCCTTCTAATAGTTTGGCATTAATTGCCACTAAATGTTTCAGTCCAACTCAGAAAATCTACAGTGATGGTTTATGTGGAAAACTAACAATTTCGCATTGGTGTACCATGTTGTAAAAATGGAAGATAAAGTACGTTCTGAGGATTAGAACATTAGGCAGTCTTTCCTACTCCACGATTCATAAAATTCAGCTCATACAAAACTCCGCCACCCGCATTTTCACCCGCAGCGAATTTGTACCCCGTTTACCCCAGTCCTTGCCAAACTCCACTGTCGCAGAGCGGATCACCTTCAAGATTCTCAGTCCAGTATTTAAATCTCTTAATTCCTTGGCTACTCACCCCCCCCCACACAACCAATTCCCTGGATGTTACTCGAGTAATGCAGCTTTATATTTGTTTAGTATAAAACCATTTTCTTGTTGAGCTCACTCTGTAAAGCAATTTATTCAGAGTTTATCTATTTTTTATTATTCAGCCCATTAATTCAGAAAACTGGCATTAACAACTTCTAAGAACACTTTTTATTTCCCTTCTTGCATTTATACTGTGGAACTGGAATAAATGACATTGATTTAAACCTTATTTCCATCTCAAACACACCATGTCAGTAAGTGATATTTTATATTTGCTTTAAAGACATGTTTTGATAGGATCAAAAACACACATCCTATTTTCTTTCACATGTTCCACCAGTGTTCAGAAGACTATAGAATGGAGAAGTGAATGTAAATAGTTTAACACTAGAATATCACAGGGAAAAAAGCTGACACACAGAGAATTAGAAGAGGGCATTAACAGAAGAGCAGTAAACATAGTAAGAACAGCTTTGAAAGGTAAGCTGGGTGGGGAGCGAAAGAAAATTTAGAAGGATTGATGGGATAGATCACATACACACACAACATATATAAAACAATACAGAGTACTATACACAGCAAACTCAAATCACAAGACTAAAATGTCAGATGTCTTTCACTTATAGTTTCTTTATGAACGGTATATTTGTAGCCCTCTAAGCATCACACTGAGGAGTGCATAGTACTGTAATAATCCACAAAGATTAGTCAACACTTGTAATCCTATCCCAAACTTTTCCAACAATATTCAGCAGTTCTAATCTTCCCATATTGTGCTTGTCCTGAGTGAGAAAAAACAAATGTGTAGCACAATTAAAAAGTAACATAATTTATGTTAGAAAATACTTTAATTGTTTCAATAGATAATGCTTGTATTTAATCATGTTCTTTACCCCATTAAAGTATCACTTTCACATAGCACTTCACGCAATGAGTTGATTTTAAGTACAGTGACAGCTATGTTTGCGAATACGATTTTTAGTGGTTTTACTTGTCCATTGTCTATAATGATAAAAAAAATTAATCTCCATTTTTCATCAAATATAAAAGCACATTAGAGGTTTTCCATTATGTCTGAATCCTCAGAGAAAACCTTTTCTAAACATAAAGTTTTATGAGAAGAATAATCTGTCTTTGTGCAATTCAAATCTTTGCATGACAAGGTTCACTATGATTTACCTGCAAAACAATCACTATAATTAAAGCCATTAATTTCCACGCGGATTTCAATTTTGGCAAACCTTGGCAACATTTGCCAAGTTATCTGATGCTTTGGTGCATTAAACAATGAACCTGGAACTCTTATGTGTATTGGACTGATCCACTTCCAGAGATTTTATTTGTACATTTCAGATCTCCATTTCTCATACTTATAATAATAATCCTTGCATTTGATATAGCGCTTTTCACATCTTCTAGATGTCTCAAAGCGCTTCACAGAATATACTGTAAAGTGAATTGACTATATATTTGTGGGCAAAACTTGGCAGCCAATTGCGCACAGCAGTGTCCCACAAATAGTCATTGATTGAAAATGACCAATTTATTACAGTTAGTTTTTTGGACGGATTATTATTAGGCGTGTGGAGTAAGGAAACTTGTCCAAGATTTTGCTCTGACCTGGCTGGATTCGAAACAAAGCTCTCACACTTGTAAGGCGAGTGCTCTAACCACTGAGTTACAGGACCTCCCAGCAAAATGGAGGCTACTTCATTAAGACTCTGTAAGATCTTTGTGAGATCAGCAACTATTCCCTTTGGAATAGGCAATTTTATTTCAGGTGTCGCACGCTGATTAATATAATTGTTCATTTGAGCAATTTTGTTGGGTAATTTGATCACAGTGGCAGCTTTCTACAGGATGGACTCCTATCAAACAAGCATCTGTGGAAGTCTTCCTGAGGTAAAGTGCAAGTGTTCCATTTATACTTTTATTTATGGGAACATCTATAGCGATGCACATCAGTTCTTGTGCTTACTATGGAAAAGAATAGAGGACAGATGGCATCTCATCCTTCACTAACTGCATCTCTCGTTCATTGAGCAACAAGCCTCATTGGGCTCTGAAGTACATGACCTGTTCATTCAGCAGATTTGATATACAAATGTGTACCATGAAGCCAAGGGATGGAGGGTGGGGGGGCTGGGGGCAAAAGCTGAGAATGATTTTTGATTTGGAAATAAATAGAAGCAAAACCAGAATAATCATTTGTTTTACCCATTCTAAAGTCACTAATGCCTTTCCATGAAGTGAAACATGATAAAAAGTTAAAATCGCAGAATCAAACTGAATTAGAAATGCAGTTTCCTGAGTGAGGTAAGACATTTGGGATTAATTTACCAATCAGAAGTTGTGCCAAATTCAGATGATTTCCAACTATTGTTGTAAAATCTTGCAGTTTCTCTCTCTGACACAGCGTCCACCACCCTAACCGCCCAACCATAGGCAGCCGGGCTTTCAGCCTCTCTGCTCCCACATTGTGGAACTCCATCCCACCTTGCCTCTTCCCTTTCCTCCTTCAAGGCCGGTCTCAAGACCTTCCTCTTCGACTGCTCCTTCAACCCCCACACTAACTCTTCCCTCCACTAACTCTTCCCTCTCTCCTTCCCCCTCCCCGAACCTTCCCCCCCACCACCATCCTCCCCCCCCCGTCCACCCCCGCTCGGGTCCCGACCGGTCGGTTCAGCACTTTGGGACGTCCTCCCGACATGAAAGGCGCTATACAAGTGTAATTTTGTTGTTGTTGTTGACAGTGTTATAGAAGGTCATAAAGGTCTGGTAAATTGATCACACACCACTTAATCATTTTCAATTGGCCTGCCGATGATAAAACATACATTGACCCGTCCTAGACGTTTCTTGCTGACATTAGTTGGAAGACTGTATCAAACAATGAGGCAGCTCCTACCCTCTTCACAGCACACTTGAATGCGGCAACATGGGAGAAGTGGAAAGTTCTGTCAGAGATAGTAATAATAATAATAATCTTTGTATTTGATAAAGCATCTTATTAAGTCATTAAAATGTCTCAACGTACTTTCCAGGATACACTGTAAAGTTAATTAATTCTATTTTGTGGGCTTAACAAGACAGACAATTGCATATAGCAAAGAGCACGTGTTTATTTTTAAAAAAACAACTGTGTAGGTTAAAATAAAGTATGCCTCTGGCCCAGGGGGAAATGGTTCATGTATTTCTAACAGAAACCATTCCTTTACATGTTACCTTTGGGGTAAAATGATATTTTACCTATTATCTACCAGACTTTTTTCTCTGAATTGCATTCATCTGTTACACTGATGGACATTCGATTGCAACAAAACTCTTTGCCATTGGAATCACTAACATTGCAGTCATCCTTACACCTGCAAGACTTATAGTGTACACGCAGAGTGTCAACCCTAGTGAAAAAGAAGAAAAGTTTCTTGACTTATAATTTGCATAAAATTGTCTGCGTTTCATCTCCCAAACACAGTGTGTACCAGTCTTCTCCAGTGGTATCTCGTTTGAGGAGAAAATATTAATATTTTCCCAAGGTTTTCAAATAAATAATCCTTGCTTCCAACATCACCTTGTCAAAATGGCTAAGCACCTCCCAGGATTTACTGTAAAATGAAGCAAGTGAGTGTCTGTAGGTGGATTTTGAAAAAAAAGGTAACCATTACAGAAGCTATCTCTGGTATCTTATACTGAGGACACAGCTCTACATTAGCAACAGCAACAACAACAACAACAACAACGATGACGATGACAAATTACAGTTGTATAGCGCCCTTCATGTTGGAAAGACATCACAGGACTAAATCACATCCAGCATCCAAGAACAAGTTAAGTTAAAGTGAAGATATGCCCAGATGCATGTCTATATGGCCTTTCCCACACCTCGATCCTACAAATAGTCTTCAGATTTTTGCTGTGTGCCCCTCTCACAGTGGTATCAGCATGTGAGACCAATGGACTGGGCATATAAAAAATATGTTCTCTCAAAGTCAAAACACTGTTAGATCTGTCTATTGTACACTCACCAATTTTGCCCAGCATATTGAAGCAATGTTGCTGACAAGCTGGAGATAGACATGTCATCACATTCTTCAGAAATATCCAGTGCAACCTTCACTTTCCTCTGTGCCATGCACCAATGCCCTCTCTCATTGAGATGCAGGACAGCAATGGTGCAGAGTTGAAGGAAACAACAAAAAGCAAAGCAATGGTGAGGACAGCAAGAAATCAAATAGGGCAGGTACACTGGCTCCAGCAATAAGTACCATCATAATAACTATCCCCATTGTAAGTGCGATTTACGCCTTGGAAATGCTCTGACAATGACTCTTGCAGCTGCCAGAATATAGTTGTTGTGAGGAGCTCTTTCCTTCCTTCATCTGTCAGTGGTTGTTCCCCGGCTTCAAAATATGCAAATGAACATCTGTTGGTTGGTAATTTTCTCACATTTAACCCAGAGGATGAATGTGAGGCAGTCTGTGTGTTCAGCAACACTGACATCAGTCAGGGTAGACAGTATGCCTAATTGGCAGGGAAGAGAGTTGGCCTCAGAAGATTCCCGGGGTTGGCATTGGTGAAAACCATGTCAGTTTCATGCCGATCGACAACACAGAAGTGGCTTTGAAGGATCATCTGTCATCCCAAACAGTGTAAATAGCATTAGCATTTGTGGATGGCTCTGATAAGTTTCAATAGCATTGTTAGCATTTATTAATAATGTCCCTGTCCTTCTCCAACTCTGGTAGAACATCCATGCGAAAAACAAATGACAAGAAAAGTGCATTGCAGTATTTAACTCCTTTTCATAGAAATCTGCATTGCTACTCCAAATGAATCTCTTTTCTGAAATTTGCAGAAACCCCTTGCAAGTTTTTGCAATCAGCCAATTAAAGCACTTGGCAAGAACTGCAAGTTACAACATTAAAAAAAAACACTCTGATCAATGCAATGCACTTGGTGAGATGAGATAGTGTCTCGCACTGCACACTGTAGGAGTCAGGAACAAAGTAATGTCACTTTCGGCTGTGTAGAGAAAGCATTGTTGACTGTCCAGTGCTTGGGACGTCCTCCCAACATGAAAGGCATGTCACATGTCATTTTGTTGTTATATATTCTTGGTTAATGTGCTTTAACAATAATAATCCTTGCATTTGTTACAGCTCTTTTTACAGCTCCCAGGCGCCTCAAAGTGCATCACGGAATATACTGTAAAGTGAACTGACTATATTTTGTGGGCTTTATATTCTTGGAGGCAATGGGAAAATGATTTCTGCAATAAACAATTCAGAGGAGGAATCATTTATACTTCGTACCTCTAAAGTCTTGCAGAGAGCTGTGAAGAGCTCCATAAATGCCCAGAAACAATGTATATTCACTATTTTGCAGCATGTTTTGGGAGGCATGTTATTTTGGCTAGTTGTATGTTTTTTTTTAAAAAAAAGCATCAGGTAAGGTTGGGGGGGGGGGGGGGGGGTTGAATTTGTCAAAATGACAATGGCAGTACAGAGAACGGTTAACAAGGAAACAGCATGTCTATTGGTTCGTCTATTCTGACGAAAAGTCATCAACCTGAAACATTAACCCACTTTCTTCTCTCCATAGATGTTGCCTGGCCTGCTGAGTGTTCTTAGCTACTGTACTTCTATTTTTATTTCTGATTTCCAGCATCTGCAGTATTTTGCCTTATGATTCACAAAGAGTCTGGGCAGAGTGGTGTGTCAATGTTTTTCTGTGTAGAACTAGTTAGGGAGGATTTATTTATTGGCTAGTTTAAAATTGTACCCTTGGTCTCCACAAGCTTCCACACATGCAGTGTTAGTTAGTTTCAAAATTAATTGCATAACTTTTGTCCATTACTGTTTCATTGCTATAGAATCCATGCTGCTGCTCTGTCTGTAGCTGTTGGTTCAGCCTGACATGCATCTTATGTATTTTCATTTGTGCAGCATGCTTCACAGTTATATTAACTCAATCAACCACCCACAGATCCAAGCCAAAAATAGAATATGGGAGTCTGTTTATGTACCTGACACTTTTCTCAATTTTGATGTTTCTCTCCTTTAGACAATGTGTGCAATGTTATTACCTGTATATATTACGTGTGCACGCACACACACACAAAACATGAAAACATAAAGCTCAGTTTATTTGCTGGTTGAGACAATGTTTATATTTTCATCTGAATGATAAAGAGTGAACTTTCTCTCCACAAACTGTTTCCAGAATGCCAAATGTTGTACTGATCCAATAATTTAATATCACTTTGTAGCAGCAAATTGTTAAATGGAATATAACTAATTAAAAGATGGAGGCAGGGGAGCCAGTTATTCCCACATCACCTAATCTAAATGGACTGGTCGCTGGCATCTGCTCAGGGTTTAGTGAAATACATTAAATCTGCATGATAGAAAAGTATGGTTTTGAAATAGAGGCATTAGCTATGTTCTATATTCTAAATAAAAGCAAACTGGAACCATCTTCAAAGCTAAAGTATTGGGTTCTAATTGATTGTTTTTAAAAAACATGATTCCTCAATAATTCAACCTTATAAACGTACACCACCAATATCTGGACCACCTCCAAAGGCATCCCTTAATAAGGAATCCAAGTGGGAGATGTTTTCCAGTAACTAGTGGGTGGATGTTTGCCACACACTTTGAAAGTAATTCATGGCAGAGTGCAGTTGCCATGAGTCGATTTGATGAGGTTCCAATTTCCTTATTAAGGAATTCCATTGGAAATTGATGCAAATGAGACCCTACTTTATTCACATCATTTTACTTTAACAGCAACTACAATCCTTTTCTTTGGCAGGTTGGGATCTGAGTCACTGTCGTAATTTTACAAAATCAGTCATTTATTCTTACTCGCTTTCTCTATGCTAGTCAATGCACCGTACATACCCAATCCTATTATTAATTGAGTTTCATCTCAAATTACTCAAACGTATGACGTTCAGTGAAACACAGAATATTATTTTTTGTTATTCAGGTGCTAAATTGGTGATCATAGATGAATTGACAAGATATAGGCACACAGGAACATAAATTAAATCTTTGACAGTTATGAGCACTGTGGTGGTGAGGGGATTAAAAATAATAATTTATTCACCGTTCATCCAAATTATAGAACTCCAATGTTGGTATATAAAAATATAAGTAAGTACTTCTACTTAAATACTTTGCCCTCAAACAGTCACTACACTTTAGTGGAAACCCTACGAAGCACTTGGGAACGCTTTGAAACCGTGGCTCAAAAAGTACAGTAATTTGATACACAGGGCTTCTCTTATGAGCTCCTCCATGTATAACCTTCAATTCACCTTCAGTTATTACCATCTATAATACATCAGAACCTACAACAAAAAAACAAGCTTACAAAAAAGCGAGAGCAATAATATTTGTTTGATCATGTCTAAAGACATCACTTTTCGATTCACTTCAGTGCTGCCATCAGGCACTAAATCAGCCAACCTGGTCTTCCCCTGCCTCTCAGCAACAACGACAAGGAGCAGCTATGTACGAAGGAAATATTTTGTTATGATCATGCCTGGTTTAAAAGTAGGTCTTCACTTCAAATGATAATCCATTAATGAATGATAGCATGATAAGGCCACCGCTTGGGAGATTCAACTGACCTTAATAATGGTGTTATTTATGCATGTTGAAGTTGCATAAATATAGACCATCTACTTGTGCTGCATGGAGTGAATTTAAGAAAACATTTATTACACTTAGTTCAGTTCAGGAGCTAGGGAGAGAGAGAAAAAAAACTCTTTAGAAAGGCTTAAAGACAAGCCTTTTCAGGTGTAGAGCGGCGAGCAAAGACCGCATGCAAAGCAGTCGTGATTCTTTTTAAATGGTACTTACGGGTTTAATTAGAAACATCTGCCAGAAAGTCATGTCATATCTTTCAGTATCTGGATTTATATGCAGAAATCCTTTTGCAGAGACATTAAGCTTAATTTATTGTGCAGAATATAACAAATCAGCAAAAGTTGATAATTGCTCCATTAATTACTTGTCGTGCCAAGCAAAGAACGACAACAGAAAGTAATATTCATGAAGAAACCAAACACACTGGGAAAGCGAGGACAGTATCTGTCCTCCCATTACGAAACAGGCAGAAAATACGTTTCTTTTTCATTTCCAAGCAATTTAAATGAAACCCAAACAAAGCCTGGCATTCCTGAATTAGTTTTTTTTCAAAAAAAAAAACACGTGATAATAACCAAATCGAAATGGCTAAATGATAATTCTTCGGAGAAGTACCTGATAAATCCAGCAGAGTTCAAAACTGGCAAAGACTTTGTACAAACAATTGTGGAATGAGAAATAAATAGAAAACAACAGTTCAACAATAACTTTAGTAAAGTTGTTTTTCAGAAGACTCATTAGGGAACAGCTCAATGATACGGAATGGCCAGGGCCAAAGAATGGGTCGAGGATAAAGTGCCTTTTTCATCCAGTCCAATCTTGTGATATCCTAGTGTTGTCAATTTGCATGGGGCCAAAGCACCAAGGGAAAATAATTGCCAATAATGGTAGACATGTCAGGTTGTGGAAACTGTGATGACTTGGGGAACCGTGTCTAATAGAAACTGTTCGGAAAAACAAACATGCTAAAGCATCAATATTAGTGTTCAGAAGAAACACAGGCAATTTTGCACACCAGGGAAAGTTAACAGCTTCAAACCTCTTATGATAAGGAAACCAACAATGGAAACCATAAAACTTCGAGCTTAATCTGCCAATTTATTAGACCTTTGGATATCAGTTTCACCTCCTGTTTGCAAAATCCCTTAATGCTCTTTGTAAAGCATGTTGACATATTGCTAAGCTAAGCCAGCTATATGTGAAATATCAAAACTTGTTGAAACTTTTCTTTTTAAAACTACTGAATGAAAAAGTTCAAAAACATTTTGTTTTAACTTGTGCAACACTGGAAGAAAACATTTCCTCAATTCATTCACTGAAACGCCAGGACAAATTAGGATTCAGGTTTGCCATCAGAGGCTTCTCCTGCTGCTAACATTGCAGGGCTATTCTTTTTTCTTTCCTGTAGAAATCAACGGTATGTGAACCTAAAGCTGGAAATAAAATGTAGCACAGCATAGTAGCTAATCCCCCTGTGCAAATGGATACCTTCCCCTACAATAACTGTTCTCCACTAGAGCTCCAGGGATACGACAGACACATCTCTGAGATGGACCATTTGAAATTGGGCACCCATGGGGTATTTCCCCTCTCTTCTCTAGCTCACATGGCAACAGCAGAATCTAAATTGTTCTGACTGGAAAGAATTTGCAATGGCAGGACACAAGAGAAAGGGGAGGAAGACAGAATTATTCAGCTCAAAGAAATGATAGAGGGAGAAAGCAGGATTTTGTTTAGGAGAACTCTGCACCAACACACACATGGAGAAAGTAAAGATGTACTTATCCACTTATTTTTTGCAATCAAATTATGTTTTGGACATAAAGGCTGCAATTAAACATGTGAACAACCTGTGTCCCTTTCCTGATCAAGGGGTTGCATTATGGCTTACGACCATCTGAAACCTTTGTCTTAAATCCATTGGGAATTTAATGAATTAGATAGTATTGGGTACAACAACAACAACAACAACAAAATTACATTTATAGAGCGCCTTTCACAACGGGAGGAGTTATTGCCCTTGACTTTGCCGCAATATTAACATTGATTTATATTTAAGATAAGAATATTCTTAAACAAAATTTGTGAACAAATGACAATCATAAAGGTTTAACAGCCGCAAATTGAATTATTCTGTGCTTTCAAGATATCTGTGGATATAGAGGATTGATGATCTGTCTATAAACCAAACAATTCTTCTACACAAAGTTAAACAGTGCAGCTGATAATAAATAGAATGAATGGAACATGTTTCTTGATTCTCAATCAATAATAATAGTTAATTTCAGGACACAGCTTACTCATCAATATTTCGGCTGGTCTACTCTTGCAACAATCAATTGACATCACAGATCACCCGAGAAATCATTATTATCTTGACATTACTAAATTATCATTTCCATAATTTGTTTTATAAATGGAAATCTGTATGTAATAGAAATCCAAGGTGTTCTTGTTTTATTCTGCAAAGAGTGAACCTTTTATCTTCTTGGCCTCTCAAGTGCCAATGTACTCAGCTTGTTCGAAATCGTATGATTTAATCATCTTTCGAAGAAGTGGGTTCTGATGCTAAGCACCTTCTGAAGTGAATGGGAATACAATATGAATTACTTCCATTGAAAAAAAATGCACATATTCCACCCTTCAAAAATACATTGCCATAATCAGCACTTCATCTTTTTACATCTTAAATGGAGTCAGGAATTAATTATTAGGAGAGTTCCTTGCCTATTTGCACGTCTGTTTTGGATTGTCTTAGGTGCAGCAATGGTTCCCGCATGGACAAGTTACCTGGCTGGCCCACAAAAATAGTGAAGTTTGAGTGAGAAAGCGGTGAGCGATAAAACTTATTTCACTGTAGATCTCCCTTGTGTGTGTGTGTGTGGAGGGGGGTGTGGGGGCATGGATGCCAACAATCAAACAATCCCCTCAAATTGAATCTGTAGTCATAACATGCTACAGGCAAATGCACACCATGTTTTCACAACCTTCTGAGTGAATAATTATTTTCTAGGATAATGCTGGGGACTGTTGGATAGGTCAACTTCACTGTCAGTGCAGGATACTGCACAGCGGTGTCATGCCAGACCCAAATTGAATATGATGAGACTTTAATACCTGACAAATGTGATATGACCTATCGTGTTAGCTGGATATTTTCCATCCTGCTTTAGTGAATTTTTTTTATTACTGAATTGTGTTTCACTCTGCATATTACTTACAAATAGGTAAATGGACAGTAGAAAGTTGGAAAGGCTGAATTAAATCATAACATGATTTTCAAGGGAGAGGTCAATACCCGAAGGTAGCATAATCAGAGCAGAGTTTGCAGGAAGGGAAGAAACAAAGGCATAACAAGCGTAGCAACGACACTCAAGAAGTGTTAAAGACACAATTTTTAATGTCACTAAAGAACTAGTTGCATTCACAGCTTTTTTGAATAACTGTTATCAAACGCATTTGAGGAGCTCGTTGCCCCTCAACATTCAACACCTTCCGAGGGCAAAATGCCTTCATATTTTCATAGCTTCACATGGCTAAAGCATGTCTCAGCCCCCAGCTAATGAAATTCCCGAACTGGAAATACAATGGCCCTTTCTAGCTCCCAAATCGCTTTACGACTGGAAGCAATTTCAAATCATTTCCAGCAAGGTGCCTGGGCCAGATGAGATGCACCTTTAAATCCTCGGGCAAATTTGAAAGCAAGCAGATGTTGCTCTGATTAAAACATACAGAGGGATTGCATTTGAGAGATGGAGAATAGCAAATGTTACACTGACATTCAAAAACAGGAGTGAGAAGTGAACCTCAAAATTATAGACCGACTATAGCAGAGAATACTGTATGCTTGAGAACATTATTTGTGATACTATTAGTGTGCATCTGAAGAGCACAGAGGCAATGGGTAGTAGTCAGCAGGATTTCAGCGGCAATAGATTGTGTTTCACTAATCTGCTAGAATCCTTCCAGAAGGTGACGAAAGAAGTGGACGCGAGCTATTAAGCGACTATTAATTTACTTGGATTTTTTGAAGCCATTTAATGAAGTTCCATACGTAAGAACTTTAAAAGGTGATTAAAGCTCATGGAATGACAAATTAACTCACAGGATAGATAACTGAACCTAAATGGCAGGCAAACACTAAACGGAGAAGGCTCGGGCTGAAGAACACTGTACTGGACAGATGTATGAGATTCTATACAGTCTACTTCTATTCTCATGCTTCAGAAATCATCAGTAGGAGTGCCATTTCACTTAACAATTAAAATCCGCTCACGATACTAAGCTCAATGACCGGTTGGCAAATAAGAAACATAAGCTATCATTTAGTTATTTGGCTAATTAAAACAAGTGGATTTTAATGTACATAAATATGACATTTGAGAGGAAGATGAGTTTTAATGTATTTGCCAGCCCTTGTGGAATTAAAAATGGAGTTGATCGTATACTGATTATCCTCATTTGTGAATGTATTACAGGTTTGAAATATAATGGCAATATGTACAAGAGAATGGAGGTGGTCATAAACTGCAACATTACTCCTGGATCTTCCAATTCAGATATTCAATTAATGGCCAGTATGTTTGATATACATAAAATAGCTGTCAGAGGGATAGTGCCAACACAAAACTACCCTGGCTTAATGCACAACTGATCCAGTTTCACACAATATATTTTTTGACAATACCAATCGCATTCCAGAGGCCTCGATGATCTGCAATGCTGCGTTTGTGGAAGGAAACCTACATTCTCACCATCTAACAACTGTAGCTTAATTTATTCCTGCCAGCAAATCAGTTTCAAGATTGAAATGATTGCCCAAACCTCTCAGTAAACCCCAGCACACACACTCCCAGAGGCTTATTATTTTGCAGCTGATGCAAGCTGTTCACATACCCTACTGCCACTGCTGGTACTGCAAACTGCAACTATTTAATCCACCACGCAATTTAAGTAGGGGCAGGAGAAGGGGAATCACCTCGTTATTTCACCTCGTTTAGGTTTCTCTAAATTAACTGTACATTATTCATCACCTGTGTGGTCACTGACTATTTGTAATATTTGCCACTAAGGAGTTGCTAAAGAGAAACCTCAAGGGATATGGACAGGGCATCTTCCAATGTATCAGACTGAAAATTGGCTTTGAGCCAGATGTGAAACTAACTCTCTGTCAATTAGAAAAAAGTCAGTGTTGTGTGTGTGCGCGTGTGTGTGTACATAAGGATGGTATTTTAATGTGTCATGCTGCAGCAATTACTTTGTTTTTAAAGAGGGTATAGTTATAAATCTAGAAATACTGCATTTAGTTTAGGTTGCGAATGAAACAAGTGCATTTGGGAAGAACACCAAGATGAACATTGATGTCATCACTTTCCATAGTCGGGCTGGGGGAAGTTAAATCTCCTTTAGAAAAAACATAGTAATGAATATTAAAATGAAGCTTAAAATATTTATTTTATATCTGATCACAAAAACATTCACATTTTATCATTAAAACCTCTTTATTAAATTAGTTGCATTTTCATCTATTCGTTCTTTAGTTGTGTCATTTTCTCCTGCTGAATTTGTTAAAGTGAATTAAAAATATTCATGGAAATGAACGCTTAACCTCCGCATTGCTTTGCTGCTGAAATGCTGCTGGACCACTGATGGCCAACTCACTAATTTCATCAGTTTTCTTATTTCATTTGTAAATATGGGTCAAAGTTTGATCTCCTGACACCAATACAGCCACATATCTGGGCATTCACATCAATTTTCAGGCAGTTTAGAACATGTTCTTATGGAGTCTAGTGATCAAGTGCATGAAACATGGTATGTACTACAGATTTCCACTTAAAGGAGATGGGTGGTGAGGAGGGGATTATAGGGTGGATCACAAGATCAGTTTCCATGAAGGTGAAGAACTCCAATTTCATTTTTAATAATGCCATAGGATCTTTAATATGCACCTGAGCAGGCTGAGGGCATCTTAGTTTAATCTGTTGCACTGAAGCATCACTCTAGACCAGTGGTTCCCAATCTTTTTTTGCTGTGACTCTAAATTGGTCATCAACAGGACCACCTGGCTATTAGGGAGCAACTGCGTGACTGAAGCAAAGTGAAGCCAAAACAATATCTCTGTCTCTTTTGTGGACTCAGCGCAATTTGCTAGTATGCTCTTTCATACAAATTGGTAGGCGGTATCGCCTCGGGCACTTTTCAGCATTTCTGATGGCCCTTCAGACCCCTATTGAGGCTCCCATGACCCTGATTTAGGTCGGGACCCGAGCTTGGGAACCACTGCTCTAGACCAAGCGGTTTAACCTTTTGGCTGCTGAATGCCAGATTTGAGAAATGACTGCGGGTCGCTTAAGCAGTATGGGGGCGGGGTGGGGAGGATGGTGGGTTGTGGTTCCGCTTTGCCCCAGACTGTGCATTCAAAGACCCAATGTGGGGTTTGAACTTACAACTAGGCTATTAAATGAACTTGAATCATGGGCAAGAGTGCTACCGATTGAGCCAGGCTTGTTTTTCCAGATGGGCGAGCCAAAGCTGAGACGTTTTGCCGAATATTTCATTATTTCTTAAAAGTATTTCTGTACTTTAATGGAGTATCAAAATTTGAGTTATAATACACTCAACGACTGAATCTAGTTAAGAAATGAATGCATTTTGGCATAACTGGAGGTAAATAAAAATCATGACTGTGGCATCAATCCGAAGGTCTTGATTCTAATGGATCAGGACAGACGGGCAAAAAGCCAATATTTCTTGAACTAAATTTCATCACTCTCTACACTGGAGCGGGAGTAAGTTTGCACCAAGTATAATGTGTGCCATTCTTTGACCTGCATTATATTGTGTAGTTGTGGTGGGTGGCAGTATATTGTTCCACTGATGCACTTATTGAAAGGAGACATTTCATTGCACTCTGAACCGAAAGAGTTGATCACCCGATATCAATTTTCACAGCATGGTTTATGTGGTTTTAACACAGCTCAATATGAAAGTTGACATGACAGAGGTGGTGGCGGAAATATATGTCATCCTGCTATAGCTCTCTTCCCATTGCTGTCCCAGCTGCCTCATGCCTTGTACAACAATAAAAACTTACATTTGTAGAGCACCTTTCACATCAGGAGGACATCCCAAAGCCCTAGACAGTCATGCATCTGCAACCGTCTTAGAGGCAGCGCAGAGAGCGATGGGAAGAGTGTCAGAGTGAGAGATATGAGAAGATGGCAACACGATTATTGATCCCCAGTTGCAAAACCTGCCCCCGTCACTCGACAGCAGTGATTAATCTTTTATTATTATATATATATGCACTTTCATTCTAATGTGCATGACTTGTTGCGCTGCTAGGGTACTTTCGCCACTTATGTGAATACAGGACACTAAGCCACAATTCAGTATCATGGTCCAATATCAAAAAGGAACCCCCACATGAATCTGCACCAAACCACAACTGTACCAATGCACTGTGAGAATGAAACTTTGCTCCATACATATGTCACGTTTTATTAGGAATAACCATAATTCAGCAATCTGCTGTTAATTATTCAGAGATTGAACATGTAGGAGGTATGATCCAGATCCTAACAAGGGGCAAACAATAATAATCTGCAGTTGATTTAGCAACTTATCACTGTTTCGATCTCAAAACGTTTCACGGAATATACTGTAAAGTGTATAAAGTGAGAGAAACACGGCAGCCAATTGTGCATAATAGTGCCCCACAAACAGTTGATTCAGTGACCAATTTGTTTTAAAGGGATTATTTAATAAAAGTCCCATATAGGAGAGAATTATAATCATATACCAGCCACTTACATATGAAATCCAACTGAAGCCCCAACCCAACCCAACATTCCATTTTAGTTTGCTTGAACTAGGAATAAAAAAGAAGAAAAGTTGAAAAGAACATTAAACTTGAAACATCCAGAATAAGCAATCAATTGTCACCGTTAACTGGCAGTAGGGACATGACAGTTCTGACAGACAGTCAAGAATTTATAAATCCTTGTATGTTCAAAGTGACAGGTTGTCTAAAACATGACGGGTTGTTATCCTTGTAATAACATTGTTATTAAATGATTTCATTCCAACATTTATGAAATTATTAAAGAACTGCATTTTAGTCACTGTTACAGCTTCATACAAAATTTATAGTTCACATCTAGAATGAGCTTCACAGAATTGAAGGTATAGCAATGTGATTTGCTATACTAGAACCGCGTGCTGCACAATGACTGTGGAGGTGGTTGGTTGCAGCCAGAAATGCGCGCATGGCAATTTACTCATCTTAACTGGTCCATCAGAAATAAATCACATCACCACCAAAAATGGAGGAAAACGTAGAGGCTACATATCCTTTGCTGCTACATGATTGTAACTTGGTTGGAGCATGGTGTTGATCCTTTTGATCCTTTTGCAATTTGAGAATTTGTTCAGGTGAATTCAAAATGAAGATTAAAGAGAGGCATGACTCCCTCTCTAACAAAACAGGATGTCATCATCTATTGAAACAAAAGCTACCTTTATAAAGTAACAAACGGTTCCTATTCAGCAACGTAAACCACTATCCTTTTCCCCTGCACTAGATATTAAATGAAGCCAGACCAGCAACTAAAACACTGGAACTGAGTATTTCAAGGTGTTTTACCTCAGGGCTTTTCTTCAGTGTATAGCAAAGCTTTAAATTCAACAAGTCTTTGTTAATCCATTGCCTACCTAACTAAAAGTACAGTTTAATAACTTGCAAATGATTTGTTTCCAAATGCACAAACCTTGGGAGTTTCATAAAGTCAATTATTTCATAAATTTCTGCATTGAATTGTAGCGTCTCATATTTGGTCATGCAGCAATAGCTCTGGTCTGCTAGCTCAGTATTAAAATAAGCCTGGAGTACACAACAATACTGCGGTGAAATGGTGACATTCCTCCTCATATCGGAGATTGAAAGATCATAATTTATGCTCCCAAGAGTTATGCAGCTGGCAACACTCGCTGGTTCATTTTCCATAAAACATGGATCTCTGACATGAATCCCTCCATCTATGAAGGATTAAACGCGACTACTCTCAGGCAATATCGCAATAATAATTCCCTTCATCTTTTAGAAGCAGCTTCTAGGTACCACAAGGTTTTTGCTGGTAAAATAGCAAAGATTCTGCAATGGAGCTGGTAGCTATAAAATGTAATGATACCAAAGAAATCCCAGGACTGCAGTTTGAAAGAACCTTCATTGCCCATTTGGGGACTTCCGGACAGCGAGAAAGAGGAACAGAGAATTCCCCAAATTTAGCCAAGTCATTAAGGGAGGTACTGAAGAGCCATAAAGCACTTCCCAATCTAGCATGAAATACTAGTGACTGGGACAACTTTTCCTGAATGAGAAAAAGACAAGCATTGAATACAGTACCTGTCAATGTGTGGTCAATGAATGTGGTCATTAAATACTGGTCACTGAAGCTGGAAATGTATTTACTTTGGTTACAACAACAGCAACCACAACAACAACTTGGATTTATATAGCTCCCTCACACTGGCGTCTCAGATCACTTCCCAATAACGGATCCCAGGGCTGAGCCAGGGGGAGGGGGAAGACGCTGATCAAAAGTGTGGTCGAAAAGGTGAGGCTGATATCGAGAAATTAGGAAATAATGCTGAATGCCCAACATATGAATTGTGAGCAATTTCATTAATAGCTCTTGCACATTTAGCAAAATTTGGTAATCATTTGGAAATAAATTGAAAGGTAAGGCTTTACGTGTATTAAAGTCAAATTTGTGCTTCACAACTATTCCAATATCAGTTAAAAATCGGATCTGCAGTCAAACTATCACAAGGGCAGTGTGTCCCAGAATAAATGCTGGCTTCAAAAAAGAGGAAAAGATTTTCCATCCATTATGCATGAGATATTTGCAGGCTGCAAAAGCCAAGGTGTTTAGATTGAAACAAACATAATGTTATCAGACACCGAAGATGTGTTCCTCATTTAAATTGCTCTTTTCATGTCGACCTACAAAGGCAACATTTAAATATCAAAAATCAGGCTGCATACCTCCACTTTCACAGGTCTCTAGTTGCTCACAAACTGTCAGTTATTTTAGGTTTTCTAAATTTATGTAAAGCAGAGGGTGATGCAAATATTTCAAAGATATACCCAACATCAGTTCCAAGGTCAGTGAAAAGCATTCCCTAAAACAACAAATTTTCTTAACCAGAGGTTCCATTGCAGCATACAATCAAAGTCTTTTAAGCAAATTCATGAATAGTTATTTTTGTGTGTATGTGTGGCACAGAAGGTGTCTGCTTGGCCTATCATGTCCGTCTTGTCTCCCGAAAGAACAAAATAAAGCCTAACAAATCTTCTAATTGTTAAAATAGTGATTGGAAGGCATAGAAGTACAATATAGGCAGATCTGAAAACATCAATGATTTAGAAACCAATAACGACAAATTGCATTTATATAGCGCCTTCCAAAGCAGGAGGATTATTGGGAATCATATAAAAGGAAATACAGTGCATGTATGGCCAGCTTTTATGCTTTGTATCACCTCTGCCCATTTCACACAGTTGGTCTGTGAAAAACAAATAAAGTTAGAATTGGAGACTCTCTACAAAGTTTTTCTTTTGCAGCTTCTATGAAAGTGATCTAAATCTGTCCACAAAGTACAGTATAGTCAATTTACTTTATGATACTGTATATTCTGGAAGCACTTTGAGATGTCTCAAAGATGTGATCCAAGTTTTAGTGTATAAAGTTTTAGTACTGTACTAAGCTTTTAGTAAGGTTGATTACACTAGATCTGAATTCCTACTATAATTTAAATTCAAAGCAATCTGCTCTTATTTTAAGGCATTATTGTTGAATGGATTTCACATCCGACTGCAATTTATTTATTTTCATTTTAAAGAAGTGGCTAATCATAAGCTATCCAACTGTAAACTATTTGGAAGTTTGCAACTGAAGTATGACATTCTCTCTCAGTTGGTTGGACAAGTCCAATATGTGCTAGCTTAATGAAATTTGCATATTGAATATTTTCAAATGCTGCAATATAAATGCAGTTTTACAAGCCTAGTGTTGGCTCTATAAATGTAATTTTGTTGTTGTCATCGGTGGTGTATAAGCTATCATACGACTGAGAAACAACTGCAAAGTAAATTCTTCCGAATATAAATATTAAAGTTTGTACACAGGAAAACAAAATCTTAACATAATGGCACAAGTTTATTGGAGCTGTTTGGAATATATGCATCTGACATCAACATGTACAGTACATGCCCTAAGCTCAGAGACAGAGTAATGTGGAGCTAACAACAGTCTGGGAAAATGTCAAACTTGAATAATAATTCAGTAATTAATTTCTGTACTGATTTCAGAGCATAATAGCCAGAAACAGAGGAATAATTAGAATATAATTTATGCACAGCAGATTAGGCAGAATGAACCCAAACCTACAGTTTTGCAAACTGTGCAACAATTAAGGTAATTTTTGCATGAATATTATGCAGTGGGTAGTTTCATGAAATATTGCATCATCATTTTGAACCATATAAAAGTACTTTTTTAAAAAAGATTCTAGATAATATTCCTTGCACTCGATATCGTGCTTTTCACATCTTTTATATAGACGTCTCAAAGCGCTTCACAGAATATGTTGTAAGGTGAATTGACTGTATATATGTGGGTTAAACATGGCAGACAATTGCGCACAGCAGTGTCCCACAAACAGTCATGGATTGAAATGACCAATTTTATTATTGTTTTTTATTTTTGAGGGATTATTATTAGGCATGTGGAGTAAGGAAACTTACCCAAGCTTTCAGCCTGCCTGGAATTGAACCCAGGTCTCTCACTTGTAAGATCAAATCAGTGATCATTTCTCCTCATCTTTGATGAAAGATAAAATGATAAATGCACCACAAGAAGCCTTCACACTAAGGTCTGTGACAGACTTCCTGTCAAAACTCAAGGATCACCAAAAGCTCAAAATTGATTGATGTGATGCAGAAAAAACTGAACTGGTTTACCTATAACCACATTAAATTTATACTGCTCCAACCACCATTAACAGAATACAATACAATGTAAAGAATACACCATTGCATCCAAATTGCATGTTATGCAATACCTGTGTAGGTAATCGACTAATTTCTGAAAACCAATAAACCATTACTGATATCAATCAGATCAGAAAACAGCCCCCGGAAAGAGTACGGCAGTGTAATTTCAAATAGGACCTTGCAACCAATTTCCCTAATAAAGGTGAAATATGCTTATCCTATCCTGCACAAAATCTGAGGAGTTCGTCAAGGGTAGAAAAGGAGCTCAAATCATGAGATGAAAATTTAAAAGTAAAACATTATTTGCCACTGAAAGGCTCAGATGCTTGTCAGCAAATGGGAAGGAAGACTCAGGGGGATATCAGGTTCTGATCTCTCTTAACACACTGCAGAGATAGTGTAACAAATCTATGTCTTATTTCCATTTCATGCAAAGATTAAAAGTGACTTACTCCCTTCCATTTGAGCTCCAAAAATAGTGAGGGAGACGAGACCAATATAGAAATAGAAGTCTTTGATATTCCAGAAGATATTTAATCAGTTACTCTCAATATCTCACCGTCTGGGTTTATATCCAACTAGTCCATTATACGATTCCTCACCACATTCTTCAGAGAACATCTAAATACTAAAATTATACAATTTTATTCAAAAATCTGATCTTCAACTTTACAATAGCTTTTGGTACTGACTGTAGATTAATGAGTCTTAAGGGAATTAACAGACCGCTGATGGATGCAGCTCCAGAGTTCAGTGCTTTGTTCTTCCCTGGTCTGTTTGTTACTATAAAGGGCAAGTTGCTCATATCATTATCTATATAAAGCACTGAGACCAAATGGCGTGAAGGGTGTTATATAAGTGTAAGTTGGTGTTTTTATATAGTCCATTTAAAACTGTAGGCATTGAACTTTTGGGGAAAGAATGGCAAACAATTCAGTTCACAGTGCAATTGCCTTTGAATATTGAATGAATAATAATAATCCTTGCATTTGATATAGTGCCTTATCACATCTTTGAGACATCTTTTAGAGCTTCACAGAATATATTTTAAGGTGAACTAACTGTATTTTTGTGGGCGAAAGATTCTTTCAGCTTGCAAAACAGCATATTAGAAATGATAAAGGATTGTAGGAATTGACAGCTTGTAGTGTAAATCATTGGATAGTCCCCTGCAGTTGAAGGTAAACAAAGAAAGTGAAGTGAAATCTGTTGGCTAAATCAACAAGATAGCTGGAAGTATAAAGTAAGGGAAACTTCCAATAACAAGACTATTTCAGTGGAACATGAGGTGAGCGGCCTCATAATTGAACATTCAAGTAAAACAAGTTTCTCAATGTTATTACCTTTGAGAATCATTCCACTTCAATTATGGAGTCTGAGCACTAAGGAACTCAGTTCCAGCAATCAGAGTCTGGAATCCGGGTGAACATAGGGCACAGAGTCAAGATTAAAAGGATGAATTTCTGTCTGTTTCTCTGCTGTGTTACAGTAGACCAGCTTAACAATGAAACATTTGGATTTATTTTCCTGATTAGCTATAAATATAGCATTTGATTTCAGATAAGGGTTTCCGTAACAGTTGGCTGGGATGGAAAACAAAGCAATAGAGTCCTTTTTTAAATAAACGTATCTTCACTTCAGAAGCTTACACAAAGGAATAAGTGATGTTTAGAAACCTACAGTTCTGCACGGTCCACCATCTTAGATTACTTTATAATAAGGTAACTCTTGCAGCAAGCTGACCTTTACTAGTTCTATGTAACCCAATTATTTCTACAACAGCAACAACTTGGATTTATATAGTGCCCTCCACGCCAGAGCGCTTCACAATAATGGATCTTGGGGCCGAACCAGGGCGGGGGGAAAAAGGTGACCAAAAGCGCAGTCGAAAAGAAAAGACTTTAGGCGCGACCTTAAAATAGGAAAGGAGGGGGCGAGGTGAAGGGAGTGAGGAAGGGAGTTCCGGAGCCTCAGGGAGTAGTGGCTGAAGGCATGGCTGCCGATGGCGGAACAGAGGATTTAGGGGACAAGGAGGAGGCCAGACCCTGTAGAACAAAGGCAAAGGTGTTGTTGTGAGGAGAGAGGAGGTGAGAGAGGCAGGGGGTGTGCAGAGGAGTGGAAGGATTTGAAATTGAAAGTGCATGTGGAAACACTGTATGTGTAACACTGTGGAAACGAATGGAACTCATTTTAATTGAGAGTGCAAGTACTGCAAGTAGATTACAGGCAACATTCCTTCCAGTGACTTCCAAGTCATCCTATTGGAAAGAGCAAGTCGGAAAAGTAAACACTAATCATATCAAATTCTACAGATTCACATGGGTTCCATCCATTGCCTTTGCAATTTCAAAATGGCTTGTTGCGTCCGAGCAATGCTGCGAATTTGCTTAGGAGCTTAATTGCTGTTCATTTTCATTGGACCAGAATGAAAACATTAAGTCTGAGATTATTGCAAGGTTTGGAACATTGCTAATGTAAACCACCTCCTCAGAGGCAAGCGACGCTCTGTGAAATTAACAGTTCCTTCCACGACTTCTACTGTCATCGTTACTCAGCCCATCAATGCTTTGGCATTAATGGGCTGTCAGCTGGCCCAATAGAAAAGTGCGGACACATTTGCCCCAAATTGCAGGGGATATTTGACAGGCGTTGTGGGGGAATTGATGGGAGGTATTGAAGTACATTTTACTGACAACCTATATTATTTCCACTTTATTGATACAAACAAAACTTGAGAAAATAACATATAAGACTGCTGTGAAAGATTTTTTTTCTTTAACAAATACTGGGTGGATCATTTGAGGGGGGTCAGGATCAGTATGGGCAGGGGGGTCGAGGGGACAGTGACATAAACTGCGCAGATCTGAAGGTCCTGGAGATCTGCTGATAAACAGACATTCAGTACATTACCCAATAGACAGGGAAGCATAATTGAATTAAATGGCAATCCCAAAACAGGTTTTAGCCCAGTAATTGCTGAATGCAGAGAGCTAAACCTTAAATAAGCAAGACCTCCTGGTTAATGCCATGCTGGTTGGCATTTTCCTAAGTGGGTGGAGCGGAATCATCTGCATCTAATGCGACAGTGACATCTAGCAAACTAATACAATCTGGTCTAAAATTACAGAGATAGAGGTTTTATGCTCTGTGTTCTGTGACCATGCCACAACAACAGCAAACCAAACTACATTTATAGAGCGTCCTTCATGGCAGGAGGACGTCCCAAGGCGCTGAATGTGACAACAATGTGACGGTCGTCAATATTGGCTGCATCGGGATTGTTGTGGCTACAGGCTTCAAAACCAGGCTCATTACAGCAACCTTAGACATTAAATACAGGATTCGGGCAGGACGCCTCAGCCTGATCAGCCTAAAGCCACAGCCTGGGAAAATCATTCCTTTTCTGCGGCATTTAATTTTGTAGAAATGATGTGGCCAATCTCGTACGCCAAATAGTTCTCGAAATATATAGGCGGAATATCAAATTGATTTCACAGGCTGAAGGGAGCCGAGCACTAACTGCAGGTTAAAAATAAAGGAATCACACAGCTGTGCGTGTGTGTGTTTGTGCTTGTACTCAGCGAGCAACAACCGTAGCCATAGCAACAGGAGCCTAAATGCCACTGAGCGCTTGGAGGGTCAGGACAAAAAAAATAACACGAGGGGGAGGATGGGGGCAACAAAGCTGGCACAAAATAGCAGGGAAGTCCTTTCACTCTGGCTCTCAAGAGCCAACAGCACCAAGTTCCTATGGCAACACTAATGCTTTCAAGCACCACGCACAGGAAATACAGAAACACGCCAACATTTCATTACTAAAATGGTAAATGTATGGAGCCTATTCGTATTGTTCCATTTTTTTTTTGCTGTTGTGGATTGTAAACGCTGCTTTATGACAAAGTCGGCATTTGGTATCTTGGCATTTGATGCATCACCGAATCGCAACATCTCAATGTCCTTCACAGGATTTGACTGTAAAGTGCAATAGTGCCTGTTGACTTGTAGATAAATGCCTACAGATTATGCCAGGAGGGAAGAAAATCTGTACAGTACCCTCCTAATTTCAGCAGTCGTGAGCTGCCACCATTATGTTTTAACGATTTTCTTTGGAATGTGCTGCTCGTGGCCATGTGTAGTTGTGTAGTTTCCATGGTTAAAGGCACTTGTTGTAACATGCAATGACTACCAATGAATTTTACCAATGTCCACTTTGGGCTGACTGTTCAAGTGAACATTGAATATCACAGACATTCTTCGCAAAGAAGGGAGTTTCTCCTGGTATCCAGTCCAATAATCTCCCAGAGGGAATTTGTTTATTCACTTCAGGGCTGTTATTGAGGTAAAGTTTTGAGGTAAAGTATATGACAGGTTAAACAGTGGACTATACTTCCCGAGCTGAGATGTCCATTACAAGAGGGCCAGGGCATTGAAATGAGAGCCAGGATGATTGGAATCAAGCTCAGGAAACATTTGTTCCCACACAGAATTGCCAAGTGGTAGGCTGCTCTGCCCCAGAAGGCTGTAAACTTTAATCAGTGGGTTATTTAATAAAGAGACACACACAAAAAAAAAAATCCTGGGTAGGACAGGTATCAAAGAATAAGGTAAAAGAGCATTGGGATTAAAATCTTATGAACAGATGCAAAAGGCTCGCTGGCATGAATAGCCTGCTCTTGTTCCTATAATCGTGTAATAGACAGGAGGTGTGCAACAGAATAATCGTTGAGAAAGTTTGACCAGGATACACAATTTCAATCACAAAACAAAGTCTTCCAGTTCACAATAATTTCTCATTTTTGTGATTTTTATATGATGCTCTTTTCTAATGATTATTGATCAGTTACTCGTCTCAGCATCATATTCTATTCCAAAAAGGAGTCATCCACAAGCAATTTATACTAAGAATATTTATTATCATGATCTTTTGAGTCTAAAGAAATGGATACAAGGTCATCATTTGTGATATTTCAATATGAAGAAGGCAAACAGATCAACAAGTGTAAGGTATGCAGAGGAGCATCAAACCTAAAGAAATTAACCCAATATTGAACCTAAATTTGAATCCATCTAACAGTACATCTGTGCCAGGTCTTTGTTGGTTGCACTAGTTAATAGAGGCTGCTGTCCTCCACTGCTGCAGTAAGTGCTTTTTAAAATACCTTTTTTATTATCAGATGATTAAGTCTGATTGCTGTTCAACCAATGGATATCTTGTTGCCCTTTTATGTTCCATTTTTATTTTACTTTATACGGTAGTACTTGCAGAGAATTGGTTCAGTCTGATCTTGGTTTGTGATTACATTAAGAATGAATTGCAACTTGATTACAGTATAAGATGAGATCATTTCCAAAGCCAATTTTACAATTTTTCAACCTTTGAAAGATTTTCCAGATCTATAAAGGGCTACATTTTAGAAATCATGTTGTTAGTGTTCAATCAGTGGGACCACTGATCTTTTACTTTCTTTTTCCACAATATGAAGTACAAATATCAGGACATCTAAAGCTGTGGAATTATGCAGCAGTCATGAAGTTGTCTCTGTTAAATGTCGCCTACAGTTGCTCTGGCATGCAAAACATGGTTCTCATAAGATACTTGCATTGTTCAAATTTATTGAATACAGTACTAAGAAAATTAACCATTCTGTCAAAGACATTTCCAAGAAGGTAGCAGTTTAATCTAAAACTTACATAGAGCATTGCCAAAGAACATTGAATTCAAAAAGCAATTCAATGTACTTTATGTATTTTTTAAAAAACGGTTTCTCTTTTTCTTACCCCCCTTGGGAGGAATAATATCCAAGGAAACAAGCTATTGCAAAAAACACTTTTAAAATGTTAATTGTTTATTGTACATGCAACAGTAATTGTTGCTTTAATAAAAGGAGAAAAATCTTAAGTTCCCTGGAGGCATATTATTTCCAGGCTTCACTTTTTTGTAGAAAAATAGTTATTTAATCTCTGTTTCTTTCTCTACCCTCAAGATCTCATTTTCTTCCCTGGTTATTTCCTCCTGATAGTTTTGCATTCCTCATTTTGTCTTCTCTCTGACCTGAGGTTTGGCATTCAATGTTTTGTTCGATGGCAAACCAAGCGCAAAAATACTTTGCATCCTCTTTAAATCAAATTCGGTAAACCTGCTCAGCCAGTCAAGCAGACAAGGTCCTGGATGTGAACTCCCCTAGATGAATAAATTATTCCCTGTGGACAGTCAGTCCCATTGAGCAAACCACTTTAAAATACAGTACATGGTAGAAATGTATTCCATCTCAAACCATTAACTAATTTGGTACAGCAGTTTTCCATTAGGGGGATATAAGATGATGCAAGACTGCAGCCACTGAATCAGTTCTCAAGAAATATGAATTTTAAAATACTGTATAGATAATCCTTGCATTTTATACAGCTCCTCATCATGTAAAAAAAACCTCAAGGTGTTCCAGAGTTTGAAAAGATATAGGCAAATGCAGCAGAGAAGGTGCACATCTCAATGTCCCACAAATAGCAATGAAGTGAATGACCAATTTTTAATCTGTGAGACTGTTGCCCAGGGGACAAGGAATCCTTTCTCTTTCAAATAGTGCTGTGAGTCGAACCTTTGACGACCACCCAAACTGGCTGATGGGACCTCAGATTGATGTCTCATCCAAATGACTGCACCACTGACAATAATAATCCTTGGATTTGATATAGCACTTTTCACATCTTCTAGACATCTCAAAGCATTTTACAGATATATACTGTAAAATGAATATGTAAAATTACATATGTGGGTGACTTTCTTGGTCGAAAACACAGGGAAGTCCCACAAACAGTCATGGTTTTAAATTACTAAATTATTATTGTTTTGAGGGATTATTATCACGCATGTAGAGTAAAGAAAGTTGCCCAAGGTTTCGCCCTGCCTGGAATCGAACCCAGGTCTCTCACTTGTAAAGCTCTAACCACTGAGCTACAGATGCAGCACTCCACAATGCAGCACTCCCCCAACATTACAGAGTATCAGTCAAGAGTATGAGCTCAAAGTCCTAACAAGCAGCTTGAACCCAAAACCTTCTGAACCTGTGCCGAGAGTGCTATGAACCATGTTAGGATTGTACTTGCATCATTTTCCCTACGTAACCCAAATAGATGCATTGATTCACAAAACTGTGAGGAAATATCTTTCTTCTGTTTGATACATGCATGCAAGTAGAGATTTAATAATGATCCTTGCATTTGATATAACAAATTAACATGTCTTCTAGACGTGCCAAAATGCTTCACAAAATATACTGCATTTTCTTGGTCGAAAACGCAGCAGTGTCCCACAAACGGTCGTGGATCTAGTGACTAATTGATTATTATTTTAAAAAAATATTTAAGGAGATAATTTATAACGAGATAAGCGTGAGACCTATGTTCAAATCCAGGCAGGTCTTGGGCACGTTTCCTTACTCCACATGCCTAAGAATAATCCCTCCAAAAAAAACACAATTATACGATTGGTCATTTCAATCCACGGCTGTTTGTGGGACACTGCAATGCACAATATATTCTGTGAAGCGCTTTAAGACGTCTAGAAGATGAGAAAAGCGCTATATCAAATGCAAGAATTGTTATTATTATTATAGATAGTTGGCAGGGTTCAAATTGGGTTGTCAGAAATGTTGTTGGCTCTCCATGAATATCAAGCCACCTAAATGTTTCACAAATGAATTTCCAAAGTTAGTAGTGACTTTTATGATTTTGCAGTGTTGGATAGCACCACAGCATTTCACCAGCCAATAGCGTGAGAAGCAGCAAGCATTATAATTGAGCTGTGTGAGTTATATACTGTATTATTCCTGAATTCTGCAGTTGTCAGAAATGGGATACCGACTTCATTAAATAGTCACATTCATCAAGCATGCCTACTCTCGTGCCTCTATTCCCTTTGATGTCACCTTCCCTTAATACTGCCAGTTCTATCATGAAAGAAATGAAAAGTTCTATTGATTTCTGGGAAGAAACAATGATTTTTTGTGGCTTTACTCAGACACTGCGTTGAATGGGTTTTAAGCCCACTCACATCAAACTAAATGAAGATCTGAAATGAGGCAAGTTCAGTGATTCTCATCTTCCAGGAGCAGTGAATATTTTTTTTTCCACCCCAATGTGCTTTCTGCAGGAGTTACTGTTGATTCTCCAAGCAGTACTGAGTGAATTGGTGAACAGCAGATAGGACAGCACACACCTCATCAATTGCCCTCACTAAGAACCACTTTTACTCACGATTAATCTTTCATAACCGACTATCACAAAACAACTGTTCTTTTCTGGTTCCATTTTTTTCCCCGGAAAATATGTCAGGAAAGCATCTTATACATTGGATTGGATGTTTAGATCTGGTAACTATTTCAAAGACAAAGCCTGCCTGCCTACCATTGTTACATAGATTGAGTGTCAGACACAAGCAATGGCAGGTTTCCAGAATGAGGAACTTCATTTCCCAAGGTGAGGAAAAGCCATGCATTATTTAATCTACAACATCTTGTTGTGAAAAGGTGTAGATTGGTTTATGAATGCATGTTCTTGCCAGGTCCTAAACTCCACCAAACTACATCTTACATTCAGCTCCAGCTGCCATGAACTAACTAAAAGTTCTTTCTTAGGAACATAAGAAACGCTAGACGAAAAAAAAGACCATCTAGTTTGTATTCCACCTTCCTGCTGGTCGCATGGCAGTCTTCATATCATATCAAAATGTCACAGATTTTATGATTTCCAAGCTTATCACATTGAAGGTCACATTTTTCTTTTGATATATTTTCACTTGTCATCTTAAAGGACTGAATAAAATGTAAAGCTGTTCCCTCAGAGCAATATGCTAAGCACATCTTATGAATTTATATTCCCAACAATCTTGCCTTTTGGTGTAAAAGTCAATTCCATGGGAATTGTATTCTCATTGAAATCATTCTATTTTCCTCTTCAATGCAAATTTTAGCATAATTCCAATCTAATTAAGAAGTCACTTGGACACCTCAGCCAACTGGTTCCTGACAATTCTCCTTGACAAAGTCTTTTCAGTTGTATAAAAGGATATTAGATGATAGCTAAATAGATTTTTTTTAATGAATACACAGTTTGACAACATAAGGCAACTTTTGCATATACATTTACTATAATGTGCTGCTGAATAGCTGCAAATTATTTAATTTCCTTCTTTGATGTTGTCTATTCCAAATAAACTAACAGAATTGCTGTACTGATAGTAGTATTTTTTGCCAGATGATTGGCAATGAATATTATAAATATCCAAAAGTGATGTTGTTAATGAGAATATTTTACTTGTATACAAGTGACCAGCACTTTCGCCATAAACAAAATCATACCACGTTGAACGTTGTCCTAAATCATAATTAAGCTGCGTCTTTAAAACTATTTTGATGACTATTTGCAATGGCACAGAATAAATCCCTCACTGATTTTTAAAATCAAAATATGATTTTGAAATGAGATCTCTATACTCTTACACATGAAGTAGATCACTTTCACTGCTCTCTGATTAAAGTATTGATTTGCATTACATTAGTCAGGTGTACATCTTCAACACCAGATAAATGGTGAAACTGAACAATTAGACTGAACCATGATTAGGCTGAGCAATTTCCTGAACAAATTCTAGACTACATTTTGCCAGAAGCATTGCTCTGTCCTTAGTAGTTCATTAAAACAGAAATAATTGAAACACTATACACCAGCAGCTTATACCTTTACTCCAATGTTCCAAAAAATTGTTACAAAGGGAATAACATTATCATAGCTAGCCAAATTTCAACAATAATTGTAATCCACTTACATCAAATCATACCTATGATTGCACAATGCTATGATGCAAGTCCCGTAGTTTAAAGAATGCAGAACTTAAGTTTATTAACTTGTATCTTCTTCATAACCTGGTTGGGTCTTTTTAAAATGAAATGAACTTATGCAGTTTACGCTTAAATAACAATGGAACTTGAACTACAACAACAAAAACTTCGCAACGTCTCAGAGTGCTTCGACATTTTGCGACATTTTAAATTCATCAAGTAAAGTACCTGCATTCTTGGCTGTGGCAAAACAATCCCAGAGACAGTACTGTTCCATCTGGTTAGAGTCAGCTCTGATTTGTTTACTAATTATTTGCAAATACTTTGCACTGTGATCACACAATGAATTAAGTTCAATTTAGGCAAGTATAACTGCACCTGCAATTTGTATGCAACAGAAATAAACATGCAGACATAATGATGACTACTTCAACCTTGGTGGCAATCAACCCAATTCCTTAGGTGAGATTGTAGTTAAACTGCATCCATTTAGTTAATGTGGTGAAAACATTGGCACAAGTTAACAGTATCAGTGATCTGCCACTTGTACTGTAATGATGGCTACAGGGAAATGACTAGGATCAATTAGCTGACAGACACTAGTGACCTGTTTAGATTCACTTGTTCTTTTTCAGCTATTACAACAGATTTCAGAAATTTGAGTCCATAAATTGTTTGGCTTTTTCAAAAAAAATTAAATAGGAGGAGTTTGTGTTTATGGTTTTTCACAACTGAAGAGGGAAATAAAAATAGCATTATATTCACACAAGTTAAAAAATAAAAGAATATAGACTCCGATTTCTTAGCAAATGTGCTAGTGCACAGAAAACATAATAATCATCCTTGCATTTAATATAGCGCTTTTCATGTCTCCTAGAAATCTGAAATACTTCACAGAATATAGTGAATTGACTGGATATTTGTGGGTGAAACGCTGCAGCCAAGTGCACACAGTAGTGTGCCAAAAATTTGTGGATTGGGGAACCAAATTATTATTATTTTTTCTTGAGGGATTATTATTAACTATGTGGAGTAAAGAAAACTTGCCCAAGTTTTGCCCTGTCAGGAATCGAACCCAGGTCCCTTGCTTGCAAGGCGAATGCTCTAACCACTGAGCTACAGGACTCCACATATAGTACACGTTCAGTATTTTGCCTTGAGGGTAGCACCCAAAGCATTTTTAACACTTCTTGACCTCTATTCTCACTATCCTGGTTTTGATTTTAATGTGATGGATGCCTCTGTCAGTGAAGAATCATCCACTGCCTAACATGACAATTCCTTTCACTGTTTCAAATGCGTCAATCAAATCCCCTTACTCTGCTACGAGGAATAGTACCCAGTCTAGCCACTAAGCTCCTTTAGCCCATGTATTAATCTAGGGAAGCATCAGTGGACACTCTTCGAGGCTGGTTTATCTCTCCTAAAAACAATGAGTGTATAAAATCTGTTGCAGTATTACAGTGGGAATCTAGTTATATTTGCAATAGCAATCTTTTCCACACTAAAAAAAAATCAAAGGTTTACTTTCATAAAACTTTTCGATTGAGTTTACAAATCAAAGTAGGAGCTCCCAACTCCCTATTGTTTACTATCCACTAGGATTTAAGGATGCCTAGAGGCAGGCAGCATCCAAGCAGCAGCTTAACATTTTTTTATATAATGCACAAAATTCTGTAGATATTCATGAAAATTACATATCAGTGACTTCTTGAATGTTACAATCATCAACTCTTAATTTGATGGTTTGAACAGGCTAGACATTGGTTAATGTTCTAGAAATCAGTTCAATTATTTAATGTTCATTATGCACAGTGCAGCGGGATGAAGTTGTCTACCTTATAAAACATGAAAACTCATTGGCAGGTTCACAGCTGGCGCAACAAATAAAGGCATGGATGGAATTACTAACAGAACAAACACCAGGAAATGTGCATCTGCAGTGGCATGATTGAAATGAGGTGTGTAATGATTCTCAATTTGCAACTAATTAATCTTTGGCCATCGTACGTCAATTTTGAGCCCACTTTAAAATCTTTTTGCTCTTCCTGTCAGTCCCGAAGAAGTGATGCGCTGTTCAAGTGAAACAATGTAATTAGTTTTGTGGTATAGAAATTACGTTTCACTTTTCAGAACAAAACCAAGATCCAGTCGATTGCTATCAATTTTTAAGCTAACTAATCAAATTACTTGGCCTGTGCTTTTAAAAGGCTTTTTTTCTAAATTTATATTATCTACCAATTGAATATAATAACTAAACACAGAAGAAACCAACAGAATGAACCATTGCTAATGCGAATTTCCCCAAATTTCCCCAAACACAACTTTAAAGAAACATTTTTACATTTCCTAGTTTGGACACCTCAACTCATAAGCTTATGTGCACGGAAAGAAAAGATATTCATAAATTATTCACGGACTTAATCAAAAAGGACACAAAGACTAATTAATAATTAATATTCTTTTATCACCGGGAATAATTTGAGAAAATAGTTAAATCCCTACTGACATGTCCAACAAACAGGCATTGTTTGTGGCATTGTTTCCTTTCTCGACTCAAGGCACAGCGTTTCCTCCACTCTCTTTGAATCCAGCCACACAAGCTAGATCACTCGACCTTCAAGTCATTGCCTTCGAAATAAGCGAAACCAATCCGATTTAAACCCTTCACAATAATTATTGGTGCACAATGGTCCCCATCAGCCAGGGAATTAATTCACAATAATCACTGAGGGGGAGTCACAAAGTAATTGGAAAATAATGATGATCAGTATCTTTGTGCAGATCATTGTGGCTCTAATACACTTTTATGAACATCCTGTACTATAATATTAGTTGAATACACTGTTGTATAATACAATGGGTAGCTATTGTGTAAGCAGTCAGTTTCTGACAGTATTAGATTATGTGCATTGTTCATTTTGGTATCAGGCAAGCGTTGGCAGAGGAGATAGAGATGACTCGGGACATGCAGCAGTAATAGCTAACAGGAGGGGTTTACCTAAAGCTATGGTAACAGAAATAACCAGTGAAGCTTGGTTTGCATTGCACTATTTTATTGATCATCGCTCTTGGATAATCAAAACTGAAGGAACCTTTCTTATCTCTCGCCTTGAGAGGCACACACTCCACGTGAGATGACATTATGTGTCCATCACTTTTGCTGCAACACAGATGAGAATACTTGTTCAAGCATCAAACCTGTCGCCTGACAAACCAGCTCCCATCACTGCCTCGAAATTATAACCTTGTTAATACACGTTTGAGAAATCCATGCAACCAAGGATTATGACCCAACACTCGACTTTCTGTGCTGCTGACAGGAGCCCCTTGAAGGTTAATCCTTGGGTAGATGTCAGAATTATGCACATGGTCACCCAGCAGCTGTTCTCGGGAACACGACTGTGTAACTCGCAGGTGTAGCAAGCAACAGTTGTTTGTGGCTGCAGAGTTTGTCAAGGTGGATCACACATCCTGTAGCTCATCGGTTAGAGCGCTTCACGAGTGAGAGGACCTGGGTTCGATAACCCAGCAGTGCAAAAGAAGAAGAACAACAACAACAACTTGCAGTTATATAATCCCCTCCACACCAGGCAGTGTCTCAGAGCACTCGAGATTGGGCAAAACATTTAGCAAGTTTCTTTACCCCACAGGCCTCCGTTTACCTAGTGGCAAGTAGGAACCCAGTTGTTAGTCGATTGGGAGATCACATTTTTGGGGGTAATAACTCCCACAAACATTTTTTTTTAAAACAATAATAATTTAGTCACTAAACCTATGACTGTTTGTGGGTTGTGCTGCGTGTAGTCGGCTGCCGCATTTCGCCCACAAAACATACAGTCAAGCCATTGTGCAGTGCATTCTATGAAGAGCTTACTTTTCAATCCTTCTGTATCTTTCCCCCATCCCTTATCTATTGCCTTATGAATTTTTTAGTTATCCGTATTGATGCGAGTACAAATATTTAGATGACACCGCATTATCCAGATTAGTGTCTTCTAATTTGCAAAATGGGAGCTAGCATACGCTTAGTTTCCTCAGCACTGATTTTTATGCCAAACCTTTTTGCTGGCTGGGTACATTTTATGTCAATAGCTGCTGGCATTCTTCTTCTGCTTTATTCATGAGCACAATGTCATTGGAAAAAAAAGTTGTTTGTCAGCAGGCAGCCATTAACGATGACCCCACTTAGATGCTGTGCTGTTGCCTCACGTGTAAAGCATTTGGAAATGATTTTTTTTAAAAAACAGTACAAAAATCTAACCATGTTCTAAGCAGAACTGATAATCCTTCTTATATTCTAGAGATGAACTGTAGAGATGAACCTTGACTGATGAGGATTTGCTAAGGACCATTCCAATATAGCCTACAGCTTGAATTTGTGACCACCCAACCCCACACACACCCAAGTAGGCATGCATGAGCAGTAGAAGTAGAACTAGTACAGTGATATGATGAGCATATTGAGAGCAAGATTTGATCTTCCACTAAATGACCTAGTATTTTCCATTCTACTTTGATGGCTGTACGATCACTAAACTTAATGGCAGTCTCTTGTCTCTGCATATTTTCATCATTTGCGTATAACATACTACAGCTGTCAGAATCAAAATACTGTGGTCAATGACTCAGGTAAACAAAGCGAACCCTCAAATGCTAGAATTTGGCATAGAGTTCAGTGAGACATAACCGATCGAGTCGGTAAAGCCTCGGAATGAGGGCGATGGAGAAATAAAACGTTTCCAAGCACAAAATTGACCTCATACGATCTCATTGTTAAACAGGACAGCTTGATCACTTTGTGGTAGAGGCAACCTGCACCTGCCCAGGGATATTACCAGGAATAGTGCTCCTTCCTGGTGCAGTGTGAATAACCAGCTCATTCCATTGCTCAATGCACATTGCGAGGAGATGGCTCTTGGTGGTAAAATCACGGCAAACCTGAATTAATAAGCGACTGAAATGCTCTTAGCAACAACAGCAACAACTTGCACTTATATAGCATCCTCCACGCAGGGCAGCATCTCAGAGCGCTTAACAGTGGCAGAGCCTGACATTGGGGCGGGGATGGGGGAGGGTGGGGGGGTTGAGTGGCCGTAAGCGCGGTCACAAAGGGAAAGGACACTACCCTTAATTACAGGAAACTACAAGACTATTTCTGAGATCTGATGCCATTACTATCTCTTCCACTGCTGATACAAGCTACTGGAATTCCTCAGCAGGATCGATCTGTTCATTGAGTTTGCCTGTCTGGATGCACAGGCTGAGCAGAACACCTTGGCAACAGACTCCAGCATAAATGCCCGTGGCCATACACTATAGGCTGTGAAGCAACTGAGACCTCCAGAAGACATGAAACCACCATATCAAATGCAAGGATTATTATCATTTATTATAACCGTTGCTCATGAACTCTTGAGCAGTTCTAGATTGCAGTTTTGCGAGCATGCTATTCTACTCACTGATGTATCTAACTACTATATAATGCTTATCAAAGTTAAATAAATTATACAGGACCACAGAAGGGTTTGCAGTTAATTACTCAAGGACAGTTAATATTTAATACAAAAAAATCTATTTTAAATATTGCACCAGCAATACACAATGTTTCCTCCAGAAATCCTCTGCACCAAACTATGTAATAGAGAAGGGCTTATCTACCTTACAACCTGCTACCAGCTGACTGAAAGTAATCTCTCAAGTGTTGTGCTGAATGCTGCCATAATAGTTGTCAAATCAAAGGCACTAGAAAAGCTGACATTTTGTTTTCAAGCTACAACTCGTTTGATTAAATATTCTGTGGTCCTGCAAAATTTCTTTAACTTTGATAAGCAGTATAATTTGGATACATCAATGAGTAGAATAACATGCTTGTAAAATTGCAATCTAGAAGTACTGGAGAGTTCATGAGCTACAATTAAGATTAAATAAGATGGATGTAGTATTTATTTCAAGATCATCATCTCATCTTCCTAACAGGATCAAATTTGCAGCTGGTAAAATGCGGCCTAAATTGATGACTGCATTTCACAAAATATTGTCCACGCATAGGCAATTAATGTTCTATGCACTAACACAAACATGACATGAAAGTAATGCGAATTCTTTGCAATAGAAACCAATCTGCCCAGGGGTATTTTTTATTTTAAAAAATTGAACAATATTGAACTTTAACACATTTCTCATGACACTTCTGTTGCTTCTGTCAGCAAATTGAATATCTTAATAACTTATTAAGGTCAATCATCAGGGTGAATTGGAGGCTGAAACATGTCAAGGTAACTACCAAGTATCCATTAAGCATCTGGGGTCCACAATTGTACTAGCTTCTGTCACTCTTCATGTATGCTTCTGGCAATCATTTTCTTTCCTTCAAATAAATACATAGGGCAACAAAAGTTAATGCAATTACACAATAGATTGTTAGACTTCACAGACAATGTGATTTTATGTTTCCTAAAGCAAAATCTAACTACCGTACCTGGTTCAGTTGCAGTGTGTAAAAAAAGAAGTGATGTGTTATTTTCTTTATAACAGGAGGCCATCAAAGCTATCCTTTCTGATCCTAACTCCTTGCTTTTTTCCATCCCATTCCTTTTTTTTAAAAAAAAACACTATTCATCTGGTCCCCTTTTAAAATGCTGTCATGGACTCCACTTCAACCACCATTTGCAATAAGGCATCCATAATCTAACAACCCTCATTAGCTACATGTTTCACATTTGTTTGTCTCAAGAATAATAATAATCCTTGCATTTGATACTGTGCTTTTCATATCTTCTAGACGTCTCAAAGCACTTCACAGAATATACTGTAAAGTGATTTGACTGTATATTTGTGGGCGAAACGCGGCAGCCAATTACGGATTATTATAAAGCATGTGGAGTAAGGAAACTTGCCCAAGGTTTCGCCCTGACCTGCCTGGATTCGAAATACAGGTCTTACACTTGTAAGGTGAATGCTCTAACCACTGAGCTACAGAACTACCTACCTTTGTTTGATTTATTTTTCAAATAACTGGTGGAAGAACAATATCTGAATGAGCTGCCTCAGTAAGCTTATGCCCTTTTTGAATAGTAGATAATGACAATGCCTAATATTAGTGTTTCTGCACTTGTGTATGATTACACAGAATAACGTTTCACTGAAATTGTTTGATTTGAAGAGTTGAATATGCTGAGCACTCTGCTGGACTGACACCAATGGGTTCATGTCTCTGTGTTCATATCTATTACTGCAGCAGGTTTGCTTAGTTTGAATGGAATAAATGAGGTGATGTCTTTGTCTGACAATGATTTTATAGAAGAATGTGTCATCCTTGTTCCATCGTCCCTTTTGAATAGTCACCTGCTAACATGTTTTGTTTCTTTGGAAACCAGCAATGGGAAAAAAAACATCTGCAATGCAGTGGTATCATTGAAATCAGTGGTAATGGGCCATGGGAAAAGGAAGAAAGTGAAACGCTGTGTGTGGAAAAAAAAATGAATTGCTAAAGTATATAATGTACTGCAGCAGATCTCACATCTGCTGCACAAAAAGCCTTTCACAGCGACCATGCTTTGTCTGCTGAAAAACTCCTCAAAAGTGAGATTATGGTGCAAGAACGGCACACATCAGAAACAAACTAAATGTAATATTACAAGTATGTCGCTTACTGTAAATACTCCGATTTAGAATCAATGTACAATGACTGCAGCTAAGTTTCCTAAGGCCTGGCTTCAGTGCTCACAGATCCTCTCAGAAAACACTAAGCTGTTCCTTTATTACATGGTTGTCTTCATATATGCTTAAGGGTAACCATTGACTATTTGGCTTGAATGGATTTTCCCTGATTAAGACTATACAGACTGTTTATGTTCATTTGATCTGTATTTAACTAAAATAGGATTAGTCTCTTATCCAGAGGAAAACATGGGGATTCACCAAAACAATCAACCTTTCTATATTTTCAGAGAAGTATGGACCACAAAGAAATATCAGGCCACAAATGCGACATTTCCAGAGTGTAATTGCTATCAGATTCAATTGCAGGGTATAAGCTTGAACATTTCCATACGAGAACAATAAACTACAGTATTGCTGACAGGCATTTCCCGTTTTACAACACTCATTCCCACCTTGTCTTCTTCAGAATCCAAACATTTATAACATTAATGCCTGGAACATCTCTCAGTGACCCATTCGAATTTTCACACTAGTTGTTAACCAATTTGATATTATACTTGTAAAAGCTTATCTTTGCCACTTGTTAGGCAAGCCTAAATCATATATGTGCAAACAGCTGCTTTGAATTAAATTAGGGAGAGAGATTGAAAAGGAGAGGAATAATTTGGTAGCATTTGCCATTGTACACGATTCACACAGTGACATTATAGAGGCTGAAGGAATGGGGAATTAGAGTAGGAGCACTCTCTAAAATGTGAGAAAATAAATTTTTATAACCCAAAAAATGCAATAATGGGGTAAATGCCTTCATTTGATGATGTTTGAGTATATTCTAACTATTATTGTTGAGAACCCACACCAAGAACATTTTAAAACAATACCTTCAGAAAATAGCTGAGACAACATGACTTTGCTCAGTCCCAGTCTGATCTTATTCATTTTCAGCATCTCACCACAAGTATATGCTTCAAACCCAATGCATCTCCTGGATCACCTGATTTACCTCGAAAAACAATCACCTGTTTCACATCATAATTGATAGAGTCCTATAGCTCAGTGGTTAGAGCACTCGCCTTACAAACGAGAGACCTGGGTTTGATTCCAGTTAGGGCAAAACCTTGGGCAAGTTTCTTTATTCCACATGCCTAATAATAATCCCTCAAATAAAAAATTGGTCATTTCAATCCACGACTGTTTGTGGGACACTGCTGAATGCAATTGGCTGCCGTGTTGTGGCCATATGTATGCAGTCAATTCACAGTATACTCCGTGAAGCGCTTTGAGGGGTTTAGAAGATGTGAAAAGTGCTATATCAAATGCAAGGATTATTATCATCATAGATTTTTATGTATACATTCTGCCAACAGCTTATCCCAATTGTCTACTTTAATTGCTTCAGGTTTAATAATACTCTCATTGTTACCATCACAACCTATTGAGCAACAAACAAACAAACAACAAACAAAACTTACATTTATATAGCGCCTTTCACGTCGAGAGGACATCCCAAGGCGCTGTACAGTCAGGTAGGACAAGAGCAGGGTGGGAAGGATCAGGGCAGGATGAAGAATAGTAGGAAAAGTAACTGTATATTAGTGGGCGAAACGCGGCAGCCAAATTGCGCACAGCAGTGTCCCACAATCAGTCACGGAAGTGGGACTTAGGGGCAAAAGGGGGTAAAGAAGCAAAAGGGGAGGGGTCGAGGCAGGGGGAAGAAAGGCAGGAAAGTCGACTGTATATAGTATAAGTGACTTAAAAAAATTAACTCACTTGATTTCTTCAGAACTTGTGGCAAACCAGCTTCTCCATCATCCGTTGTCCTTCCTGAATTCATTCCTCTTCTCATGTTGGCTAATGAGACCTGGCAACCTATCGGCAAGCTGTTTCTCCTCCAGACAGCATTTTCCTCCTTTACGTCTTCATCATCATCCTTCTCTCTGCATCTATTAGTTTACTACTGACACCATCTGTGTGACACCTCTGAAATGACATGAACAACACTTTCCATTCCAATTTTTTAAAAGATTTCACCTTTGCTCCCAGCTGTATCTCCCCCTCACTTCAACTCTTTCTGTGCTTTTTAACCTCAAGGTATTTTACCAAATGACCACAATCACTTAATTTACCTTTAACAATAATCACCTGTTTTCAATTTATACGACTATCCAATTCATGGAGGTTCTCAGTTGTATAGTATAAATACCAACCATCCAACTAAAGCAGATTATTAGTCCCTCTATTAATTACAAACAATTTCTGTAAGTATTCAAAACCGTGAAGTAAATTAACACTTCAATTCACAAGTAAAATATTTCCTTAAGCAAATCTTAATTCATAAATTCGGTTTTTAATTTTTTAAAATTAATTTGTAAATGTGCTGCTTGAGGTTGTGTTCAGTTGTCAAGATGCCGTCTTTTGGTTGAGACATTAAACTGAGGTCCTGTCTGCATATTTCCTAACGGTGCCATGGACATTAAAGATTCCATGGCACTGTTCGAAAAGAGAAGGGAGTTTCTCCTGATATACTAGCAAACAATCCTCCAAATAAAATTAGTGAATAACTTCATACCTGTTTGTAGGACATTGCTGTATCAATTGGCTGCTGCATTTCACCCAAAAAATACACAATCGCTCCATTCCACAGTAAATCCTGTGAAGCACTTTGAAATGTCTTTCCAATGTGATAAAATGCGATATCAAATGCAAGGATTAATTATCTATTATTTAAATTGAGGCAGATTATTAACCAAATCTCCCACTGTAATTATGTGAATGATATGATGATGTTCAAACTTTTTAAGGCAGAAGCTATGTTAGCAGCTTAAGGTGAAACAGAATATGAAAATGGAAAATTTGGAGAATTGCAAATTGCTGTATTTCTCTCTTTCGGTCATTCGGTCATTCATTCATTCATTCATTCATTCACTCACACATACACAGACCAGCACAACTGCTGAAACCAGTGCACCCAAGAACTCCCCCTCTGACATTAGGTTAGAAAAAAATATATATATATTTAACAAATCCTTCCCACAAGTACAGTACCTGGAATCGTAAATAAAGCCTTTTCATCCTGCTGCATTCTGTGCTGGATTCACTGCAGGATTTGTTTGCACTGCAGCAATTATATCCTTTTTCTATTAGTTCACAATAAAATGTGGTGTTCCCCTAATGCAGTGTAAGAAAGGCTAATCTGCCAGGCCAAACTGAAATAATCCAGGTGCGGACAGTGCAACGCCATGAAAGAGCCGCAAAGCATGTTTCAGTAGCAGTGTGTAATTAGATCTGCAATTTAAAGGTGTCTTTAATCAATGACTCAAAACTATAATCCACCTTAAATACGTAGAATTTATAAAAATTGTAACTAGCCTTCCCTCCTAACGTGTACAATTATCCAGTCAGCTGGGCCACGGCATGATGGCGTGTTTTCTATCTGCCAACTGCCACTCGCAACAGTGCTCATTTGATGGACGGCTTCTTTCTTTACTGTTGGGCAGGAAGTATCAATCTGAATGTAGAAAGGGGGCCCATGATTCTGAATCAGGATATTGTATTTTTACCAGCAAACACGGGAACTTGTTAAAAAGATGAAACTCAGTGTGGTCAACTGGCTAATGTAACATTTTGACACGTGCATCCACCTGAACAGGATCTGTTGTATTGTCGTGATTGTCAATGAGAGTAGGAGAAGAGCACAATTGAAGGAGAAAGGCAAGCTCTTCTCAGAATGTGGATGTTTGTTTAAGGAATGCTCACTCAGCCGATAGTTTACCTTAAATCATGATTATAATTTAAACTATAATACAGTATAGAAATATCTTCCTCCCTTGCTGTTAAGTGGGTGTATGTCAGAGCTCAGACCAGATTGACTCAGAGGCTCCCAAATTGCCTGTGGTCACAGGCTACTGGAGAAAGATACTGGGTATCTTCCAGCGCTAATGGGATTGTACTTCAGTATGAATCAGCACCCTCAGGAAAAGAAAGATAAAAGGGAGAAGTTGAAAATAAAATTGGTCCAGTAAAAATGATACATTGGCAGTGTGCTTCCTGTTGTCACGACAAAGTTACAAACAAAAATGGTTTGCAAAAACGGCCAAAGCAGTCGTTGACATATTGACGTTGACTTCATTAACACCTTTGCTCACAACTGAAGTGCCCTGCAGGGCATCAAACTAAATCTGAACGGTTACATCAGCGAATAGAAAAAAAGGGGGGAAAACAAAGAAAACAAAAGATCATTAGTGAAGATTCATGACCATAATTGGGGAGATGATGTGTAGGATGCAAAAGTGCTTACAAGCCAATTTGGTGGTCTAATGTACCGATTATGCAGCACCACAGACATTGATTTAGCATTAAGCCGTAATTTCTCTATCTCACTCCTTCACACAATAGGCAGAAAATACAAACTTCAGCTAATTGCAATAACTACCAACCACTAAAATGTCATCATAATTTCAGCTGAGTACAAGCAACCGATTATCATATTAACATACATAAAATTGGATATGTTTAGTAGCTTACTGTTAAATGACCAAACCATGTCAAAACAGCAGTATATTACTAATTGTGGTACTTATGCTTTTAGAAATAACCATTTAAATTGTGTTTCAATGCAATGGGATCCCTTTAAGCAAAGCACTGCAGAGGAAATAACGATCAACTGGGAAATGGGTCATTTTGAGACTATTGATTGAAGGGAAGTAAACAGGATTCTTTGTTAATTCTGATCACAATCAGCTTGTACACAATTGCATTTCCGTGGGAGCTGTAATCATGCCTTTAGTCTGTCTGCGCTTTTCATTTCAACCGAGGGTTGAAAAATATTATGTTGAATAATAGATTTGTTACAGTAATTGCATCAGGGATGACATGTTGAATTTATCACTTGCAGGTTTCAATGCAGGTTGCTTTGATGGTGAGCTCTAATGTATTGCGGTGGAACGAAGATTTTGCATAACTCCTAGGCATTAGAACTTTATTTTAAAAAGGCTCTTTGTGTACCTAGTAGATTCAGTATTAGGTTCTGTCCAATAATTCAATGTACTGTCCCTTGGCATCAACATTTGCACAGACATTTCCAGAACCAAGTCAGAACCTTGCATGACTGCAGGATTCAGTAATAAGCAATAATGCTAAAGACTCTGAATTGGCTATAATTCAATAGGACACTTGTAATGACAATTTCATATTGCGTTGTGGTAAAAAAGATTTCCTGAAGAAGGTGTTGATGAAATTTATTTTGCGCTGGTCATGTGGGGTAGCATCTTAGAAACAGGAGGAGATTAGAGAATTGGAAGAGGAAAGTCTTCAGGTGTGATTTGAAGTTGGAAAAGGAGGGGACAAGGTAGAGAGACTGAAGCAGAGGGTTACAGAATCTTGAGGCAGAGTGGCTGAAAGCATGGCTGCCAATGGTGGAGCAGGTCGGAGAGTGCCAAGGCACAGAGTCGTGTATGTGAATGTGAGGATCTTGAAAATCGATCTTTGCTGCTATTTCCAGTGAAGCCTGGCAAGGACTGGGGTGATGAATCTAGAGTTTAGTGCTCACTGCATTATTATATTACACCGATATTCTTAGAATATCACAGTTTTTAATATGTTGCATGCAGGAGACACTTTAAATGAAGAATTTTTTTTCATTTGGTACCTACTCTTTATTACAATTATACATGAAATATTACTCAACAAAGCACGCCAATATATGACTGCAATGTAACCTCACGCTTGGGAATGTCTCCTATATTCTACACATAGAAATTTAATTTCAAAGGCACGTTGGAGTATTTCAGCATTTCCCATTGCACTGAGGAAATAGAAGTATCTCAGTGACTGATCTCCATGTGACTTGAAAATAGTGAGAGGAAATCTGGCACTTGGCCATGCCTGTTGTGCTATTAACCAATTCACTGGAGATGCCATTTGCCCCCAAAACAATTGATTGACGTTCGCTTAGAAAGAAAATAATTTCACTATCAGCTGCTTTATAGATTCAAGTGCCAAGTCATGTTACTAAAGGTCAACTTTGATTGCTTTAGTCTCCCTGGTAAATTGAAGTAAAATCGTTTGTATAAGATTTGAATACTTCAAGGTGATAAGACAATGACACAGGTAAATATTATGATCCAAAACTGTATTTATTTTTTCCTCAATGGTGAAAGTTTTTACATATTTTGCGAAGCTTGGCTCGATATCCTTCCCAGATACACTTTGCAACTCGGCCCATTTTTAAATAATTATTTAGTCAGTGGCAAAAAAAAATCAGAAAATGTAATTTTTGTTATCATTGCTCATATTATAATAATAAATATGAATGTCTACTTTCACATTTTCAACTGCAAAATGCCTGGGGATGTTGACAAAAAGTATTTTTTCCTTTTTTTTGTCAACTTCCCTGGTCATTTTTCACTTTGAAAATATTTTATTGAACTACGAGGGTAAACCTATTGAATTACACTTAGAAAATGTAATTTATCTGCAGAATAAATAGAAACATACAGATAACAGATTAAAAATACAGACTTCATTGGGTTAGCTCATCTCTCACCTGGACAAGCACCCTCCATAAAACCCACTAAATATAAAACATATGTCTAAAAGGTATTGTCTTCGCGATACGTGAAATACGGTATATAAATGTAATTTTGCTGCTGTTGTTGTTGGCAGAGGGAGAAAATTAGAGGATCTTAGTGCCATTTCCAGCACAATAATGTTGCACACACTCAAGGCTGTTAATGTAATCACATCACGAATAATCGCATTACAAATAGAAAAAACTTCCCCAAAAACTTTTCCCTGGAGTTGCACATGGTTTTCTTACATCTGTGTACATTATACAGCTGTGCAGAATCAGTTGCCTTTCTTCACTTGAAAGTCAAAGATCCCTCACTTTCAATCTTTGCACTGAGCAGCACTGGTTTGTGTTCTTTTTTAAAATCAATACATTCACGCCTTGAGGTGAATATACATGTAGAACACTGAAGGAATGTTACCTTTTGTAGTCACGACCCTCAGCAAATCTCCCAATACCCACAAACAGCTCACATTTTGCTGAAGAACTTAAGATATTCAATTTTTTAATGTTATGAATTCCTAAATAATGAAACTCCACTTAGATTTTTATTTTAAAAAAGAGCTGACCGATATCCTGAGGCTACAAACCCAATCCTTTCACATAGTGGTATCCATTATGAAGGACTTGCTTAAGCCTGGGGCAAAATTTGGGAGTATTCACTGATTTACCGTTGAGGCTTCAAGCCAACCTAAAGTTCCCTCCATGTACAATTTCATATTTATTCTTAACTCGTCACAAAAATTAATGGTTTCTTCAATTAGAATATTGTATCTAAACAGGGTTAGTGACTGGATGGAACAAATATCATTTAGTTTTTTCTTGATGATTTTTTTCACTCAAAGAGATCAGGGACCAGGGATCGAAAGCTTTCTCACTTCAAACCTTTCCGAGTGCAATATGCCCCAGGCCTAGAGTAGAATCTTGCTCCTTTTGCTCTTCTTCAACCTTCTCATCAGTATTCATGATATATGCAGATAAATGAAAACAAGACTGTCCAAAATGTCCACAATTTCCAGTATCGACAGACTTAGCTTCAAAGATTTTGCCGTTTTAGCGTAAATACTTTCTCATTATTTTACATAATCGTTTCTGTATGAACTAATGAATAATGCTACACATCTAATATGTGTGAGCCCCATTAAGCTCTATTAGTTTTATTATAAGCCTATTTTAAAGATAATTGGTAATATGCCAAAATAAAAGAATCTATCAAAATATCATGGAGAAAAATAATCTTTCATAAGTCTTACTCAGCGACAATAAATTGGAGAGATAATTCAAATTTGTCATTTTAATCTTCGGCAAGAGATTATATGATACGGCTTTAAATATTAACACAGATGGCATTTGGATGTGGGGCAATTTCATAGTGAAATAGCCTGGAGTCACAGAAATCCAGTTTGTGATTTTTGGTGCTTCTCAAAGGCTCTATTTTTTGTAAAATGCCAGCTACAATTGTTTAATACTGTGCTTGACAATATCACTGACATCATTTGTACGGCAATGCCAGCAGGCAGTGCCCTTTCATGTCACTAATGGGAGGGTAGCAGAGCTCCATGTATGTTATTGAAAATGCACTCACAGAGTGTGGGTGTCTTTTTTTTATACCAGACTCTTACACTGCTATAACTGAAAAGAGCTAAAAACATGTCCGGCTCTTTGCAATTAGTAGAGAAGAGAATAGGGATAATTATTTAAACCAAGCAAAAAAAGGTAGGTATTCTGGCCCTGGCTGTTGTTGCAAAGAAACATCCTGCAAAGTCTGGCTTATGCTGACATTTTTGAGATTGAGCCATCACGAGTAGGAATACCGTTCAAAGCTCTGAACATTCACCAACAACAACTTGTATTTGTATAGCAAACTTCATGCGGGGCAGTGTCCCAGAGCGGTTGACAGTGGCGGAGTCTGATTCTGAGCCGGGGTGGGGTGGGAATGAGGGGCATGTGCCGTTTACAATAAACACTTTGACACAAGACCAGTGCGAAACATAGGGTAATAACAAGGGTGTCTACAGTAATCATTAACTGAAATATCCAAACATCCAAACTGTAGCCGTGGATTATTATATCACTGGAACACTTCACAGGGTGGTGCGAGAAACGACTGCCACTTCTCAGGCGGCCCAGTTCATTCCTGCCAATCCCCTAGCGATAAACTACCACAGAATATACACCTGCGTGTAGTGTGTGATGCAATATGTATTCATGTATTATACCAATACCTGAGAAAGAGTTACTGTTTGCCATAAAAAAACAACAAAAGGGATCCTGCTACAGTATACTTTTTAAATGTGTCGATCGATAAACTTGTTTTATGTCATTTTAATATTTCATCGACTAATGTGCCTCCTTCTCCTGCTAAATGTCCTAAAACATCACATGAAATGATGGAACAATGCAAACAAAGTTGATTTTTTCAGATTGTGCTTGTGGGATTTATGTCCATGTACATACTCAATTCACTACAATAATTTCAAGCAGTATTGTGGCATGTCAACTTGGAGCCAGTTCAGCTTGCTAGGTTCAGCTAGGTTAATGTGCCTTCTCTATTTAATGCTTAAGAGGTGGTCTAAAAATGATCTCAAATGTTTCCAGTGGTTGGAAGATACACTCTTTTAAATCTAAATTGTCAAAGTAATCTTATGTTAAGAATGTTGCTGAAGTAACTTGAGGCTAAATTGCATTTTCTGGAGAATGTGTCACTCCAAGTACGTATCTCTTTTTGAATATCTAAAGAGTTTGTCATTTTATACACAGATTAACCACAGACCTTGCTTGGTTAGATGACATTGAAGGAGAAAGTGTTCATTTGTTATTGGTGGTTTGATATAAAGAAGAACAAGTGAAGTGACCTTCGATTTTGTCACAAATTTCAATAGAGGTGTTGTTTCTTTGTTTTGTTGTGGCCATAATATTACACTTTTGGTAACGCAAATAATGCAAATAGTCTCTGTTTCTCAATGTTGGAACACGATTCTGAGCCAATCAGAATTTTATTATAAATAACTTACCATTCCCAATTCAAATTTAGAAATCAATGTAAGGCATTCTAAATAGGCCTGCAACCAACAGAATCATTGCATAAAAGGCAATACAAAGAAAACTCAAAAACTGCAGTGCCGCTGAAAATACTTGTTTAGTCACAGCAAACTGCAAACATGAAGGAAAAATGCAGTGCTGGGATAATTGCTTTCTAGCACAGAAGGGTGGAAGTGGCATATTCGTGTGTGAATCCATTTTATGTCTGCACAGAGATTAACGTTCCAGTCTTCTTTAATTCAGAACATTTCTAAATGAAAGAACTACCAGATCAGGAGGCTTCTTACCTGTTGATAGGTTTGTGTAAAATTTCAATCTAAACAGGTATCGTAAAAATATAATAGTCTTTAAATTCTACAAAGTTTCAGAGCCATTAAAATTTATGTTATTCTGGGTTCACAAAATAAAATTGCTTTTAAAGTCTGGGTTGTTTGTAGTGCACTCTGAATCATTTCAGTCTGGCTAATGGGACTGATCGAACAACAGTGTGACAGAACACAGTGCTTGCCAGATCAGGATGGTAGCTTTGTGAGGAGCAGCTAAGCAGATTTGTGAGGTATAGAACATACTTCATTAAAATAATGGCATCTAATTGGCTGTCAAGTGGGGAATGCAGCATTCCAAGAGTTTCATTTCAATGGAAAAGCGAACACTATTTATAAAGAGGCCATGCAATGACCTATTTACCACTGTTCCATTATGGAAACATATACCTTGTGCAACACTGAGTTTTAAACGCATTAAATCATTCAGATTTAGTCTCTAAAATCCCCAAGGATCGAGAATCAAGGTAGAGGTAGATAGATGGTGGAGAAAAGCTTGGCATAAAATCTAATCAATAACAAATCCGTTATAACGCAGATATGGAATTTAGGTGAAGCTAACATTCGATGATATTTCTATGGATTGAGCTCTCTCGGATCGCTCGGTAGACTGACTGACAACAGCAATGTTATGAACAATATTGTGCTGTGATGTCCTTTGCTTACTCCAACATGAATCTCAGTAAACACACATTACATTCATGGGTTTGATTCCAGGCAGGGCAAAACCATGTTCAAATTTCCTTAATCCGCGTACCTAATAATAATCCTTCCAAAAAAATAATAAATTGGTCATTTCAATCCACGATTGTTTGTGGGACACTGCTGTGCACAATTGGCTGCCGCATTTCGCCCACATATACACAGCCAATTCACTTTACAGTATTAAAAACAGAAGTTGCTGGGAAAACTCAGCAGGTCAGGCAGCATCCACGGAGAAAAGAAGGTGAGTCAACATTTTGGGTTCACGACCCTTCATCAGAACAGACTTGTCTGCTCTCACTTTACAGCATTTTCTGTGAAGCGCTTTGAAACGTCTAGCAGACGTGAAAAACACTATATCAAATGCAAGGATTATTATTTGTACGAATGTGTGCAGCATATAAACCATACATACAAATAAGGTAGTGAGAGTGAAAGATTAAGAGTTGTAAGAATATTGCAGTAGTGCTATATCATAGTGAAGGTGCAGCACAGTGTTTTAATTTATCTGCAAGCATGCTAAGGGATAGTTCCAGTATCTTGCCCCAGTGACCATAATTCAAAATTAGCAGACAATTTGTCTGTGAAATATATGCATCAAACCGACCCAATTCTGCTCCCCCTGGTGCCCACACATTATTGGTATATGTGAGATTTTCAGCAGGGAAAATAAAAAGATTAGTATCCAGTGATTGAATTTCCTTATCTTCTTTAGTTACCTGCACATATGTTAATCTTGTACCAGTATAATTAAATAGTCTGAAGATCTACTCAGACAAAACACATGGATTCTCATCTCCTTCTGATCATCCAACCAAAGCAAACAATAAAATGATGGAACAAATTAATCAAAGTTAAGCTAAGTTCCCACGATAATGTTTCATGAACTCAGGAATAATTATTCAAGTTGTTGCTCTGCTCATTTCAGGAATGGGACTAGCCTTTGCAACTGCCCAAAATATACGATCCAAACCTGAAATGCAACAGCAATAAGAAATACAATTGTTCGGACCTCCTTTTTTAAGTGTAATCTCCGCTTACATTTTCAGACAGATCTAACCATAATCTGTTGGACCATATAATTTGAATCAATTTTTCTGTGCTAAACACCATTACTGTTCAACTGTAATACTGTACCCATAAAGTGGAGTAAACTATTATTTTTGCTGCCAACATGAAATCTGGGGTTTTAAAGCGTTTTCATTGGTCACAAACCATAATTCAGCACAAATTTGGGGTTATTTAGCAATCTATCACAGGTTTGGGAAATGAAAACATTAAAACTTCTGCAGTAGAGGGTGCATGTCTGAGATCGGATTTGAAGTATTGTACAGTACTTTGCTTGTACCTGTACAGAGGGACTTTTACTCACTCCATTCTATACTTGACCTGGGAGTGCTTGATTTTGCAAACCAGAAAGTTTACTTTTAGTCCTCAGCTCTGAGATCTCTCAACATGATTAAAAAACACAGAAAAGGTTAAATATATAAAGTTACCAAACGACAAAAGAGCCTGCTACATTTCACAAAGATTTAAATTACTAGGTTTAGACAGAAAGTATTTTGAAATGGTAATGATTCATTCAACGTAGGTAAATTCAAGCAAAACGATGAGTGGAACCATTTTCTCCTTCGTTCCCAAAGGCACATTCGCTCGTTCTTCTTGTTGGTTGATTTCCTCCTCCCAAATGCAGGATATTAAGGCCCGAATTTTATCATTGGTTGAGAGATCCCTCATAAAAGTATAAAATTATCCTGAGAAACCAAAAAGGCAAAGCTGGAACTTACTGCTTTAGCAGGTCTCTTGTCTGATAGATTCACCATCAGTACTCAGTTCACATTTCTGACACTAAATTATCTAGAAATATGAAATCAAAGGCATCTTCTACTATTTGACATGTGTGTGTGTGTGTGTGTGGGTGGGGTGGGGGTGGGGGGAAGGGGAGGTTGAACAGACTGAAACTCTTAAATGCAGATTATCATAGCATGTTCCATCTGACAATTTTCCCAAGGGGCATAAGATTCATATTTTTCTACAACTAACAGAAAGTCACATAAAGTTTTAGTTTCCAGCTCTTGTGAATGACAGCAGCCCCACTTTTTTTAAAGTTATACATCTGACTTAATATCTTACAAGGATGTCAGATATGACAAAATTTACATTCAAGTCTAACACTTGGGGTTCGGCTCCTCCAAAAATGATCAATTTTATTGTAACATCTTAAGAAATCGCTGATATGTGCCCTTACAGTCCTGAGCAGTTTTGTGCATCCCACAAGATGCATTGGCTGTGTTAAGATTCTAGCTAAAGAAATGCATTTTAAAAATCAAATTGTACGTGCGTCAGCACAATGGATTTCAGGTTTGTGTGCAGTTTTCATTTTCTGCTCTGTATCAAGCTAAAAAAGGCCACATGTGATTCAAACATTTAGGTTGATCACAATGCTTTGTAACTGAATCTGGTATTGTTTTAATAATGTTTTAATAATGCACGATTATTTCTGGTTCAACGATAATACATGGGTTTGATCGAAAACACATTCAGATGAGTTTTGAATGTCCTGCACTTTTTAAACAATGACCTTGCCATATTTTAGCAGGTACCATAAGGGAAAAAGTAGAAAACTAGATCAGAGGAAATCACAAAGAGTACATTAGAATAAATGATTTATCAATAGCCTAAAACCTAAATTTGAAAATTAGCATTTGGATCTTAGGGCTCATTAATTACTAAATGCTAATTGTAACATTTGGATGCAAACAACCAAACCACTATTTTCTAAAGGTCACCATTTATCAGGGAACACAATTGGGTTGGCCGGAGTGAAAATTGTTTTCATTTTATAAAATCCATGTTTTACAAGTGGTGAGAATGGATGAATATATATTTGAGTTTTCCTTTTTCAGAAAAACCTGCATCAGCAATTTCTGAGTAAATGAAAACTCTCAGAAGATTTCAGGCAATCCAGTCTGCAATCAATCAAATCCAAATTTGAATGCAGTTGCATTCAAAAACAAATCTGGGTCAACTTACAACTAAAACAGCAGAATTTAAAATGATTCAAGTCAACTGTATTATTTAATACTTGATTATTTAATATTATTTAATACAGTTGAGCGGACTTCAACAATACACTGTACATCCAAATAAAAAATATCTGGGTAGAAAGGGGTTCATATTTGTTCTATTTATTTAGCGTATCAACACATCCAGAATTTGTTAAATCCTTAATTATTTCAAAGTTTTAAACCCATGGCTGAATTAAACAATTCGGTAAACTGTGGATGCTTTGGATTGCTAAGGATATAAGAGTAAATCTAAACCCAAGAGGATTTTTTTTTTAAAAAAAGAAAAAACTTGTATTGGTGTTTCAATGTGACAAAGGAATCAAGTCTGCAATACAAACGTATGATAACCAGGCCATGCAAGGAAGGCAAAGTGAAGAAAGAGAGAAAAAAAACACTACTGTATTGTGATTAATTGGTGGAGACCAGGAAGCAGGTTATTTGTTTTTCATCTAAGCAAGGGAGGAGGGTGCAATGCAAAATAACTCAAATGGGATAGAATAATTGATTCATGTCTATATTTTGAGATGATGCAGAAGGAAATGTGGAGATATTTTTTTTTTAGGCAGAATAATTACTCTGCCTGTTGCTTTATTCATTTTGAATGAAACTGGTAGTAAACAATAGTTAATAATATGTGTATTTAATTTGTATTAATACAGCAGTTTACAATTTCAGTTTACTCAGTACAGGGTCATAAAAGATCAAAATTCAGAAGCCTCATTAAAACCCTTCAGTAGTGGTATTCCTTATGTAAAACATATTTTCCATACAACTCACGTGACTGAAGTCATTGAAATGACCAAGATGGCTCCATTAGTTCTCAAGTCGATAGACGGCCACTTTCATGATAGCTCACTCATAAAATACATGGTCAATCCACTTTACAGTATATCCTGTGGAGTTCTTGGGAGACATCTCGACGTGGTGAAAGGCACTATATCAAATGCAAGGATTATTATAGATTTCCTTTGTTCTCTGAAACAAACTTCAAAATAACGCAGAGATGCTGTGAAATATACTCAGCAAATTCCTCCCGTCTCAAAATCCCTTCAAAATGTTTTAAAAGCTGTGAATTGCAGGAGTTACTACTGAACAACAATGAGCAATATTGTTGTTTGAAAGATATTTCTTCTGTCAAGATAAAACTATATTAGATAATTAGGGTAAAGTCTGTGTCAAATATATTAAACTATATATTAATGAACACTAGAATATTTCAGCTTAACGGTGAGGAAGATCTTAAATCTATGTTGATTAAATCAGGGTTGGTTTTCTATTACTTTGTGTGTATAGTGTATGGATTTGGCCAAAATAAGGAAACAGGAATTTTTCATTTAAAAATGGATTTCTCTACTAAAGGTGTTGTTTAATGCTTTACTTGACTGCCTCACCAACACAGCAAAGTCATCTCCTATTTTTGATCCAGCATTTGCCAAAGAGCATAGATTTATATGTTTCACGCACATATATAACCCTTTACACGGTTCCTTGTCAATTTTTTTTTGGTAACTTTGAGGCAAGTATGCTTTTCCACAAACAACACAATAAAAATTGACCCATTGTAGCACAGTGAAAAGCAGGGTCATTAATCTTTCACGACTGGTGACAGATTTCATCATTACATATATACAGTAAATTCATTTTACACTATATTCTGTTAAATGCTTTTGAGACATCTCAAAGACGTGATAAGGTGCTATATCAAATGCAAGGGTTATTATTATCATACATATACATAGTTTGGCCACAGTTATAAAGTGGAAATGCCCTGGCACTTAAGATGTTAAAACAAAACTTTCACATTTCCAATTTTAAAAAAGCTCTCAGACATTTCATTTTTGTTCATTTAAGATTGGAGACTCCTGCTGCTTTGAAGAGCCATTTTATTTTCTATTTTAATAAATATGGTCCACCGTCTGTTATGAAATCTATAAAAACAATTCTTAAAATTCCAATCTCATTTTTATGCATTCATTGTTGCACCCACCACTATCAGCTCCATTTACCATTTGTCCTTCACACCCTCACAACTCACTCAATCTGCAAATTTCTGCTATCAACTTTAGAACACTATACTTCTCATCAAAGCTGCTTCCCTCTATCCTTCACACTTACTCATATCCCTCAGTCTCTGTTCTATTATCCAACACAATGTCTCCTGATTTAAAATATATAGGGCCTAAATTGTCAAATATCTGGAGATTTATTTTGATACTCATGGGAGAGGAATGGATGGCTCAGGACGTTTGGAAAGTTAGGACTTGCACGAGATATTTCTATTGCAATGTTACTGAACAGCTTTTATCCCCATGTAATTCTGGTTAACCTTCGTCTTGTTTACATGCTAAGTCTTTAAATCTTGTAAATTGATGACATGGTTGTAAAATTTTTAAATTAAACCATTGTTGTTTAGCTTAAAATCTATAAAACCTCATAAATAGATTTTCTTTCTCGTTACCCTATATATCGCTTACTATTCTTTAATGAAGAATAAAATGACCATTCTCGTATGAATTAGGACTTTGTACCTATTTATAAAATGGTCCACATTAATCTCAGATATAATCATTAAAAAGTGTTGTGTTAATGAGAATGTTATCGATCATTGGTTTGAAGGCGAAAGTTACACAGGGTGAGCTATATACATTTTGTGTCCTCAGCCAAGCATGCATCAATGGTCATTTAGTAAGGGTGCAAATGAGGAAAAAAAAATGAAGGCTTAGTTGTTTCAGTTAAATTTTTTATTGAACAAAATGTTGAGCCTAATAGTTCAAATCCACTGAGCTGCAGCAGCACTCCTGCTGAAGCTGCACGTTGTGCTAAAATAACCTCATTAACCAAGATGTACAGAAGGCAGACGCAGCACAGTGTTGATCTATATAGCAAACAAAGGAGAAGGCTACAGTTGATGATGGTTATTTGGTCAGCTGGTAAATATTTGACTTAAGTCACATTGAAAGATGCAAAAACAAAATAAGTCCTTATCTTTTAAAATTCAATATAGATAAAGAGATGGGTTGCACAAATATTGCATTCCGGAATCCAAGCTCTCAGGGCCGCACTGCACTTAAATAGAAACCGAGAAGCAAGGTCCATCCCTCAATTTCAAACAGCTGAAGCATTCAATTAGTTCAGGTCAACATTTTAATGGAAAATAAGCACAATACAGTCTGAGATGAAACGAGGAACTGCGAATGCTGCAAATCTGAATTAAAAACTAAAAAGTGTGCAGGCCAATCGTAGGCAGAAAGATAAGTTAACTCTTCGGGTTAGCTACATTAAAACGTTAACCTATCTTTCTCCTTAATATCTTTATTGGCCCTCTGGTACATTTCCCATTTTAATTTCACAATGCAGGCAGTTTTACCATACCTAAATTTACTGTATTGAACTATTTCAGATGTAATGAAGCCCAAGATAATGGAAATGCATTCATGGGTTAGTTAATGAGCTGTTTCAAAATCAATATAGCAATAGAGCCACAGCATTATACTGTCCAAAACAAAAAAAAACACTGTATAACAGTAAAATCGCTAAATTTTTTCAGACAAAGTTCATTGTTTGACACATATATTCTTATGCCTTTCTTGCAACAGGTGAACAACCAATGGCAACAGAACTGCACAACGAACTCAATCCACTGTTTTTGTAATTATAGTCATAGGTCACTGCCTAGAAATAGATACAAAGCAAAAATAGGCAGTTAATCTTTGATATCAATTATGATGCTGTGCAAATGAGTTCTGTATAGGGTTGAAGGTAGAGCAGCTTCCTTATCTAAGGTGCCGAGAGAGGTGACTCTCTGGATGGTGATCCAGTGTTTTCCTCAGGTGGGAATACTGTCAGAGTGCAGGCCCTGATCCCTCCCAGTGATTCTGGGAGATCAAAGACCTTCTGCCATTCATCTTTCTCTGGATCGTATTTCTGTACTATTTCCACCATACAGCGATTATTCCAAGAATAGCCTCCCACAACATAGATCTTGTGTTCAAAGACTGCAACACCTACATCACTCTGCCCACGCAACATGGCTGCAATTGGGGTCCACTGGTCCAGGGCAGGTGTATAGAACTCACAGCTCAAGACATCGTCATAATCACTGGTTCCCCTGAAGTGGTTTCCTCCAATGACATAGAGACGGTCTGCAACAGTGCACATGCAGTGAAGACCTCGAACAGTGGTCATTGGAGCTTTCTGCGTCCATTTGTCTGCATCTGGGTCGAAGCACATGAGTTCCTTTTGGAAAGTATCATGTGTAATCCCTCCTATTGAATAGAAACAAAACCTAAGTTGTTAGGGTACACTGTTTTTAAGTTCTTCATTCAGATAAGCAACAAAGAGAAAATCAATGCATTCCTCTTGGGTTGACAATAGGTGATTATCTTTTTCTTAAAAACCTCTATGTTTGATCTAGTGCACTCGAGATTTCATTTGGGAATTGTACTACCAACAATATTATATTGCTGAAAGAATCTTTTACGAAACCACAATGCTTTTAAAAAGATCAGAGATTTATTTTTCTAAATATCAAGTTCGATATTTCTTTAAACTCAATTTCATCATGCTCATCCTCAAATTCTAGAGGCAGTAAGATTGCTTTTAAAAAATCTGCAGAACTCTCCAGCCAGTCTCGATAGATCTTATTGATCAAGGTAGAGCAGATTCCTTGTCTTATTGATCATCAATAATGATGATTATTATTACTAATAATAATCAATAATAAGTTTTCTTACTTATTCTTACTTATTTCTTTCTGAAAACTTTCTGCACAGAGAAACATTTAGGTGACTTATTTATTGTTATTATAACAGGGCATCTGTCAGAGCAAACGGGTGGTAGGATAGGGCAATGGAATGAAATAAGTTTTTTTTAACAAATAGTACCATTATTTGTGGAGGATGGTAAACATTTAAGATTTAAACATTTTCTGTTTCAATGCCTTCAAAATGGGTTTACAAGTACATTAATGGTTCACCGCAACTATCGAGAAGATTTACCTGAAATATACATGAAACCACCGTAAACAGTTCCAGCATGCCCATAGTGTGGTTCATTCATTTTTGCCACGTAGCTCCATTCATTGTTTCTTGGATTGTAGCATTCTACAGTGGCTGTGGTAAAGAAATTTGCAAAGAGAAACAATTACAATATGCAGTAAGTGCTTCAGATGGGAGGATGGGGTTGGGGAATCAAAACTATTTCAGTTAAATGCTGCTGTTGCCATTTGTTCACATCATCTTTGGGGCTTTCATTACAATAACTTTGTTTACAATAACAAGAAAAGGTTAGAAAGCAGGTTTGACAAAATCAATAATTATTGTTCAACAGTGATAAATAAATGTGTTTTATACAGAAACACGAGTACAATCCTATGTGGAAATAGCTGGCTCGACAATGTTTTTGTAGGTCGCAGATGTAGGGAGGAGCAAGTTCTTAAGGGGCTTTAAAAGTGAGGACATGGAAGTTGAACTTGATCCACTGGAGAATGGGGAGTCAGTGGAGCCAGGGTAGGATATGGGTGATAGGCTCATGGAGAGGACACAGGACACAAGAATAATCTGCAGCTGGTGTAGCACCAGGAAAACTTAGGAAGGCAATTGAAATTCGTATTGAGTCTCTACTATGGGTAGCATGGAAACCGAATTGGAAAGATTCATATACAGTAAAAACTTGTTTATCCCTATCGCGATCAACTGGAACAACGGTATAACTGGTACGTCAAAAAAAGTTCCCGTCCGATTAACCGGAAGTCGTCCGGCATAATCATGGTGGCGCATCTAATTAATCGATTTTGCATGAGAGTACTATACAGGTATTTTGGCTTGCTGTTAGTGGAGCCTTAAAGTCGCGCTGCTGTTTTTTTTCCCTTGCTTGGCGTCCGCCATTGCAGAAGTTATCGATAAACTGTACACCTCTACCCCAGCATCACGGCTTCAAACCAGGCATCTACCAACAAAGGTCAATTTTAGGTGAATAACAAAGGTCTGTTATTATTTAGTCTATTATTAATATGGCATGTGTTAAAATAAGTTAATTTTTTTATGTTGGGTTTTCGGCGCCGGATTCAACCGAGTATCCAGCATACCGTTTAACCGGCATCGGCCAGGTCCCCCGAGTGCCAGATAAATGGGCTTTTACTGTACATAGTGGCAGGAGATGAAACAGCAAAGCTGGGAAGCAATGATTCATTCTAGAATGTTGGAAAGAAAGGGAAGGTTGGAGACAAGACAGTAGTTTGTGTAGAGATGGATCAAGGGAAGTTTTTTTTGAGGGTGGGTATTGACAGCTGACAGCAAAGGGGGTTGGAGTGGAGTCAGTACTACATCGATCCACCTGAGTATTGTAAATATGTAAATTTTGGTTTCCTTAAATGAAATGCTACAAACTTGGGAATCAGAGCAAAGGTTATCCTGTCAAGCAAATCTGATTATGTTGCCATCAGGGGTGACGTTGTACCCAAGTTGCTAATTACCCTTACAATTACCCTTACATAGCTGAACAAGCTATCACAAACTTACAAAAAACTCTAATAAATACTGTACAAATCAAAGAAAACGTTCTACCAAGCCAACATTCTGTTAACTAGAAGCCTTACTCGCACACCAGAAATAAATGAAAATGTCATATTGCCTTCATGAATCCTGCCTACTGTACAAAAAAAATCATATACCAATGTTATACACAAGAAACAGAATGCTGTATACAGTATGAAACTGATAAATGCTTGATTGAATTCATGAGCAAAATTCATGAATTTTGTGACTGTCACCCGTGATAAAAATCATGACTCAAGTCCGAGTCTTCATCAGACACTGTGATAAACTTTATATGCAGCATTCTAAAAGCTTTAAATTAGGATCCTTTTCAGTGACACATAAAAAGTAATGGGCTATTTCTACACAGCAATGTGCAACAAATAGTCATGAAGTGAATGAAGAATTTTATCTGGGGAGTGTTAACTAGGATACCTTTCAAGTGCCTTGGCACCTTAACATCCACCTAAACAAAGAACTCGGTTTAGGACATCAGTTTAACACCTCATCCGAAGGAAGGCAACTATAACTTCCATTTTTGTAAATTACATGTTACGAGAGGAAATTCATTGGAATTATCAAAATTCCATAGGTAACCAGCAAATGTAACAGAATCTATGCTCCCAACTATGCCCTAACCAAATTGATAGTCTGCAGCACGGAGTGTTGTGTGGAATCACAAATCATTGTGTTGGCTTCATTGCATGTGAACATAATAATGCTAATTCACCATAGGAAAGCAGACTCACAATACTGAAAGACTTTAATAAAATTACAAAAGAAAGGTGTCTAACCATTCCGGGATACACTTCTCAATTTCTCTCAATCGCCTTCTTCAGCTAATATATGCACAAAAAGTAAGTGTCATACTGTCTGACCCCTATCCCTTTTATTTTCTGAAATAGACTCTATACAGAGTGCAAATAAACACAATTTGGTCAAAGGAAATCAATGTTGTTGAAGAGTAAGATTTTATTTACAGAAAGTATTTTGCTAAGCATTCTGAGATGCTGCCCTGCATGGAGGGTGCGAAATAAGGGCATGTTATTGTTGATAAATGGGTAAGACATTCAAGAATTTTGTTAGCATATGCAGCTTGGCATCATGTTAAATGGAATTATTCGAAGATGCTAGTTGAGAAAGGCAAAGTATTTTAAGTATTCTATTTTCCCATTTGTAAATTGAACAAATAACCCAATGAGGAAAAACAAGAATGAATGCCTTATGAATATTTATAATGGATATTTTGAAAAATGATACTATTAAAGAATGACTGCTATGACTGATTATATTGTTCCAATAAAATTCTTGACAATAAATCCTAATAGAATTCCTAGGACTACACCTAGAGAATTATACTTGGAGATTAAAAGGGTTAGACATCCATTTCAAAGATCTTGCACCAGCTTGTTCGATTTGACTCATTTCCATCTAACAGAAAGGGCTTTTATTATATAGCAGGTTTACATTAAATGCCAATGGAGGTAAATTATTGTATCTGTTCCATTTAGAGCAAAGCAGCCTATACCAATTGCTACTTTGTGCAAACAGTGCATGGATGTCATGTAAAATTATATTACTATTCCATACAAAATGACAACTTATGAAATTATAAGTACTGTGTATTTAGTGCCAAACAACTCGATCAGACCACGCAGCTATTTTGTAGTTAACAATAAAATGGCTCCCAGATCCACTATGAAGATCTTATACGTAACAAAACACAAGGCATGAAAATGAACACCCTCCAAGACTTTGCAAAAAAATCCACGAAAACTATTTGCTATATCTGATGGTTAGTATTAAATTAGTCAGAATATCACCAAAGCAATTTTTGAAGGGTTATTTCAAAATAGGCATTTGACACCTAGGTAATATTTAAGCAAAGTGAACTACTGAGAATTGGTTGGAATAGTTAATTGGACAAATGTCTATGGATTATCTAAAAAAAACTGATTAAAACAAATTGTTGTCTCACTCTTTGTGCACCCCCACCCCACCACACACACACCCGTCCCAACACATTTTAATCATTACGTAAGAAACCAATTATTAAAAATACTGTGATATAAAACATCTAGCCAACCTTGCAAAGTGGTACACAGATATAGGCAGAGTTTCCTTCCGAGGCATAACTTATGTCCACTTGATGGCTACAATAACTCACAAGATCAAGAGCTCACTGTTTTGGAACTCATAGCAAGACAGTCAAAATCACATCATCGGTCATGAGGAGATTTTTCTAAAAAGATGGCAGTTTGCAAGCCAACACAACTGAGTTGGCTTCATTTTTCCAAAAGAATTAAAGAAAAATTTGTTATGCAACAAAACACACAAGAAGTTAAAACTAATTTTTTTTAAATGAGTTGTGGATTTACTTGAAATTTAGGTTTAAAATTACTCTCTAATACAGGCAGCAATGTAATTCCTAAAAAAATGCAGATTACACAAGACATGGAACCTACAGCAGAGTGCATCAGAATCTAATAGAATTCATATTCATATTCATATTGCCCTCAAATGACTGAATTTGTTAAAAAAAAGGTGACACCTGTAAAATATAATAAGATTTAATTCTAAAACATAACATGAATAAATATATTCCATATTCCTTACCTACATGGGGAGATAGGTTCTTTTAACTGAAAACTAAGATCATACAAAACCATGTTTTGAAAATACCTTATTTTTACATCAAACTACTAATTTGTCACAAGTGGGATAAAGCAGCTTTATTAATCACCAGATATTTAAATACATCCAGCTTGGATGGGATGAATATTGTGTCCCTTAATGTCGAGCTGTGTTGGTCATAATACATGATTCTGAAAAAATATATCCTGCAGAGAAGGCAGCTTTTACATAGAGCTGTTTTTGTGAATTACTCTTGTACAGATTCATTGAATGTCTTCGTACATAGACTTGCTGGTTAAATTTTACCACTAAAATAGGCTGCTTGGCAACTGAACTTAGCAAATTAATATGACGCTATTTTTAAATCTGAATCAATTATTTCTGTAATTAAACTCAACCTTGGCATGGTACATCCAGAAAGTAGGAATAACAGGTTCCAAAGATGGGGAATAAAAACAAATCACAGAAGAATGCACATCCAGCTGATTTGTTGACATTCATTTCCAAATTGTAAAATAAAGCCTCAGCACACTTTAAAATATTTAATTGGAGAAACACATTCAGTAACTAATCTGGATTAATCATATGCAGGTCGATTCGATGCAAATCAACAACTGAGTGTAGATAAGTTCCAGTCCTATAGTATATTTTCTGAATTGCACTCTGCAGCATTAGAAATTCCAATTACTACACACAATGTTATTTAATTTGTTTTTGTATCAGGTTTCTGTTGTAATTTCAATAGTTGATATCTATTTAAATAGCATATAGAAAGTTGATCATAAATGCCATTATTCATATTTGTAAAATAACTACACAAACCTATGCAATCTTTGTGATAAAGGTGTAAGAACATCCAGGATTTATTCTAAATCAGAAGGGATTGAGTTAATCAATATGGTATGTAAGTGCTGCATTCACAACATCACCTAATTAAATGATAGCTATGTAGTCAACGATATTAGATCAAACTGTTGGTGCAGTCAGTTTTCATGCTGCAATGAAACTTGAATTTTGGCACCTAATGATTGTGGCTTACCAGCTCACATCTCTTATGTTATATATGATATACGAAATAATGCAACTCAATACTGTATAAGCATTTATTTTATCTTGAATAGAATGCAGTATTTCATAAAGACTAATCATATTAAGTTTCTTAAATTTCAGTGAAGGATCATTGATAGATTTTCTCAATAAAATCTGAGGACCAATGCATTTGAATTCATATACTGCATCTGTAATTTATGCAATAAGTAACAGTTGTGTTACGGTACCTCATCTGAATTTGCTATTAATCACACGTTGTCCTGGGCTGACCTACTTGTGCACTTTTGAGCAGGACTACTACTCGGGGAAAATGGGCAGAAGCTCTGACCAACTTTCTCTTGTCTAAACCAACTGCCTTGAGGCATATTGTAGAATGCTAACTAACGCTCAAAATATCTCACAGTCATAAATGTGATTAAAAATGCACACTGGTCCATTAGGCTTTTTTTACAATGAGGACCAGGAGGAATAAACATTTCTTCTGAAATAGTGTTATACTAGCTTTTGTTACTAGCCTGTATAGTATTAAAATAAGTTAAAGCCTGAATACGATTAATTGACTATTTAAATCTACAGAATAAAATTGTGGTTAGCTTCATTAACTGACAATTTGACTGGTTTTATTTTCTATTCAATCCAGTTTACAATAAACCCTCAGCTGGCAGCAAAATACTGTTGTGTTAGCTATTCTTAGCTCATTAGACTAAAAATATCACAAAATATGCCACTTTACAGTATTATCTGTGAAGCACTTTGAGACGTCTCAAAAACATAAGACGACGGCACTATTTTAAATGCAAGGATTATTACTCTGCCATTACTTCCAATCAGTTGTTACATTCTACTTCTTGTGAGCTAAAGTTCTAGCTGGGATTCCATGGCTCTATCCAAAAATATATGAGCAATTAAATGTTTTCATAACTATGCTTCAGAGGATGACTTAAAAGGACAATATAGATACTTGAGGCATATTATCACATACAACTAGAATACTCAGTGTAATTAGTTCTGAAAGAGTTAGTTTCAGATGTTCACAAATAAAAAAATATACCTACCCAATTCGCCTGCTGCATTTCTACCACCGACAGCATAAAGATGTCCTTTCAGAGCACTTAGGTGGAAGAACGTACGCTTTTCATTTAAAGACGCTACTTGCATCCATTTGTTGTACCGAGGATCATATCTGAACACTGTGTCGACAGCTGTCTTTCCTTTTGTATCGTAATTGCTTTGCCCACCTACAACATACAGGAAGTTTCCAATCACTGCAATACCGTGTTGGTACCTTGGTGCATCCATTGGAGCGAGTGCTTTCCATTCGTGAGCCTTTTCATCGTACAATCTTAGTTCTTTGCTCACAACCAGCTGTTGCCTTAACACCCCGCCCAAGGTTACTAAATGCGTATTATCTGAACGAATACAGGTTCTCTCGGACTGCATTACAGGCTGCATGTAGGGCATCATCTGATAATTACTAGCTTCCAGTAGCAGGTTGACACAGACATTGTCTGTTCTCATGAAGTCCACAGTCTGAACATGATTAATTAGTTCCTGTGGTGACATCAGCGGAAACCTAATGTTCTTCATTAACTTCGAGGCAAAATCCATTCGCGAATCCTCATACCTCAACCAACGGCAAGCAGACTTAAAAAGCTCAAGTTCAGTGCAGTTTTTCAAACTGTTGCTTGAAAGCACAAAGGCGAGTCGCTCAAAGGGGAGCTTCACAAATTCACCAGTACTTAATAATGCAGGGAAATTCTTCAGAATGAAATTATTTACATATTTATCAACTTCTGTTAAGTTGTATGTATTGGCAATGCGTCCTACCTCGACACAGTTGTCAAGAGAAACCTAGAAGATACAAAAAAAAGTGATTTGTTGAAGCAATATTTAAATATTTGACAGATTATTTTATTGAATTGTTACTTTTGCCCAAATGCTGGTATAGAAATATACACTGCTCATTTAATCATCTATCTGAAAATAGATATCCCTATCACATTCCACTACACAGGATTGTTTATTCTAGATCAAATAAAATTGTTCATTTAAAAAGCACAAACATAACTTCTGCCTTTGACATTTCAAGACCAGAAGTGCCAGAGTGCTGGTGCCTGCCAAAAGCAAATGCTGACTGTAAAAGATGAATAATCAGTATTAAGCCATTTTCTGACCTCTAATCTAAGAAAGTTTGGCGCAAATACAGGAAACATTTTAACAGTGTCCGTTGTGCAAAGCTGAACAAAGATCCCATTCTATTAGACCCTGTGATACCCCACCTTGTATACAATGTGTGTGTGTATATATATATTAAAAAATCCCTCTGTGCACACAGTGGACCCATAGAACACCGGAGATGTGATACACTTCTGGCTTCCAGCACTGACTGTGACTGGTTTCCAACATGTAGCACAATGGCAAAGGAGGATGCTGTCTATCTAGTTTGCTGCACCCATGGGCGTCGCAGTTGAGATGTGTCAAAAAGCACTTGCTTGAAGGGAATGATATAAATGGAAGTTGTTGTTCTCTGGCAAACTGACCTGGCATCATTTTTATAGCTAATTTTATAACTAATTTTATGGACCAAAACCACTGTGTTAATGAGGCCTGTCTGTATTATATTTACCCACAAATATAGAGTCAATTCACTTTACAGTATATTCTGTGAATCACTTTCGAGACATCGATAAAATGTGAAAAGCGCTATAATAAAATGCAAGGATTATTATTAGTATTATTGAACTATACATTTGATTACATTTCATATTGAAGTAGATTGATTATAGAAATATTGATTTGATATCTTACCCCAGATATGAGAAATACTTTACAGAAGTCCAAAACAGGTAAGATCTGCAAAAAGCTGGCTGCTTCCAAGGTGTCCTGAAGGTTGTCCATGTTCAGGGAAAGTTTTGCAGTATAAATGAAGTCAATGATTTTCTTAAGCCCTATTCGGTTCACTCCATGCAGTTTAATACACATTAGGTCCTGTTCCTTCATTCCACCTTGTTCAAATGGAAGAAAAAGTCTTGTTTTAAACTGTGTCAATTAAGGAAATGTATGGTTGTTTTTATTACGCAAAAAGGAACGACAAATTATTTACAGATTTTTTGAATCAATTTCAATGCTGGGAATTACTACATTTTAAAGATGGTTACATTATCCTTTTAACAAAGTTGAACTATTAAAGGATTCTGATGTTTAAGTTTGGATTAAGAATGACATAACTAATAAAGTAGCCCTAATTATATTCTGACATTATCAATAAATAATTTGTTGGCAGATTGCTGTACAACACAGATTGCTATACAAAGCTATTGCTTCTGCCCATAATTTTCAACACAAAAGTAGGTCTGATAATCATGACATTTTATAGCTTTTGATATACAAAACAAGCTTATATTCTTTGTACAACAAATCTGATACCTCATGTAAAACTATCTGCAGAATTGACTAAAATACTCAAGGAAAATTGTTATTTTAGATTTTCAACATGTTATTTTAGATTTTATTTAGAAATGCAATGCATCACACAATTGTAACAATTGTTGAAAACTGAATACATTAAAATCAGCTTTAAAATTACCTCATTTTTCCTTCTCACAACAAAAAAAACATTGAGTGAAGCACCATTTGTAGCGAGAGATGATTACATAGGCCTTTGCAGGCTTCCAGAAAGCAATTTCAGTGTTACATTTTTTGCAACACTCCTTACGCTTCATAACAATGGCCTGTAGAATGAGAGTGGCTATGAGAGTTTGGGAGCTTACCCGTGAACATAGCTTTGAAGTAGTCACTGGCTGATGCCATCATAGCCCTATGGACAGGAAATACTTCATCTCCGTCACCTGGTACTAAGGTAACATCACAAAGTAATCCTTCGATTCGAAGCTGGTCAAATCCCTACAAAATAAGATATTTTAAATGACCTGGAGTAAGTTGTCACATGAAAAAAGCATTTTAAAGCACTTGCAAAAATTAAAAATGATCAAAAACACTTTGTACAACATTTGGAAAATGTTAAAACATCATGAAACTGAAAATGCAATTGGATTTTGGAAAAACAAAATAAATTACAACTCCTAGATTTGGAATGAACAGTTTCAACTGCTCCTCCCCATCCGAAAAGAAACAGGGAAATAAAACATATTTTGTAGCCGTAAATATGAAACTCAGAATAGGGATATAGAAAAACAGGAGGAGGCCATGAAACATGTTCTAGTACCAAAGAATAGTATTAAAAGGCTAGGCAACAAATTGGTTTCTGAACATCTATAAAAAAAAGGTCAAGTAGAAAATGGCAACCCACATTATGACGATTAAGAGATTAGAATATATTATAATCGGCATATTAATGTGTCAAAGAATATATATATTTTGACATTTAGTGGGTATTTTTAAAAATAAAATTTGCCCACATTGAATCAGATTTCACTCATAAAAATACTGCCAGTTAATGGGCAAGGCAGGAAATCATTGTTAGGGGGAGTGTTCCTTTTAATATTCAGTTTTGGTCACTTGATAATAACCTGTCATTAATGTACCTTTTAACAGACCTGATTGAAAACTATTTGAAAAGTGATTTTTCCCACACCATCATTAAATGTATTTATTCCCTTAAGATTTGAAAGCTAGGGTTAAGATTAAAATAGGCCACAAGGCATTATGAGGCATAATCAATATTGTATAGAGAAACCAGCTTGCAGTTTTACAGGAGCTTTTATTGAGCCAGAAACTTAAAAGGTTCTGGAGTGCAAAGGAGAGCACGACAAGGCCCATAGTCCGAGCTTCAGGAAATGACAATGCATATACTATTTGTGCAAGAACATGGTGTAAAATGGATGCTAAGATATCATTATTTTTTGAAAACATGAAAATATGAGTATTTATTGATTGTGTATGTTTCAACAATTTTGGATCCTTTTCTCCCCAGCCACTGTCTAGTGACTGGTTCAGCAAAGTTTATATCAACTGGTCAATGCAGATATTAATGAGTAGTTATGTCCTGTATATAAAAGACTAGGACATAGACAGACACAGTGGGGTCTAATCTGTGATGTTCAACAAATTTCTTAAACACATTTTCAAATCATTGGTACATTGTTATTTACACACCTCTTATTGTGAAATCTGTTAACAAATACTGCCTGCTAGACCAGAGTTTCAAAGACAAATAAGATGTCACTGATCCTAACTTGGAATATATGTTATACCTGTAGCACTGTGGAACTGTGGGTATTGCTAGTGAAAAAACGAGTGTTGCTGGTCTTTGAAGACTGCAAATGGGCTGTCACTCCCATGTCGCCACTTGCCAAGGACACTTTCAAATGAGGATCTTCGTCTTCAACCAGCGATCTGCAGCGATACAGAAGCGGAAATAAGCTTCACTCAAAACATTTTCCCTTTAGTACAAAGATTGTAACCATCTAATTTGGGATCCATTTAACAGCAAGACACTTTTGAGATGTACTAAAATTGACATTAAAAAAGGTCCCTAAAATCAATACAAAAAACACACATCAGCTTCATCCGCTCAAACTGCAAAGAAACAGCACAGGGTCAACTGACTGATGTCACAGCACTTCTGTGTGATCAGTTAAAAATACAAAATACTCACAAATGCCGAAATTTAATACTTTACTGAAAATGGAATACAACATTAAAAAAAAAGGTAAATTTACATGATATGATCACTAAAATCTATCTACTCTTGCTTTGGAAGAAGTGTAAACAATTTTGTAATAACTCAAGCATAAGGGAAACAAAATTGTCTCATGTAGTATTTTACAATGCCACAACTCAAAAACCTTCAACAGAGCAAAAGATCTCAAAGTTCCAGTAAAAGGATATAATAAATCAAATTAATCTGAGGAAAGGCTGTCAGAATTCATGAAACAGATTCTGATTTATGTTTTGGGCATTTAATTAATGATATGCAACAGTGGAAAAGTTATGCTCCTCCTCCTGAACCTATTATTCTACAAGTCTTTCTCAGCACGGACTTCTCTGTTCTCTAAAGCTAGGATCAGAAGTTGCTGAAATGCATCATTAGAACCAGCAAAAATCGTCATTTGAAGAAATAAATATAATTTACATATATCCAGTGCTCTACCCACAAGACTTCTGGTAAGGATAAAGATGGAGAAGTATCAAAATTAGAATTTCACTTAGTTTTAAATGGACGTATTCTACAAATTTTTTAAAGAATTAAGTGCTTCATAATATCACTGGCTTTGGGTTGTAGTCAACAATGAATAGACAGAGAACACAAGGTTTTATGTGCTCCTTGTTGTGACTTCAGTCAGAATAATTGCTTGACAGTTTCTGTATGTTGTGAAGTTCATTAATACAATGTTTATTCATAAATTGTATAATCTACATTTATAACTGAATATGCGCCAACACTGAGTTTAAAGGGAAGGCATGTGGCAATCGCAATTTAATTTCAAAATTAAAATTCCGTGTACAGAATGTATAGCACAGATATCCAATCACAGCTGTGGCAGTATTTCACCAGTAATCCTATGTAAATTAAATCACTCACAAAGAAAATGCCCCCCAAGTGTTGTGAGCCACATGATCTTTCCTGCAATGCATTACAAGCGATATGTGGTGGTTGTGATGATTATTTTGCCATGTAAATTATTTTTTTCAAAAAATACGCCACAGCTCTGGAACAACATTCCATTATACAGCAGTAGTTTTTTCTTCATGCAAATGGAGCGTACCCTAAAATATATTTGCACAACCTGCATGCGGATTATTTTTTGTATTTGGTTTTGGATTCATGTCATAAATATATTTATAAATAAATACATTTTGAAAACAAAAGCTTTTCTTCTTGCAATGGAGCTGCAGTTGTGTATTTCTCCTCACAATGCAATTTCTGAATGAGGTGAGGCAGTAGCCCCTTCCCTGATGGGCAAAATATGCAGTTGGTTTTATTCCACCACACAGAAGGTATTTGAGATAATAATACTAATAATAATCCTTACATATGATATAGCCTTTTCACATCTTATCTATGTCTCAAAGTGCTTCACGGAATATACTGTAAAGTGAATTGACTGTATAGTTTGTGGGCGGAATGCGGCAGCAAATTGCGCACAGCAGTGTCCCCACAAACAGTCGTGGATTGAAATGACAAATTTTATTATTGTATGCTTTTTTTGCAGGGATTATTATTAGAGATGGCTTAGAGTTCCATTTTTTTAAGAATTGGAATTGAGTCTTCTTGTAGCCGCTCATCAGCTTTTGCAATGATTCGTTTTTATCACAAATGTTTATTTTTGGGCAGGCTAGATGGTATTTAATTTACTTTCCAAGGTAACAAAGTAAAAGGTGCTGCCTATTTAGATAGGCTTGTTTGTGATTAGGTTTTGTACCTCCCCAATAATACAATAATGTGGGAATGACATGCACAAATTCAACAAATGCATATTGGATTCATGGCTAGGTTGACACTGCTCTAGCATATTCACTCACAACTTTATAAAGAGCCACAGTGATGACTGGGATATTGAGAATAAAGGATCCCACCCAAAACATTAACCTACTATCTCTTTCAGATGCTAAATTACCAGCAGTACATGTCCAGCATTTTCCAGTTTTATTTCAACTACAAATTTCCTCTTTAGAGATACTTAATGCCATTGGTTTATGAAAGGAAGTCAGAATCTATTTGGTTTTATATAATTTAATTTAAAACATGGTAGATTTCAGATAACGCTTCTCTGGAAGCAGACAGAATATGGAGGAAACATAATGCAATTAATGTTGCCAGTGATCGCAACATAATCTCAAACAGTTGCTTCTCTGGTGGTTACATTTAGCTGTGAACAAAACATTTGTGGGTTACACCAAAATAATTTGACAGTCGCTGCCGGATTTTAAATCCTACTGAGTTCATTTTCTCATCTCCATTCCTTACAGCCCAAAGGAAGTATATTATCATTTAGATAGGCATAGGAAATATCACCTGCTGAATTTTGATGACATTTGCTTTATGCAGTGTGGAACCTACTAGACATATATTCCTTTGATATTCTTATGTAGACTAGAGTTACAGTGAATGCATTACAGACCAAAGCAACCTCTATATCCTCACAGCTGCTCACTAAAATGGTTAGACTATAAAATATTGCTCTTAACAGTATCTTGTAAGAAAACAAATAGCTGGCAGTGAACTATGCTAGCATATTTACAGATACATAAATTTCAAATGTACATTAATTCATAGGTGCAAGCAAGGCATTAAATCTAACTAAACAGCCAAAAATCAGAAAGTCGAGGATCGGAGCCCAATTTGAAAAATACAATTTAAAAGCTAAATTAACAAAATTGGAACTTGTATTGTTTTGATTCTAAATGTCATTGAAATACACCACATACCAGAGCCGAGAAAAGTAAATCATTTGAAATCTTAAAGAAGCTAGATTAGCTTTTCCAGAAGATCACTCATTACTTATTTGAAACAAGTTTTGCATTTTGAACCTTGTCCTCCAATACGATATATGAATTGCTAGTAGGATTTATTATGCAGTTTCTGGACAGGTTTACCTAATTTGTGCTTTGAGACATCTCGAAGACGTGATAAGGTGCTATATCAAATGTGAGGTCATTCAAAATTCTTAAATTGTTATCAAGCTGGTAATCCCTTATTCCTTGGTCATGTATTTCCCTTCCAATGAATGGGAATAGTTTTTGTTGCTAAATGTACAATTAACCGGAAACAGTCCATTTTCTTCTTTCAACAAATACACGTGTCTATTGGACTCTGAGCTCATAGTCTGCCACTCCAATCCACTCTCAGAGGTCCAGTGTCATATCTCACAAATCACATCAGAGTTTTCTGTAAGTATTTTGAGATAATGTAAGACTCAGTATAAAAGACCTGGCACAGACTCGATGGGCCGAATGGCTTGCTTTTCTGCTGTAAAATTCTATGAAAATGCAAGCATTATTATATTATTTGTGAACAGATTGTAATTATTTTATTTTTTTAAATGCAAAGATCAGGAAGCCAACCTTCTGAGGAACAGGCTTTTGCTATGTACGAGGCATGATCCCACTGTTTATTCCTGATTAATTAAAGTACATACCTACTCTAAAACAGAACTATGACAGACTAGACTAAATATATCCAGACAGTTTATCTATTTGTATACATTCTTTCCTATTAGCTAGCCTTGTCCATTAATTTTCTAATGATAGCTAAAATAGCAGCAGTAAGTTAACATCAACGTTAGTATGGACACTAACTCAAATATAAACAATGAAACATGGTTAAAGTTCATAACTGAAACTTTCAAACTGAATATTGCACACTCCATATCAACTTTGATCTGATGGATCAAGATATCATATAAGTAGACAAGCACCAACCACTCACCCATCAATCTGAAAAGAATCTGACATATGGTATATATAGGACCAGGCACTCCTGGTCAAAGGATTGCAATCTTAGTTACACGCTTTAATATGGTCTGACGATATATCGATATATCGCTGAAACCCGATATAATTTTCATATCGATACGCCGATATAGGCATTTCAAAAATATCGATATATCGAAAAGTCAATATAAAAAATCGGAATGCGCGCACACTGAACTACAAGACCCAGAATGCTCATCTCTATACACAATGCACAGACTGAGGTGCAAAGCCGCCATATTGTATTCATAGTCCTAGAATACAATATACAGGCATGTGGGGGGGGGGGGGGGGGGGGGGGAGAGAGAGATGGCTGTGGGGTGGGGAGGGGGAGAGAGACGGCTGGGGGGGAGGGAGAGAGAGATGGCGGGGAGGGGTAGGGCGAGAGACGGGGTGGATGTGATAATATACAGATAGATAAGAGATGGGGGGGATGTGAGAGAGGAGGGAGACACAGAGACACAGATAGAAAAACACAGAGATGGAGAGAGTGAGTGTGAGAGACACAGAGAAAGATATTTACCTCCGGAGATAGGCCCCGAATGCGCGCGCACCCCGAATGCGCGCGCATGCACAGTACGAAAAATATATCGATATCGGAAAATTTCGATATCGACGGACCCTAGTTGAGACTTGAAAGCAACTACACACGTAGAATCCACAACGTACCACACACCCCAGTTCCTCAGCAATATTTCAGAACCAATTCGTAAAGAAACTATGATATATATGAAACAACCATTATTCAACCGCTTATTACAATCTTTCACTCGTGACACAATAATTTTACTGATTGATTGAAAAGCCATGAAGTAGAATTCCCATCGAAACCCAAATCACCTCACTTACTTTGTCTAAAATTGGACAGATCTGCAGTACGTATAGCCAATGAATATGGTACTTGGGTTTATTACGCCTTACAATATTCCTTCGACAAAAAATAGTAAGTTAGTCATTTAAATCCATGACTATTTGTGGGACATTCATTGCTGTATGCAATTGGCTGCCGGGTTTTGCCCACAAGCATACATTCAATTCACTTTACAATATATTCTGTGAAGCACTTTCAGACATCTAGAAGATGTGAAAAGCACTATATGAAATGCAAGGATTGTGATTGTTAATATTTAAAGTTTTATCTAATCTTCATTATTAGTGAAAAAGTGATTTTGTTTCAGATTTGTAGCATCTGCAGTATTTGGGGTTTAAAGTTTTATCTAATCTTCATTATTAGTGAAAAAGTGATTTTGTTTCAGATTTGTTTCAGATTTGTAGCATCTGCAGTATTTGGGGTTGTGGTCATTACCTGTATTACTCAAATGATTCAAGTATAACACCTAACTTCGTCTGACATTGCATGACTTCCATTGACTGGTGAAACCCTTTTGAAGCTAGATGTAATATTCCAAGCATTTCTACTTCAATGAATTTCAATTAGAAAGGAACAGCGATGGAGCTAGGACTGTGAGAATGACTGATCACAAAATCTCTGCATCAGCCAAATACCCTTTTCACACAGCAAACTGGCACTCTAACTCCTATGTTTACATTCCAGCTTCTGACTCCAAACTGTATCACACCTGCTCACAGAATGGCATGTCCTAGTTTCAAATAAGCATCTGAAACACCAACTCACTTTAAGATCTTTCAATCCCTCCCACCATAACACAGATATTTTGTCTTTTTAAATGTAAAATACCCCCAGCAACTTTTATTCCAGAGGATGTGCATGGCAGTAAAATAAATGGGCATAAATATCTTGAAATAAAACTACTGTCATTAACAATTACCTTAGAACAAACATGGGGCTTAATAATTATTGTTTTTTTAAAAAAGTGTTTTAATGAGAATTATTTCAAGTGTGCAAAACATTACATTACTCCTCATTAAGTCTGAGTAGTCAATGAGGTATCTTGGAGCATTGTAAAGAGTGGCAGAATGTGGATCTGTCATGCTCCCAGCCATGTTGATGAGCAGTAATTCTTACAAAGGTTAAACAAGATTCAATTCACCTGTCCCCAGAAGTGACTGGCCACCAGCCTAAAAATCACCTAAACATGGATTTAGTGTTACAAATGACAGGACCTCGGTTCTTAATCTCATTTCAGCAGCATGTCAGAGTGGTATGCTTTTCTTTGTTTTGTGTGTGATGAGTTTCCTCCCCCTCCATTCTTGCTAATTCAATTCTCTAAAACAGACTGTGTCCTTGGAGCTGAATGCCTTGCAGAACCTGAATAAAAGCAGCAAAGCAATCATGCATATCTTTAGCTACTCTGTCAGAGCCTCTTGTATGCATGTGGGTAGACTGATTAACAACATGGTAACTGTAGAAGCAGCACATTTGCTTCAAGAACTGCTATACAACACAAGTATTAGTTATTTCATTGGCATTACTGGTTTTGCCATCAGGTCATTTAGCAAAACACTAAAGAAGGCTTTTTGGCCAAACCTGTTTAGCACCATTGTTCCAGTGTCTATTTAATTTGCTAGAACAATATATTGACTGGCTAGTTCGCTCCACCTCCCCCATGTCCCAGCCATGTGACAATATCATCATCCCATCTGGGCAGTTTAATTGAGTGAATTTCTTCATTGTAGACATTTTTTGCTTTGCCTTGTGGCTGAAAATATTGACTGCAGAAATCTGATCCTGTGGGGTTTGAGATGAACTGATTAAATTTTTAGTGCAAACGATGCATGAATTTTGAAAATCAACCTTCTGTTAGTGGAAACAGTTCCACCCTAATTAGATTCCTTATAATGTAGAAACAAAGCAGAGAAAATGTACATTTAATGTAAAATGCAGCAGTAAGCCCCGAGATGATTGAGGAGCCAGACATATCAGTTTCAGAATTATTCCAAATAATATGTTCAACTTTTTTTTAATATTGCTGGTGTGAAGTGTTGCCGGATCTTGCTGATGAGCCCAGAAAAGATTAGGATTTATTGAAAAAGCTGTATTATTAATGCAGCACTGTTGCTGGAATAATGCTCTGCCGAAAGACGGTGAAGGCTTTCAAGAGGGCATCCTTACCGCAAGTAAAAATCATAATCCTTGCATGTGTTATAACACTTTTCATGACCTTTAGATGTCTCAAAGCACTTCACAGAATATACTATAAAGTGAGTTGCCTGTATACTTGGGGGTGAAAAATAGGGTTTACATGGCCACCATTTTGGAATTCATGGGCATCCAGTCTCAAGGCCAGCCACTTCATCATTGTACTCTTTAGTTAAAGTCAGGTGCCCTTTATATAAGTATGCAAGCGTAAAATGTTATTTGACTGAGATTTCTGACACATTGGCCTTGTTAACTATGCCTGTCTGATCAAAGTATAAATGTAGCTCCCAATGGCACAGTTAGTAAAATGCACTGAGACATCCAGACAATAAAGGTCTCAACTTTGATTTATTAGACTAGATGACCTCTATCTAGCAGTATTGTCGGTGCTACAAATTGTCTTTCTGTCCTTGAACTGGGGGAAGCAAGAGAGAAAAAAATAGCCACACTATGTAGTCTGATACAAAGATGCTGCTGAAAATTACATGTATATGATCATTGACATCAGGCTTCATTGCAATACCTTGGAGCAATTGACCAAGACATGTACACAATGTACATTCCTGTATAGGAAGTTTGATCATTCAGTTTTTCTTCTCATTAACAGGTCCATTTCTGAAACAAAACTAATTTTTTTTTTGAAGTTTTAATGCCCCAGGCCACAGGTTTGTTCCATAGTGTTTAATTTCCAGTTTTGCTGAAACAAGGTTTTGACTTTCCCCTCTGAACAAGCAGTTCAATAAGCTGCCAGTTTTCGCATAGATAGAAAGCACACAGAAAGCTTATGCTGGACTATATATGGAAAGTAAAAATAAACCAAAAATGAGGGGACATAGCATCTCCAAAAGATTTGTTGTTTGGATCCAGGTTTCCCTGGATTATAGGAAAGGAGGACTATAGGAAAGAAGGAATTCTGAATTATTCTAGAAGTTCATCTTTACCATAGCTTTACAGTGCCTTATGTGTAATCAAATATAAAACTTTAAAGTGTTCAGATTTGGGGTGATTACAAAACAAGAACTAAATTTCTTCCTGTGTCTACTACCATGAATGTACATTTAATATTTTCTCAGAATTTTAAATGTTGAAGTATGTTAAAGGACTTCAGCATCAAAGCTGCTGAAATTGCCAAACATGTTGGTTCCTCAACAAAACTCAAATCAAACCTATTCTTAACCAAAAAAAACTATATTGAATGAAGTCTTCACAAATACGAAATGAATGCAACTTTTTTGTTAGCAACGGGGCTAATAGATCACTTAAAAAAACAACGAACTGACTAACTAATAATAATTTGGTCACACAATCCAACTGCTTATTATTGTAATTATTGCAGCATCTCTCCCATAAAATATTTGTCAATTCACTTCACAGTATATTATGTGAAGCACTTAGAGACGACTTAAAGACATGATACGGTGCTGTATCAAATGCAAGGGTTGTTGGTATTATTATTATGAATGGTAAAAAGGTTTGTCATATTAAAAAATATATATAAAAGGATTTCTAAGTATGAAACATGCAGATGAAAAGCAATAGGTCAGCAGCCAAGGATTGTTCAATTGGGAAATTGCCAATACAGATGTACTACTAAGAGCAGAGTTCCTGGCTTCAGATAAAATGAGTACGGCCATAGTGTGAATATTAATTGTAAAATGTGATCCATGAGTCATTTAGGCAAATTGCTATGTCTGCATGCAAGTCTATCTCTTATTTGCAACAAAATAGAAATATTTATTACAGCGCCATATTTTCTTTATTTTTATTTGCAAACAATGTCGCAGCCCATCTCACAGCTCCGTATACTTCCCATGGCTTCCTTTTCTTCACCTATCTTTTCCACATGAATTGAAGCAATAAAGGAATCCATCTGTAAAAAGAATGCACATGAAGCTTGCAGATATCCTGGATGGTTCTATGCATGAATGCACTGAGAGGGGCTGTACTGAACTAATCAAACCCAGAACGATCCAAATTCAATTTCTGGTCTGTGAAGAGTTAAGCCATTTATCAACAAAGGTTTGGGCTGTGTACTACAATTCACTTCATTATCTATTTTCATCTATCTTTCTATTCTAAACCTTGTTTTAAGAATTAGATTTCAAAGGTTTCACCAATTTTAATCCATTTTATAGGTTCATAAGCAATTTTGATGGTAAGTCAATTTAAAAAAAAATATTAGTTTTTAAATATTTGATGATAACATTGCCACTTGATTATTATCAGCCTATTATAAACAAGTACAAAATTACAGAAAAACAATTAATGGAGTCGATTAACTGAACATGCTCTGAACAAACTCGTAAAGCATGCTTTCCAAATTAGGAAATTCTGAGCTAAATAAGTTTAAGTACAGTATATGGTTGTTTTCCTTGTGGAATAGGTCACTACTTAGTGCAGCACAGGGAACACTTTTAGGTATAAGGGGATGGAAAGGACTATAAAACTAAATTTCTTGAAGAATCATATTGCATTGGTTGAAGTTCAGAACAATGAACCTTTGATATTTATATAAAAGCTCCCCAAGTGCCAATAGGAGAGGTAGAGTGATCTAAATGTGCTGAATGACCCTTTATCTTCTTGTGTCGCTGACAAGCAAGTTCTGTTCTCCAGTTCTTGGCAACAATATTCATTGCATATAAAGCACAATCAATGAGAAGTGTGCTCCCATCGAGACTTTTATTGCTACATTCAGATAATATTTTCACTTGAAGATTGAAATGTAGCATTTTTTGTTTGTTTTTAAATTCAGGATAGACAGATGCATGTGTTTTTCAGTCGATCCGATTCATTTCTTCCTTGGGAGCAGGGACTTCTGTGGTTAGCTCAGATGCTGTTAAAGAAGAAATCAGCCTGACAGCTGAGTAGTGTTTTGCTGGTTAAAAACAGAGATGTTTTAACAAAAATATTAATGGAACCAACAAATTGAGGCAGTATCTAGTTTCAAATGTGTTGGTGTTTATATGAACACACATTTCTGAAAGGACCAAAACAGAAGTTTCATAGTTATTGGGATACATTGACAATTGACAATATTTGTCTGTTACACAGCAGCACGCTACTATTCTTTAGTAAAACTGGAAAATAATTTTCCCAGCTACTATGGATTAACAATTTTGTTTTTCACATTCCATTTATGATAATAATAGCAATCATCCTGTATTTCATATAGCGCTTTTCACATCTTCTCGACGTCTCAAAGCGCTTCACAGAATATACTGTAAAATAAACTGACTGCATATATATGGGCATAAATATGTAAATATAAATTATAATATTTTCATTCCTTCTTGCATTTGCTATAATACCGCCTTTCACATCAAGTGAATGTCTCAAAACATTTCATGAGATACACTATAACATGTAATGACTGGCTGTGCATTTTGTAGACAGCCTATTTGAGCACAGGAGGGCAACTTCCCATAAACAGCCATGAAGACTGTTTTATTTGGGGGATTAAATACAATTCTATTGCCTGTCAATCTCATTGTAAAAAGAAGCCTTATTGCGTTTTAAGGCTCTTATTTTAATAATTACCTTTTTAAAATCAGACTTAATTAGTGGATACAACAAATAACTGAATTAAAGCACCACTCTTCACAGAGCACACTTCTTAAATCAAATCCAACCCTTTGGGACATTCTCCCAACATGAAAGACACTATATAAATGTAAATGTAGAACATAGTATTATTTGTGCAGGAAAGACCCCAAATAGCAAGCTAAATATGCCATCCTACATATTCTTTCCCTTTTCTGTACATTCAGTATGTTAACATTGCATCCAACAAGCCACACTCAAGCTGATTCCTTTCCAAGGTCTCAAATCCATTCCCAAACCACTCTTTACCTCCCTCAACCACTCCTTCCTCCCCCAACCACTCCTTACCTCCCTTGAAATACGCCAAAAGGGACCTGGACTATATGTTTGCTGTAGGTTTACCATCTAAAAATCAGAAGTAGCATTAGATTTGCTTTGGGGAAAAAGAGCACACTCATTTTTGGGGGGCGGTTTCTTGAAGGTTTGCATTTGGAATATTTTATACCACATAATTTTCACAATATATAATTGTTTTTTGTAACACTCAAAAGACAATTTAGCTAAAACATATCAATCACTGCTCTGTAGTTCTTTCTAATTCAATTTACAAACACTGGCAGCATTTGTTCCTCTTTTGTATACAGTGCTGATAATCCACCCAAACACTCTATTGTCATGACCAAGTTGAGGATTGTTTGGCAGCATATTGATTGCACCAATGCAGTATAAACATTGCAGATTTAGACTCTGACCTGAACTGGCTCCTTAAAACACTTTGGTGTTTAAACAGGCCATGTTTAACACTAGAATCAGTCTTGCAACTGACACCTTTAAAACACTAATAAAATAATTTCACCAAACAATTCAGCATATGGATAATGTGACTAGGAACAGGAAGTGCAAATGAAGAGGTCCACTCAATATTGCTTCACTCATAGGAGGAATATTTCTTCACAGCAGTTATAAACAGAGCAAAAGATTTAAAAGAGCACATGCTTTATGAACAGTTTATCAAGTGGCAGTCTATTCACTGCAAATGTATCCGTAGAATTCAGTAATTAGATTTCACCCAGTCGAGAGACCTCACATTCATGTTCTGGTCGGCGCAGCTTGCCCCAATTCTGCAACATTGCCAATCTCCATCACTACCTCTCCCTGGGCTGCCAGCACCCTAATCCAAACATTCATCATGTACAGGCTGAATTAAGCCAACTCTGCTTCCCCGACTACCTACATGTTCCCTTCACAAGCTGCACACTATCCAGTGCAAACTCCTCAAGCCCTACCAACCCAACAAACCCAGAGGCAGCACATCAGAAATCAGAATTCCAAATATCTGGCCCCACTCTCGAGGACTCCATCCCAGAATCCTTTTACCTCAGCCCCGTTACGGTCCATATCCAAACTTCACTCTTTGACCATGTTTCGGCCATTCTTCCCCGCCTGATCCCCCACCCACAAGCCCAGCTAGGTGAAAGCCCTGAACTGCCCAGCACCTTAGGTAATGTAAAGAGCTGTATAATTTCTGTGGTACGTTTCCTATCATTTAAGGCTGCCCTTTAAACTGAGAGACACAGTATGGAAACAATACTCTACCATTCAAGGTCCTTTCTACATTCTGCTTCTTTTAAGGAGCTACAGTAATTAATTGAAAATATTCCATGTGCTGTTCACCAAAGTGGAAAAAAGACCAAAGCTTGTATTGATACCAATATTTTCAATGTTGAAAATTTGTATATATTTTAGAACAATGCAAAAATATTCATCCATCTCTGATCTGGTTCTACTGAAAATTCCAATTCATGTATTGTTCAATTCTAGAACATTAATTACTAGATTGGTTCGCACCAGCACCATCACACATCAGGCGTTGGCAGCATCAACCTCCATGGTTATTCACTCGACCTCACCAAGTAGTCAAGAACCTAGGTGCCTTGTTCGATCCTCAACTGTCTTTCCTTCCCCACATGCAAGCAATGACTCGCTTTGCCTTCCCTCACCTCCGCAATATTGCCCAATTCCGCCATTACATCACCCCCCAGGCTGCTTAAACCCTCATTCATGCCTTCATTACATCCCAGTTTGATTTGCTTGTCAGCCTTCCCAATTCCTCCCTCCACAGGTTGCAGATAATCCAGAACTCTGTGGCGGGTGTCCTCTACCGCTCCAAGCTTTGTGACCCCCATCTCTTTCATCCTCACCTGACTCTATTTGCTCCCCTTCATCCAGAGGATCCAATTCAAGAACATGATCCTCACATTCAAAGCCCTCCACAGTCTCGCCCCACCCTACATCCGTGACCTCCTATCCCCCTACCAAGCTGCCCAACCCCTCTGCTCAGCAGGCTGCAGCCGGCTCCATGTCCCCCAATCCACCCTCCTCATCATTGGCGGGCGAGCCTTTAGCCATCCTGCCCCAACCTCTGGAACTCCATCCCGCAGTCCCTCGCCTCGCCCCCTCCCTGGTCTCCTTCAAGTCCTGCCTCAAGACATCCTCCTGACGTGAAAGGCGCTATACAAGTGTAATATTGTTGTTGTTGTTGGTAGTGGTGGTTCTAAATAGTTTATCCAAGGCCAAGATGAGTGCTGAAGTGTGGAAATCAATCATGCTCAAGAATCCCAGTTTCTATCATATATTAATTTATTTGCCAATAGAATCACTAGATTTCAAAAACCAGATTTACTAACGCTGATCTTAATTAGCACAGACTGCACCATCTATACACTGACTGCGTCTCTTAGTCTCTTCTAGGCAACAATGCAAGAAACTTAAAGCAGCAAGGCAGTGAGTGGAAGAGGGGTTGAGTGATCCATCATAACCTCCTCAGCACCAATTAAAAACAACTGTCCTCTTTGGCACTAAGCATAACAGGATAGTCCCAGACCGATAGTCCTTCCTGTTACTGCAAAACTGATGGTGGGAGGGAGCAGGAAAACATCAGCCAGGTACAAAAGGAAGAATGGCCAGAGGGACATTTGAGCTCACAACGCACTGCCACAGAGGCAAAAAAAAATTGCAAATATTATAGCAGCTCCTGACGCAGATTGATTTCTGTAATCTTTTCAAAGACTTTTCATTCCTTTCCTTCTGCACGATTTCTCTAACTATAGATCTTTCCACCTCTCATTACAGCTTCATTGGACTTTTAAGAGCGAACCACACAATATATGCACCCTGACACAATGGGGTAACTGAAATTTACGCCTCCATAACTGGGAGTAAATACTGCCTTACAAACTCATTAAACCTATCACATTCCTTCTGACAGTAATGTGCATTGATGTTTAGGGAAAATATAACTTATTTCACAAGTTACAGGCTATTTTACCGTGGTAAAGAACATTTCCTGGATTTAACCCAAAGCCTAAATGTTTGATAAATCACCCCAAAGAATTACACTTCACAGCAACTACTTTCATAATGAAAATTGTTTTGTTACCATGTATCTATCCAGAATTAATAGAAGACAAGCATTGTTCAAGTGTTCCCTGGATTCATGGTAGGATTAGGGAGTCAGAAATGTGTAATAGACGTACCATTCAACTCACAATAGATCGCGAGTGTCTAAAAATTACATTAATATATAATACATTAGACTACATGTTCCCATTCCTTCGGATATGTTCCCATCCCCACTGGCCCCATCTCTCTGGAATCAAATCCCCATCTCAGGTGCAAACATTCGACTGCCCAGCACCATGGGATACCCTCCCAATGTGAAAAGCACTATATAAATGCAGTTTGTTTGTTGTGAAAGGACCAAAAAACGATTTACATGACAATCTGCACACAAATCAGAAACTTACCTACATAGTTTTGCTGAAAATGTTAAATGCAGAATAAAAAGGTTCATACGCAAGATGCATTACAGAGCAACAAAACTCAAATTACAGGGATTTTAAATTAAAAACATTTTTTTGTACAATTGAAAATGGCATCTAGAAGCTAGTTCACAAATGATAATTTGTCAAAATCAGTGTTCACAGTAACCAGGTTAGAGAAAAGAAAGATTTGACTTGGTCTTAACTAAGTATTCACTCACACTAATCAGTTTCCCCACATCTCCCTTATCCTCTATATATTCCCCCTTTTAATCGCTAGGAGAAAAAAAATGTTTTTAACATCGACCCACTCAAACAGCAGGACACATTATTTTTTGTCTCTCTCTTAACCTTACTTAAACCTGAAAAATGGAAGCACTGTCAGATCTCTTAAAACTCTAAGATCCTTTACATATGGTTGTGCCATATGGATGTACAACATGTCAAAAGGAGAACCAGCGACAAAAATGCTAACAATTTAACCAGGACACCTGGTGGCACACAGCGGTAAAAAAAAACTGAATGCAAGTATCGAGGGTTGGTAACAATGATACTGAATTACACAAGATATCATCGCATAAATGCTTGGGAAAAAACATTGCACAATGCAACGTGCATCTTATTTATTTAGAACAGGTATTCTAACCTTAACAAAAACATGCAGAATATTTGTTTAAAAAAATGCTTCCTAGTTTGTAGATAAAATATCACATCCCAGTTGGGTAAACTGAACCATCAGCTAACTACTTATGGTTAAAAAATGTTACTGAATATTACATAACAGAGCACCAACATGCAAAACAAACAGCAATTTAACCAGACAATATTCATCAACTTACATGTATGCTGGAGTTAGCGTCGTTGTCCTAGATGGTTTAAGCACAGAAACTGGGAATTTCCAGTTAGTGGGATTACTCGTTTTCCATTTCAATGGCATGTTGTTATAAAGATACTACGATACCAAAGAGAAGCATTTCCATAACAGACTTCCAGCTAGGAGCTCCATACCAGACAGACTGTACACAGTGGCTGCAGCTTAGAACACGTGAATAATTCTGGCACTGCTCTTAAGCTAATGTTTCAATTGGTGTATTTAGCAGAAGAGGACTGCAAGACAGTTCTTTCCTGAATCCTTTGTCTGACTGAAGCATATAACGTGCTTCTATCATCCTAGCTCAACAATAGTGCCACCTTGTTAGAAAAAAGCCCTGACTGCAACACACAGACTGATTCTCTGAAGCAGCGTATTATAGCTTTGTTTATCAGCATACTGCTACAGTAAGATAAGGGTATGCAGAAGCAATGCTACCTGTAAGAAGATCTGCAATGAAGCAGTGAATTATTCAGAGTTTACACCTTTTATTTCAGTAAGATTTGATCAGTCATGTACGGGAAAAAAACACAAAAGGATCATGTGATATATCTGACTCACCAACATACCTACTCAGAATACACTTGTCATCCTCTTTAAATTCTTCTTTTGGGCTGCAACAATACAAATGGGATATAAATTTCAGCATAGCCTTGGGCCACTGTTAATAGTCATCAGGGAACAAATTCAGCAGCCCGATTTCCTCCTGTAAAAGCTCCAGATAAACATAGCTTCAATGCTATTAAGGAAAAAGCCTAAATCCATTGTAACAGTCCACCTCAGCCATAATGCAGGGTCCAAGATGTCAAAAAATCTGAATTGATGCAATGTCCTGGATGCACATCTAATGACTGCTGCTCAGTATGCTTTTGTTTCCCCATACTGCTCGCCGAGCACGACACCCAAGCATTTTACACCATGCTGTATTACATGTCTCTCATTCTATATCTTCTGCGGGGGAACAGGGCTTGCAGTATGTTCCAACAGGCACAATCAGCAGTGCTATTAACGGTTCAATTCAACAGCTCTCGAATACCTCATAAACCACTTGGAGTTTCTAGCGGTGCAGTCGGTCAAGCAGGTGGCCACCTGGGACCACTCTGCAGTAGTGTGGAGCAGATGATCCCAGGGGCTGACTGACAGCAGTACTTAATGATAAAACAGAGCATGTGTCTTCTTAAATAAGAGCTTGGAAGGCACTACATTAATAAATATTTTACTGACCATTTTTTTTTACAATGATTACTGACGTTTTGATGTTTGATTTCAAAGGACTCTGCGGATAGCTTTGATGCGCCGAGAATTCAAAACAATCAAAATGAAATTGGCAAATACTTTCCATTACATTTCAAAAGCTATAAAGCACATATCATTTCAGCTTTACATATATTTTAGGCTTTTTAAAAAAAAGAAAGCTGACTACTACAACCAAGGTGGAACCTTGATGATCTGTCTAGTAGGAGGAACACCCCTCTAGTGAATAATTCATATTACCATATTTTCGTACTGAAGTTCCATAATTTCGCACACAAAAATATACAGTCAACGCACTTTATAGTGTATTCTGTGAAGCACTTTGCATATCAAATGCAAGGATTATCATTAAATACAAGGATTATTATAGTATGCCAATGGATGTTAAATTGGCAAAATTAGTTGTTTACAACTCCGCTCTACTGGATCTGGCCTCCTCCTTGTACCCCAAATCCTCCGATCCACCATTGGCGGCCATGCTTTCAGCCACTACTCCCCAAAACTCTGGAACTCCCTCCCTCAATCCCTTCACCTCACCCACTCCTTTTCCATCTACAGGTCATGCCTGAAGACCTTTCTGTTCGACCGCGCCTACAGTCACCTTCCCCCTTCCCCTCGCTCAGCCCCAGGCTCCCCTATTGTGAAGCGCTCTGAGACGCCGTCTGGCGTGTAGGGCGCTAGATAAATGCAAGTTGTTGTTATACAACGACCTTGATGCAGGGCAGCGTCTTGGAGGGTTTATTTAGTTTTCAGGAAAATAAATCAGTAATAGAATTTCTAAAATCTCACACTACGCATCAGAAGAGAACAAGATATAATTGCACAGAACATATTTTCTAAAAGCATTATATAGTGCCTAATTCCTTACAGGCCAGGTTGAGTTAAAAATGAAGGAGTCAACAAGAAGCTCTACCTCACTTCATTGGTCTCCAGAAAGTAGAAAACCATTTCATCTTAACAAAACCTAACAATGTCCAGGTAATCATCAATGCGGAACCAGTAGAGCATTGTCCATCTTGTAGTAAATGACTTTCCCCATGTAAACAGATTTTTACTTTTCTTTAATCTCCTTTTCAATAGTGCTCCATGTAGTAATTCTATATTTTGGAAGCCAAGCAGAGCAGGAGATAAACAATAAAACTATAGTGGATAATTACTATTCCACTGCACCTTCTGCTCAATGATCATACTTTGTCGATTTGAAACACTACAAATATAAAAGGTAATAAAATGTGCTGAGTTTTGATTTATTAAAATTTATTAACAATTGTGAAAGTTCTAACATTGCATCCTTTTCTTAGACTATTCAGAAAATGATCATTAAATTCAGTTCTTATGGAGATTCTAATGGTAATTTTACCACATGTGATGATACAATTTTACTGAATAGTATTTGCGTTTCATTGAGATTGAGCTACAATTTAGAATAAATGCACTGTTTTAAATGTAAGTCTCACAACTGAAACTACACTACAATCCAAACATTCAATTACATTTTGTTTACATATAATTTTTAACTTTAGCTTTTTTCCAAATGTGTAGTACAAACAGAGTATGTGATTAAGATATGGGATATAATGTATATGTTAGAATAATGTTAGCTGGAATAATGATCATAGCTCAGTTCAGTGTATTTCAGTGTAAATCATATTCCTTACGCCTTAAGGATCCTTACACCAACAAAACAAAAGCCATTCACATTGCTGATAACAGCCATAATGCTGCAAGTAAATGTATGTATGTGTGGGTGGATGGGGGTGTGAGGGGATTAGTGACAGATATGTTGCTGCATTAATGTTGAATTACGAGTAACCTTGACAACAGTTTAACTGGTTCCAATCAAAGTGGCTATAGAATTTTAAACCTTTAAATTCAACTCATAGTGCAGCATTTCAGAAGAATTACATTTTTAATATCTGTCAATACAATCTGAAGTGCAGAAAAAAATTGGAAAAAAACATTTTGAACATTAAATTAAAAAAATATATATATACAGTAAGTGGTTTGATGTACAGTACCTAACAACAAAACAAAGCAGGTGGGAGGGAGAATCAAACCGTGTATACTGGTAGGTTAGTGAGTCGGCACTTGAACCTATGAAGAGCAAATATGTTTTGTGGTTGATTGCTTTCTTATCAAAATTCTACATATTCCATTATCCATCACTTTGCACCAAGCTGTTTGGAAATTCAATTCACATTGCATAATGCATGTTAACTTTCCTGGGGCTATAGTCAGGATAGTTGCACAAAGTAATGGTAAAATTTATTCTGTCCCTCCCCCCACATCCATCTATCCAATGAAGCCGCTTTTGCACTGAATAAAAATCTGTACCAAAGTTCCAACTAATTTATTTTAATGGTAGTTTTTAAAATCATACAAAACTATAAATGTTATGCAATAAGCCTGAATGGATTTTTGCTTGAAACAATTACTTAAAACCAGACTTCATTACAGAATTGCTAAACCTTTATCACCTGGAACAAATTGTGGATTTAACAATATTGTTAAAATGGGACTTTATTTTAATGTAGAATTTTTAATGTAGAGTTTTTCTTCTGAGGCCCAAAACAAGCCCATTTTCAAATTTAAACTTAAATAATATTTTGTTAAATACTGTACTTTATATTTAAAGAAGAGTTCAACCGATTTAATATGCAGCCATAAGCACGAAGTGTCAAATGTAAACTGTCTGTAATTAAGCTGCATCTTATAACACTGAACAATTTACGAATGACTCTTTGCAGTGTTCCCATTTGCAAGAAAATGATTTCGTTATTTATGTTGAAGCTTCCATTTTTAAAAAAAGCTAATCATTCCTCATTGACTTATTGTCACCAAGCAACATTTTAGATCATTTTGACTGATGACACATTTTATTTAGGTTATTTATCTTGGTCAAATACTACAATGATAACAAGATTTCTGAATATCAGTAATTGATACCGAGTTAATTTTGTCACGTGGTATTTGTCTCAACAATGGACACAATGTATTGAACCAAGGCAAATAGCACTGGTTACTGTGCATCAGTAACCAGTCTTACAGCTCAGTGGTTTGGAGCACTCCCCGAGCAAGTAAGAGACCTGGGTTAAATCCCCAGCAGGGCAAAATGTTTAGCAAAATTTTAGACAAGTTTGTATACTCCACTACACATGCCTCTGTTTACTTAGCGGTAAGTAGGAACCTGTTATTAGATCGGTGGATCGCTTTTCGGGGGTAGGAAATAATTCCTTTAAAAAAAATTGGTCACTCAATCCACGACTGTTTGTTGGGCTGTGCAAAATTGGCTGCCACATTTTGCTCACAAAATATACAGTCAATTCACCTTACAGTATATTCTGTGAAGTACTTTGAGACACCTCAAAGATGTGATAAGGCACTGGATCAAATGCAAAGATTATTATTATTATTTTCTGATAAAATTCTAGATTAATCAGAAAAAATCCTAAATTTAGTCTCAATTCAAAGTCATCTTTTTAACAATAGTGGAAAACTGTTTTCCAAATTAAGACTGAATTTAAGGATTTTCCACAATTCTACACAACCTTAAAATGACTTACTAGGTGGAATTCCAGGCCAGTGATTTTTATACCTCTTTTACACTTTAAAGCCAGTTAGTTAACTTATTTCTTTCTACTGGTGCACTATTTCACAGAGGCCTCCAGTAGCTCACCCAAGTAGTCATTATTCATTTGTCAGATTTGACAGCAAGCGCCGACAGGCAATTAAATCACTGCGCCTTCAAAGCCAATCCCAATCCTATCCTCGGGCACAGTATCTTCCACTGAGGTCACTAGATAGCAATCAGAAGCAGGAATGCTGGTTAATTTTCCTTATCCACATACCTGAAGCGAATTGTAGCATCCAACCTATCTATCTGTTGTACACATTTTCGTGTGTCCACCTTATCATGCAATTAGTCTTTTAATGCAATATCCATTTTGTTATGGATTTTCAAAACAAAGTCGATGGAAACTAGATGTTTTCCACGCCATGAGGAAATCCTAAATAATGTTCGATACATTTAATACAATTGAATCCATTATAAAATGTATACAATCAGTTCACCATGACAAGTAGAGCAGTTATTTTGAGAAACCACACAACCATCAGTGTTAAGATTTGAGGTAAGAATAATCCCACTTACAACATCAAACACAAAACTACATTATACATTAGAAAGTAGTATCATAGTGGCAGTCTTCAGGTTGCACTATAAACTGGCATTAGGTCGTACAAAAGGTAATTAACGTACATCATTCTTGTTACTGTAAGGTTTTCTCACCAATTTTAAAGTTCTTTGCTTGAGTCACTGTACCAACATAATTATGGCTCTGTGCTATCTATAATTTTTAACAGGAAATTCCTTTCCTGTTAAAAATTATATATGATTGAGGTCATTTACAGCCACCCCCTTACTTTTCCCTAGGAAACTGACAATAGCAAACTGTTCTTGTGGGAGGATTGGCTCCACACAGAAGCATTCAGTAAGCTGCAATATCATTATAATAATAATAATCCTTACATTTATATAGGCCATTCCACGTCTTATCTTCACAGCATACAACAATGTCCCAAGGTTGGGACCAGAGCAGTGGGGGAGGGAGAAGGGGTACCCCAAGGATCCATCCTCGGCCCCCTCCTCTTCATCTACACGCTCCCTCTTGGGGATATCATTCGCAGACATGAGGCACACCTTCCACATGTATGCTGATGACACTCAACTCTACTTTTCTTCCGCTCCACCCTCGGCAGCCATGCCTTCAACCACTATGCCCCAAGACTCTGGAACTCCATTCCTCACTCCCTTCGCCTCACCCCTCTCTCTTCCCAGTTTCAAGTCCCAGCTGAATACCTTTCTCTTCGACCACGCCTTTGGTCACCTCTCTTCCCCTGCCCCTGGCTCGGTCCCGGGATCCGCTATTGTGAAGCGCTCAGAGATGCTGTTCAGCGTGGAGGGTGCTATATAAATCAAAGTCGTTGTTGTTGTTGTTGAGAAGAAAAGAGGGAAGAAAGAACAGAAAAGATGTAGGGACAAGAGCCCACCCGAATAAAATGTATGACAACAAGTGACCTAAATTAGCAAAGTGTCAAACATAGGATCTGACATGAATCCTAAACATGAATCGTCAGGTTTTAACAGTATTTTGCAAGGAGGGAGAGGGTAAGATTCAAAACAGGAAAACTCCAAAAATATCTAGTACTGTATAGGAAACAGAAAGTTATTTTTGCTATATTGCTTCTTTACAATGTGGTTAGGGTGAAGTACTAAGGAAGCTTTGCTCTCCACTCAACTCTGAAATGCTCAGTGGAGACATTATAATAATCCTTGCATTTCATATAGCGACGTCTCAAAGAGCTTCACGGAATGTACTCCTCCTCGTCGGCCTCCCCAGTTCCTCCATTCACAGGCTGCAGGTCATCCAAAACTCTGCAGCCCGTGTACTATCCCACACCCGCCTCCACGACCACATAACCCCCACCCTCGCCCGTCTCTACTGGCTCCCCATCCTCCAGAGGATCGAGTTCAAATTCCTCGTCCTCACCTTCAAGGCCTTACACGGCCTTGCCCCGCCCTATTTAACCGATCTACTCTCCCCCTATAAGCCCACCCGGACCCTCCGTTCAGCAGGAATTGGCCTGCTCCAAGCCCCCCGCCCGAACCGCCCCACCATCGGAGGCCAAGCCTTCAGTTTCTCCGCTCCCACCCTGTGGAATTCCATCCCCCAATCCCTCCGCCTTGTTTTTTCCCTTTCCTCTTTCAAGGCCGGTTTGAAGACTTTCCTCTTCGACCGTGCCTTTTGTTACCCCCCGAATTTTTCGACCTCCGCTACGTGTTTCACCCCTTCCCGAACACTCCCCTCCCAGCTCGGGTCACACGCCTCCTGTGCAGCACCTTGGGACGTCCTCCCGACGTGAAAGGCGCTTTATAAGTTTAAGTTGTTGTTGTTGTTGTACTGTAAAGTGAATTCACTACATTTGTGGGCGAAACGTGGCAGCCGATTGCACACAGTCCCACAAACAGTCTTTGATTGTAACTTATAATTGTGGATTATAAATTAGATATGGAAGTTTTAGATAAATTATTTGAGATAACTATGTCACCTCTGAATGAAAATTGCACCTGGTAGAATAAATAATTTGCATCTTGTTTAGTAGATTAGTAAACACAAATCAATTGCAGTTGGATGATTACTGTCCAATAGACTAATGCATTAAACTGCATGGGCATCCCAAAACATGGGTGTCTGTAATGGTGGTGGGGAGGGGGGAGGGCAGAAGAGAGAAAATATAGAGAGTGAGAGAGAGAGACACACACACACCACATACGCATGAGATCTGTGTTCGAATCCAGGCAGATCAGGGCAAAACCTTGGGCAAGTTTCCTTACTCCACACGCCTAATAATAATCACAAATATACAGAGCAGTCAATTCACTTTACAGTATATTCTGTGAAGTACTTTGAGATGTCGATAAGGTGTGAAAAGCACTATATCAAATGCAAGGATTATTATTATTATAAACAGCTAATCTAGATGATTGAGGGCATCAACACTTTTTTTAAAAAACATTGAAAAATGGAGTCTGTGGGAGTGGAAACAAATGAGCTATGTTATTTAATTTATACTGTGAAGTTGCAGGTTTATTAAATTGCTGGAAACAGTTTACAGTAATATTATAAACTGAGGCAAACGGCTGAAATCCAAATCCTGAGGCTCTGTCTCCACCCACAGGCACTCAGCTGGACTGCATGAATCATTTGACTAGAAATAGCAAATGAAAAGCTTACCAATGATGGAGAAGGGTTTAAAATGTCTCCAATGGTATCCATTAATATTTGATAGTACATTACTGTGATTCAGTTACTATTTGGCAGGGGTGGAGCGGGGGTAGGTTCTACAATCATAGTTTCTGTGAGCATTCCCCAGAGATCACTCAGAAAATGAACAACAACTTATATTTATATAGCACCTGGAACGCTTAGCCATAAATGAAGCCGTTGAACAAGTAACAGCACAACCACAAGTTCACGCATTCATAAAGAGTGCTGTGCACTTTAGCTATTCTTTAGCGTGTCCAGCCAAAGAAAGTGTATAAGATCACGTGTTCATGTTTACAAACAGAAATGGGTTGGTTACAGGTAAATAATGATTTGGAATGCAACCAGTTACCAGAAAGATGAATGAAAAACTCTTTTGTAAGTTTTGTCAACATACTGAGGCACTTTCATGTTACCTTTTCCTCTTTATAATTATTGTACCATAAACATTTCACACTACGTTTACCAGTAACAAAACAATACAACAGAGGCGATCAGGAGATTTTAACTATTTCACAGCTTTGTGTAATTCTCAATGTCACAAGATAATTCACTTAGTGTGAATCAGCATCACACTAAATCAGCATGCTTCAATTGGTTGACCTTTCCATTGTGTCAAGATGCATAACTAACCATTACAATTCACGCATAACTGGTAGGTTGCAAGTAAATTAATAACATGCTGGTAAAATAGACACTCAAGAGACCAAGAAAAGTATAATCTTAATATCAATTCTGAAAGTGAAAGAGTTAAAATGTTATTTAATTGTTTGTTCAATAATTAGCAGGCTCAACAGAGAATTGAAAGGACTGCCTGCAGCACAGTCATCGGGTCCGCCTACTGACTGCAAAATAACTGGGAATATTTTCATATTTGAACATGTTTTGAATTTTGAACAGTGAAATCCAAGGCCATACAGAATCTGAAAACATTATTTAATGCTGTGCAAATATGTAACAACAAAAAAGCTAAATGGTCACTGAATACTGTGCTGGACAAAGGAGAAATAGATACAGAGGTCATTTTAACACATTATCTATGATTTTTGATGCAGGTTGTTAATGGTGATGTATGAAAAAGTGCCAATATTGCCGATAAGTGCAGATTACTTTAGTAGAAAACTTTAATCATGTTCTGTCGAGGATTTGGTGGTTTGTGTCACACAAGACTGGCTCTGAGAGAATGTGCTCATGTTCAGAGCAATGTCTGTTTGTGGTACAGTAAATATCACACTTGCTGGATCAGATATTGTTTCTTTGAGGAGATTGAATTAGAGATGTCACAAATCATTTTGGGATTAGATTTGTGATGAAGTCTGAAGACTTAAAGGCTTTATTCATCGTGCCAAGGACACAGTTTGAAATGATGCTTCACAGCTCCCATTCTTATTGATTCTTATTGAGTTCTGCTTTCCAGAGCCTCAACCTTTTTCCCTCAAGGCAATAAAGCAAAGCTTGGTTATCTCGTATGTATCAACACTCAAAATTCTACTCTTCTTCCTCCCCCCTCCCATTGTTAATGTTCGCTAAGAATCAAGTTCACTTTCTGTGAGCTTTGGAGCATTAATAAACAGTACCATCAGTGAAGGTCTTAGCTCTCAATTTCCCAAGTAATGTGTTCCTGATTTGGTGATAATTAGAAGAAGGAATCAAACAGATACTAGGAGCCTTCCTCCATAGAGAAGGAACACAAATCCTCTAGAACTGTTCTTGATCCTCTTAGTTTTCAGTCAAAGTACAGTTAGCACTGACAAACACTTTATAGCCGATTATAAAACCAGTCTCTAAGCCAGTTAGGGTGGTGAGCACTAGAGACAATGCAGAAAAGAGAAAATTATTTGTTTGTGAAGCCACGTTCAACAACAATCTAGCCTCCGAGCTTTTCTATCTATCCTTCAATTTTCCCATGCCTCCTTTATTCAGATGAACCAGCTGAGATCAACAACTCCCTCCCCAAATAGAAAAGCTACCAGCTAGCATGCTAATGACATTCGAAACTGAATAGCAAACATACTATTCTGTTGCAGTCTTACATTGTAGCTACCAGGCCGCCTTTAAATAACCACTTTAAAAATACTTTGTAGCGCAAAATGGCATCTGAAAGCAATATCAACCCATAAATTTGTCCATTTAATCTATTTTTTAAAATTTACACTTTCTTCCATCACAACAACCATGACATTTAAGTATGTTAATTTATACCACAAGCAGTAGCTGAGAACAGGCCCAACTTTGCAGCAAGCAAATCTTTTAAAAGTACAGTAGTTCAAACTGTAGGATGAGATAAGGTGGTTTAACATTCCATTGGATTCTCCTTTGGTTCTTTTAGTTTCTTGCACATTTTCACATGAGATTTTACCACGTGTGGAAACATGGCATTCAATTGCACAATGTATAAGTATTTCTTCTTACCAGATCTTTCTTGACCCGCCTTTTTCCGGGATCCTTCTCCCTCTCATTCACAATTTCCCTCTTGGTTATCGTCCAAAGATATCAGAACTTCCGGTAAACTGAAGAGTATCGCTTTCATTCAGTAGCCAACCAGAATATCTAACTACTGTAGAAGCCCGTTTATCCGGCACCAGTGGGATAAACGGGCTTCTACAGTAGTTAGATATTCTGGTTGGCTACTGAATGAAAGCGATGCTGGTTAAAGCGCCTGCCGGATATTCAGGCGGCCCGTGGCCAAAAATCCACTACAAAAAAATTAAGTTCTTTTAACACACACCATACACACCAGACTAAGTAAATACAGATAGTGGCGGAGTATTGTGTTGGTGCTTGTTGTTGGGGCTGCTCTCTTGCGCTTCTCACCTTTACTGATTGGGGTTTACGGTCCAGCGATTGTTTTTTGAGTAGTGGATGCCGGACAGGTGAAAGAGGCGGCAGCGCGATTTTAAAGTCATGCGACTTTACTAGCTGCAAGCGAAAGCCCTAGACTCTACTAGCGGCAAACCAAAATACTGTACCTGCGCAACAATGTGGGTTATCGGCTGGCGTTATCGGCTTACCTAGTATGACTTTAAAGTCATACGCACTCAGTTTTTTTCACCTGCTTGGCGTGCTCCATTTTGGGGAGAGTCGCTGGACTGTAAATCTCAACCGCAGCATCATGGCTTCAAGCGCAGCATCTACCAGCGGGGGTGGGGGGGCGCGGGTGTGTAGTTTTGACGGTGAATGCCAACACAATATTCTGTTATTATGATATTATTTATGCATTTACAAATGCTCCATTGCTATTGTTCCGGATAAGTTCCGGTTTATCGAATGGGGACTTTTTTTTGCCGTGCTTGTTATACGGAAGCGCTGGTGCATCGAGTCACAGATAAATGGGCTTCTAGTGTACTACAGTAATATTTAGTAAAATGGACTCAACACTGGCAATGCAGCCCCCGATGTCCTGAAAACGATATGCCTTTTCAGTATTTTTCTTTCTATATGTCTGTATTATACTCTTCAAAATAATATATCAGAGAAGAGACAATTTCATTGCAGCCATTTTTCTTTTTTTCAAAGTTGCCATTTCAACTTTACTAGTTTTTTTAAACTATTTATTTTTATTACTTATTTACTAGATATCAGCCCAAATCCCCACCTTTCCCTCCATCCTCCCTGACCTCAGCTCGATCTGAAACAATGAATGTCCAGCACCCTGGGACATCCTCCTGACATGAAAGGCACTATACAAGTGTAATTTTGTAAATTGTTGATGATATGTTAACAATGCTGGTTCTACTTCGCACCTAGATCGATTGTTTTGGGTTTCTTAGTTGATGACATTTACAACTATCTATCAGTTTACATGTTTCATACATGAAGAAACAAATTGATCACATTTTGAAGTCAGGGTTTGCTTCCTATGCTAACTGCACTTTTTTTTATTGATCTGAAATGCCTTCAAGAACCTTTCAAAAATGTCATGCCTTAAACACTGAGCATTAAAACTAATTTTTAAAAAAGACTGTAGAACAAATGAGCAATGGGAATAGTGGCTCTTCATTAACGAAGGGCCAGAACTCTGCTTGGAGGCAGTTCATATACTGTGGATCCATCAAATTACCTGCAAGACAAGTGCATTGTGGAGAACTTCTACAGAACACTCTTGAACACATCAATCTGAGATGTGCATAGTAAATACTAATTGTTGCTGATTTAAAATGGGTACTATGAGTGAGAATGTCCTCATACAACCAAATTAACCTGCAGATCAATAACAGGAAAAAGCATATTTTTTTAAATCCTCTCATGGCTCAAATGATAAATGCACAATGTGGTACTGAATCAAACAGACGTGGAACACTACAGGTTTAATCTCAAATAGGTGCTGGGTTATCATGTCACTATTAGAATCACCATAGGTTTTCACTTCGAAATAGACTGAGGAGAAAAATTAAAATAAGACCAGGCTCAGATTCCTGATCTCACTATGACTCTTGCTGCTAAGTGTGTGCATATATTGGATTAGGATGGATTATGATTTGCTGTGAACTCTCCTTCCTCCCTCTCTCTGTGGTTGAACAGCATACTGACTGACGTTCATTGATTATGTATGGTACTCGTTATAACAAGTTGCTTTGATTCCATAAATCGAGAGGTACGGCTGTGCTACACATGCTCGCCAACTTCTCTCTCGCACTCAAAAATGGCAGTCTTTTCTAGGTTGCCACCAACATCACTTCCTGTGCACTGCACAAATGCAGGATGTGCCAAATGCTTGATGCACATACTGCGCATACAGGCATTTTTAGTGCTTGGATCACCTGCTGATTCATGCCACAACAAATGAACCTAGTTTTTAAGGAACATGTTATAATGGGAGTTATACTCTACTACTTCAGCTAAAACGAACTAGTAACTTATTTTGATTAACTGAACGATTGTTTAATAATGTGAGCATGCCCTTCAGCCAATGCAATATATTCTTGGTGACTGAAAAATCGGTTACATATGAATTATAAGTGCATATTCTAAAACAGTTCACTCGATTACATTCTGCCCAAAAAAACCTTTGGACTGACAATTTTAGTGTATTACTTCCTACAGGGGACACAGATTTACTGATGCATCTAATTATTTGGAACAAGACGGAAAGAATCTACATAGAAAGACATCTGCATTCTCCAAGCTACTGCAAAGGAACACCTGAGGACAGTTTGCAAGTCACATATTTTTCAAAAGTCTACCTTATCCAAGAAATGCAGCCAAATACAGAGCGAATAAAAGTAAAACAGAGAATTAATTCATAGATCTGTTTGATTAATCCAAATTCACAGAATGAATGACCCAATTATAAAGTGTTTGTCAAGATCCATAGTATGCTTTCAAACATGGCTTGCTCCAGATTTGTCTATTCCAGTGCTTCCAGCTTGTGTTTGATCAATGGTGACTTCATTACACACAACCAGCTGACTGCTTCCCCAATGTACTGTGAAACCCATACTGTCTACCATGTAAGCATACATTTAGGGAAAACGGTGAAATTTCTATTCAAAATCTCTTTCTCCCTCTCTCGGCCATCCTTTATCCTTTGTTGCCAAATGCTACTAAGCGATTGCACCACACTCTAGCTATTAAGAGAAGCACTTTGAGACATAAAGGACAAAAGCCGCTGAAACCTTGGTCCATGCCTTTGTCATCTCTCGGCTGGACTATTGCAATGCCCTCCTCTCCGGTCTCCCCTCCACCACAATCCACAAAATCTAGCTAATCCAGAACTCTGCCACCCGCATACTCACCCGCTCCAAGCTTCGCTCCCCCATTACCCCAGTCCACGCCAGAGTTCTCGGGCTCCCTATCCAGAGAGGATCAATTTCAAGATCCTCACCCTTGTTTTCAAATCCCTCCACTCCTCTGCAACCCTCTATCTTTCTGATCTCCTCTCCCTCCGACCCAGCACCCGCTGCCTTCGCTCTTCTAGGTCTGGCATCCTCCATGTCCCCCGAATCCTTTGCTCCATCCTCGGCGGCCGTGCCTTCAGCCACTACACCCCGAGGCTCTGGAACTCCCTTCCTCACTCCCTTTGCCTTGCCCCCTCTCTTCCCAGTTTCAGGTCACAGCTGAAGACCTTTCTTTTCGACCGCGCTTTTGGTCACCTTTCTGTCCCTGGCTCAGTCCCAGGATCCACTATTGTAAAGCGCCCTGAGACGCCGTCCGGCGTGGAGGGCGCTATACAAATCGAAGTTGTTGTTGTAAAGGTCTGCAAAGGCATAAAGAGATGCATAGAACAATGTGATGCATTGTAGCTTTGTGCTGCATGTATAGTTACGAGGAAGGAGTATGATGTTTTCCTTCAGGTGAAGCTCAGTATTCTAATCAATTACACACCCGAGTTCTAATCCTGAACAATTCAGCATTTTGTTAAGATAATGGTTTATGATGATGAACGTAGTAAACTAGGAGTCTGGCTAACTGACTTCGCTCTCGTTCTCCCATGAATCTGAATTCTTTGTATAGTCTTTACTACGGACAGTATAATGCTTTGTACAGTCAGCCCAGGGCGTTTGCACTCATAGAAGATCATCATAAGCCAAAACTGGGCGCATCCTTTTTACACCAGCTCGTTTTTTAAAAAAACAGCAGCACAAGCAAATTATTGCTCTGCAGGCCACCTATAGTAAAACTGCAAAATGCAACAACAACAACAAATTACACTTATAAAGCGCCTTTCACGTCGGGAGGACGTCCCAAGGCACTGCACAGGAGGCGTGTGACCCGAGCTGGGAGGGGAGTGTACAGGGAGGGGTGAAACACGTAGGGGAGGTTGAAAAATTCTGGGTGAAACAAAAGGCACGGTCGAAGAGGAAAGTCTTCAAACCGGCCTTGAAAGAGGAAAGGGAAGAAACGAGATGGAGGGATGGAAGTCCATAGGGTGGGAGCGGAAAAACTGAAGGCCCGGCCTCCGATGGTGGGGCGGTTCGGGCGGGGGGCTTGGAGCAGACCAAGTCCTGCTGAACGGAGGGTCCAGGTGGGCTTGTAGGGGGAGAGTAGATTGGTTAAGTAGGGCGGGGCAAGGCCATGTAAGGCCTTGAAGGTGAGGACGAGGATCTTGAATTCGATCCTCTGGAGGATGGGGAGCCAGTGGAGACGGGCGAGGGTGGGGGTTATATGGTCGCGAAGGAGGGTGCGGGATAATACACGGGCTGTAGAGTTTTGGATGACCTGCAGCTTATGAATGGAGGAGCTGGGGAGGCCGACGAGGAGAGAGTTTCCATAGTCCAGCCTTGAGGTGATGTATGCATGCACGAGTGTTTCGGCAGCGTGGGGGGTAAGATAATTGCGGAGCCTGGCAATATTGCGCAGGTGGAAATAAGCGGTGCCGGTCAAGGCACGGATATGGGGGAGGAAGGAGAGTTTTTGGTCGAACGTGATGCCGAGGTTCCTGACTGGCTTTGTGAGGTGGAGAGTACAGGCTTGGATGTTGAGGCTGGCAGCGCCCGATGTGCGGAGGCACTGGCTTGAGACGATCAGGAGGGCCTCGGTCTTACTCACGTTCAATTGCAGGAAGTTTTCCCTCATCCAGGACTCGATGTCGGACAGACATGCTGTCAGAACATCGATGGTCTGGGGGTTGAGGGATGAGGCAGAAAGGTACAACTGGGTGTCGTCCGCATACATGTGGAAATTTACCCCATGTTTGCGGATGACATCGCCCAGAGGGAGCGTATAAATGGTGAAAAGGAGGGGGCCGAGGACAGAGCCCTGAGGGACGCAGTGAGAAACTGTGCGGGGGTTTGAGGAAAAACCATTGGAAGATACAAAGTGTAAACGGTGGGTCAAATAACCTAAAGCCAACACATTTGTATGGCTTTCTCTTTCACAGGTTGACTGATTTGCTGTGGATTTCCAGTATTTTGTTTCTATTACAATTTCTATGTGCTTTAAGTAAAAAGAATCTGACTAACAGATAACATTTTTGCACAGGGTAATTTTGAGTCCCCCACTGTAGAAGAAATTAAAAGTAAAACACTTTAACTGGGAATAGTTGGATAGCTCTTTCAACAGGTACAATGGGCCAAATGCTCTCCTTCCTATAAAATTGTAAGATGCTATAAGATTCTATCCTGAATATATTCTGTATACAACATGTATACCAGTTACACCTCTGAACATGTTGATGCTGCCTGCAAATCCAGGGTGTATCTTGCTTAACAAACGCTAGGTGCTCAAACACAACAGACAACAGCAGCAGTGAGAAACATCACCAGACATCACCAAGTATCATATCAGGTAATGACATTCCATTTGTCTCACCAACAACCAAATTAGCGGTGATAAGATTCGAAGTTTACCTACAATGCTAAAAGCAGGGCCATTTATACTGATCATGAGGAAGTTTACAAAACCTGCACATATTCATATAATTTCCTAACATCCTTATTGTGAAATCTAAATTTGTACAACACAAATGCACATAATATTCTGTCAGTTGAGAAATAATACTGTACAACTTGTAGAGGTTTATTATTTGTGTGGCTATTTCTTATATTCTGTCTCTTAAATGTTTACACCAGTGTAGGTTTATTGATAATCCTATTGTCCATACAGTGGCAAATTAAAATAAAGTTAAAGCTGCTTGTTTGATTATTAAATCTTATTTAACTAATCCATGTATTTGCCTAAACCTCAGACAATTTTTTAGTCTGCCAATGCAGACACTCTATAGGCTGAAGCTGGAATCATCATTAAGTTATTATAAAATGCTATTGTGTGTTAAACCTGTTTTTAACTCTAAACAAATGCTACAATCTAGCAGTTTCATTCCTCCAGCATACAGCACATGATCACAAAGATCATAGTTTATCTGTTATGTAACTAACCAATTTGTATTTTTCTTGTCAAATTGAAGTTTCACCAGAATTTGTTGCAAGATCAAACTGAGGAAAGCTTTATTCATCTCCACAAAGGGCCATAGTCAAGCACATCTCTTCCATTTAATCACAAGGTCAAGATTAACAATAATGACCATTCATATCATATTCTGATTCTAAATGCCAATAGTGAGAGCTGACACCAGCAGCAATTAAAAAAAGGCACAGTGAAACAGGAAAATTCATTGCAGTCTATTACAATAGTGTACTTGTTAGTTTAACAAACTGTGTCTTACAGTGAAAAAATATTCTTTGTATTGTATCTAATTTTGGCTGAAAACGGCCTAATGCATACCACTAAGTTTTAAATAATTTGTATTAAAAAAAGCTGTTTCTACTCTGGGGAGACTATCGTTTGTTGAATAATTTTAGTACCATGGAATAACTATGCAATAAAATGTAGTCACACCTCATTTTGGTTCAGAGTAACCTGCATCAATATACAATACTTCACAAATAAAATGGATATACAAAAAAATGTGGGTGCAGGTTAAATTTAACTAGCATTTTGAAGCTGTTAGGTATTCTATTTTTGGATGTACAGAAAGGAAGCAACAGTAAAATTGCTGCCATCTACCACACCTTCTATGTGAACAGCAACACATTTTCAAGCCTATGCTATGTCACAACTTAGGCCACAATTTGTTTTGAAGGCAAAGTCTTTCCATTCCTTTCCAGTATGCAAGTTCAGTCAAACAGCCATTTCTCAGTCAGCCACCTGTCTGGCTCCTACTAAATCTCAATTTATTTAGGAAAGCTTTAGTAATGGAAAAATCTTCGGACAACATAGGTACTGTATCTAGAATTTATACAATATGAATCTGTCTATGAGATGGCACAGCAACAAGGCATTACTAAACTGCAACAATGACAGCAGTCACATAAATCATAGCTGCTTGCAGTCGCCAAGGTGTCAAACGTCAAGTTACATCTCTATAAATGTAGAATTTACCAAATTGCATTCTGCAAGTTACAGTTGGTTCTCCATCTATAAGCTGAGAAACCTTCATCAACCAATTTAATGTATGGTATATGTGAACACAATCATTTCCTGCAGCAAAAACGTTTCATAGCAATTTGCACCTTAATCTGCAGCAGGAAGAGACTGCTTCCAACAACTCAAAAAGAACTAGTGTTGTATGATTAGACAGAAGACCCACAATAATTGGTATATGTTCCAAAAATCCCACTTTACAATGGAGCCAGAGTGGGTGCCACCTGACTACACTCTCACAGAAAATAAAATAAGCACATTACATCTTCAGTTAGAAACTAGCAATAGTTTTCAAGGTTTGTGGTAAATATTATTAATCTTGACAAAAATAATTCAAAGCATGCATTTATTCAGCTTCAACTATGAATGCAAACTAGTGTTGAGCATCAGAATTAAATAGAATATTTATATCTTAAGATAAACAGTGTTTCAAACAATAATTATTCAAAACAAAGATTCAGTAATATTAAGATAAACCATATTCAAACTGTAATAGAAATAATCAAAATTTAACAGAGATAATGAAGTCCAGCATAATCAACTTTAGTTTTGATGCTTGTCTCAATTAGTGTGCAGTTTGTTCTCCCCTCTGCTGTCTAAGCAGTAAAACTCCAAAAAGAGCACATTAATATCCACTGTTTTCAAATATCAGTTGACTATTCACCATCTTAAATTAGAACTTCTATCACATTGACTATTCACGATGCAGTCGTACGTACCCTCACCAATTCGACCTGCACTAGGCAGTTGTGCAGAATTCCTAACTAAGCCTCTAATGCATGTGTGATGAAGTGTGACTGACTGTGCCTTCTACTATATCTGATTCACAGTCTGTATCAAAGCCAAGGCATTGGGTATGTATGTTTTACAGCTCAAGATGTCCTGTGGGTTAGGCATTGTACAGCTACATAATCCACAGAAAGAGATTAGCAGTTGTCTGAGGCAGTAACCCAGTTTTTGAAAAAAACTCACATGAACTTTCAACAAATAATGCCTTTAGCTACTGTGTACTCTTCCCATCCCAAAGGGACCAACTCTTAAAATAAATCCAAGGAATTCATGTGATAATAGATTTTTGCAGTAAATACTGAACACATTGCAAATAATTTATTTTTAAAGTGGGTTGAACTATTCTAAACAATACATAATATGTATTATTTCATAATATTGTTTCGCCGACAAATATATAGTCAATTCACTTTACAGTATACTCTGTGAAGCGCTTTGAGACGTCTACAAGATGTGAAAAGAGCTATATGAAATGCAAGGATTATTATTATTAATACGGTATATACCTCTCACGCAGCCCAGATGCCATCAGATCCCCTCTGTGCGGAGAGTTGTCCATGGCCTCGCCACCTGCAGCTCCTCTGTCAAAACAGAAAATAGGTGTTGCAATTCAGACTCTGGAGCTCATTCTTCAATCTACACATAACAAAGACTCACACAGAGCAAAGCTTCTGTGGTCTTGCACCAACATGAGCACACAACTGAAAGACTCTACTGCTTGGTTAGCAACTCTAGATTTGTAATGCCTGTTAGCAAAAAATTTAATGGGCCTTTGTCCAAATTCAGAGGCTATATTAAGCCATTTATCTCCAGCCACTCAAATTTAGGCAGCTATCAGAGATTGACAAGAAACAGGACAGTGTGTGCCAACCCATGGCTGGTGGACCGGAAGTGGCCCACAGGGCTATCGAGTAGTGGCCTGCCAAACATTCGCACCGGTCTAACTAAGTGAGTCAATTTTAAATCAATGTTTTATTTCCTTCTTTAAAAATTGATTATTTCATGATTGATGCCATAAATCAAAAAATATTCAATCAAGAACTTGTACTTTGTTTGCAAATCAAAAAAGATTAGCCACCACTACAGTAAGATGTCATGTGCAGCAAATTACAATGATCTTTAAGTATAGAAGTGTACAATGGCCCTTAAGTGTATAATGGATAGCCACCAATGTCAATTTTTATACATAATATTTCCACCACAAATCTGAAATACTATACAGTCTGAACATTAACGATTTAAATGGAGCTTGTCTACTTTTTATTTTGAACATCCTCGTTGCATTTATTTTCACTTTGACAAGGCTCAGGATTTACAGAGCTAATGATCCATCACAACAAAATAAAACTAAGTAGATCATGGTTGTATTGAACTACTTTACACTTAAAGTAGTTCAATACAACAATGATCCATTTGGGTTTGGAAACAAAATGAAATTGAAAGCAGACACAATTGGGAACATATGTACGAAGATAATAATAAAAATAATCCTTGCATTTGATATAGTGCCTTATAACGGTCTTGAGATGTCCAAAGCACTTGCAGAATATATTGAAGATGTTACAATAGAAAACTAATTTGAGGTAAATCAATTCAATATTTTCAAAATTAAAAATTCTGAAGAGTTTGTTTATATTTATTAAATAATACATGCTCGCTTTTAAAATATAACAAATTTCCTACTTAACTAACAAATACATAGCTTGCTCTGTTTCTCACTAATTTCCTCATCCAAATTGGTCACATCAATCCATGACTATTTGTGGGACACTGTTGTGCACAATTGGCTGCCCCATTTTGCCCATAGAATATAAAGTCGATTAACTTTACAATATATTCTGTGAAGCACTTTGAGATGTCTAAAAGACTATATCAAATGCAATTAATTATATTATTATTATAATTATATTATCATTCCCTTTTCATTTGGTTCAACACAAAATCAATTTATAAAAAACCTTACAGTATTTAGAAAAATTACCAATGAGAAATCAATGCCAGAATAGAAAAAGCAATAAATTTCAGAATAAAATGAAAAGAGAAACATATATGGAGAGCTGGAAGCTGAGTGGAACTGAATCAAGAGTGAAAGCATAATGATTATGGTGGATAATAAAGGTGCCACTGTAAACTGTCACCAAGAACCTTTCACACGCTGCCTATCCATGAGATGCAGAGCATCTTAGCGAAAGACCTGAAAGCAGGTTCCCTCAACCACAGTGATGTATAGGCACACCAGAAATGGGAATCTACAAAATTTGTTGTACATTATCATTATTATGTTTGGTAATAATCCTGCATGAAAAAAACCTAATAAATTGGTCACTTCAATCCACTACTGTTTGTGGGAATCTGCCTCATTTCATCCATAAATGTACAGTTAATTTACTTTACAGTTTATTCTGTGAAGCACTTTGAGACATATAGAAGACATGAAAAGCGCTTTGTTAAATGCAAGGATGATTGTTATTATTACATACTTACACAAAATTTGAATCTCTTGTTTTCAATTTATACCAAAACAAAATCCTGAAAATCAGCTATAGAATTATTGGGCAGATAGCTGACAGGAGTTGGTTTCCATTCGGTATGTAACTTTGAAGCTGCAGTAAATCATTTTGATTTTTCCAACAGTTACAGCCCCTCAGAGAAATCCTTAACACTGCAACCGAACACAATACATTCCTCTAATACTCAATGAAATAAATCTCAATGTCACAACTATTCAAATTTCACAACTCAGCAATGGGAGTGGGTTATCAACCAGAGCCCATAAGCAAATAAACAATGTCTTTAAAACAAAAAATGGTACACAATTACTGCATAATTCTTTATATCCCAATGGATTTTGGTATAGGTATAAAACTGCCCACGCTACAGTTTTTAGTGTTATTACTTGGAATGGGTTTGTTATGTGTTGACTTTTATTTTTGTTGTCCCTAATATGGAAAATTAAAATGTTAAAACAAATGTATCCAAGCCATTAAAATACAAAAGTCAAAAAGAATCAAGGAAAACAAACAAAAAGACTTACCCTAATCCAACATTTTCCATTTGTTACACAGAGAGACACATTAAAACATAGGTGTACATAACAAACAAGCTGGTTTAATGTCAGTTATACCAGCTGAGCCAAACATCATAATCGCCACTCTTGCCATTTGAGATCACAATAAGTCATTTTGTTTTGGTAAGCTGTTATGTCACAATATGTTATGCTGCAGCTTTGAACACGCTACTGACATCATAGATAAAGTTCCCATTCTCTGCAAAAATGAACATCAGCACTCAAAATAAGCAGCACACAATGCTTGCCTACTGTAGTTATTATAACCTATTCCCAAACGTCCACCAGTTTGTTGGTAAATACTTTAGACAAAATTTATTTGCATTGAAGCACAATGCAGTCAAGTACAGAATGGAAATGGAAAGAATGTATACCCACAATAGGGTATGTTAACAGAGAATATTACAGCACAGAGACAGACTGTTCGGTCTATTGTCCCTGTGGCTCTGTGGAAAAGCCACCCAATCAGTCCCACTCCTCTGCTCTTTCCCCGTAACCTTGCAAATGTTTCCTTTTCAAGTACTGTACCTATCCAATTCCCTTTTGAATGTCGTTATTGAATCTGTTTCCACCACCCTTCCAGGCAGTGCATTCCAGACCATAACAACTCTCTGTACAAAACTCCTTATCTACTCTGGTTCGTTTTCCAATTATCTTAAGTCTATGTCCCCTGGTTACATAACAGTTGAAACAGTGGAAACACTTTATCCCTATCTATTCTATCAAAACTCCTCATAATTTTATCATTTTGAACACTTCTATGATATCTCCCCTTAATCTTTTCTGCTCGACGGAGAATAATCCCAGATTATCTAGTCTCTCCACATAACTAGAGTCCCTCATCCCTGGTACCATTCAGGTAAATCTATATTGATATATATATATAATATATAATATATATATATAATATATATATAATATATAATATATATAATATATAATATATATAATATATATATATAATATATATACTATATATATATAATATATATATTATATATAATATATATTATATATATATTTAATATATATAATATATATTATATACCTATATATATAATATATATTATATATATAGGTATATAAATCTCCTCTGCACCCTCTCTAAGGCCTCGATTTCTTCCCTAAAGTGTGATGCCCAGAATTGGATACAATACTCCATTTGAGGTTTAACCAATAAATCAACCTGTCTTAGACCAGAAAAGTAATAAAAATGTTAGTCTTGTAATATACCTTTGGAGCCTTGTAAGAGCAATCACTAAAGTGCCGTTTGTCACATCTTGCAAAAATGGATGAACAAGAAACTAGGGGTAAACTGATATTTGAATCCTAATAAGTGTAAAAAAATGTTTTGAATTCTAATAATCAATCATAATGGTACTATTTTATCACTGATCATATATGAATTGCTTAAACAAATATTCATGGAAACCATTGAAGGTGAACAGCACACAACATTTGTATAATGTCCTTCACTTCGCGAAGACGTCCCAGTCATTGTTTCAGACCTGAGCTCGGGTCAATGTTAGGAAGGGTGGAGGGAGAGGAGGGGATTTGGGGTGACTGATGGGACCATGAAGCTCCTGTAGCTCAGTGGTTAGAACACTTGCCTTACAAGCACGAGACCTGTGTTTGATTCCATGCAGATTAGGGTGAAACCTTGGGCAACTTTCCTTATTCCACATGCTTAATAATAATCCGTCAAAAAAAACCACAATAAAAATTGGTCATTTCAATCCACGACTGTTTGTGGGACTCGAATGAGCCTAGGGGAGGGGGCAAGGCGGAGGAACTGCAGGATGGAATTCCGGAGATTGGGGCAGAGTGGCTGAAGGCTCTCCCACTGATGGTGTGGTAGGTGGATCGGGGTACATGGCACAGGCCGGAGCCTGCTGAACAGAGGGATGGGCAGGTTGGTCAGAGGTTCGGACGTCGCAGAGGTAGGGTGGGGTGAAGTTACGGAGGGCTTTGAATATGAGGACCAGAAACTTGAATTGAATCCTCTGGGTAATGGGGAGCTAACGGAGTCGGGCAAAGATGGGGTCACAGAGATTGGAACGGGAGAGGACATGGACCGCAGACCTAGGTTATCTACAACCTAGGGGAATTTGGAAGGCCGACAAGCACAGACTGGTACCGTCTCTATAGTCGCATTATTTTTTCCAGTTAGGCTCAAAGCTCAATGGTGTGAATTTTCCTTATTGTCATGGTTTGGCTCCAACTGACATCTTTTTTTTTCATATTGCCTCTATATCCTTCAGTGGTTGTTGCCATGGAAACCATTTGCGAAAACACTGCAAAGTTCTCACTAGCCTCCGTTGTTCAAGGGTCCCTGAGGCTACTGCACTTCAAACCAGTGTTGTATTTTGCTTAACTATTAGTGATCAGGAATACTTTTATTTTTTCAAGATCAAACAGACTGCAGGTAACTTGAAAGAACATCCTATACAAAATACAAACATTAAGCAGCTTCTAAATTAAATCTTACATTTGTCTATTTTGTAGCGTTTGATGTTAATACCAGTGTACTGCCTAAATTACATAGCTCAGCATCCAGATACTGATGGTCATCTGTGACCACTTTTGCAAGGATTGTTACTGTGATTTCTAGTTTTGGAGACAACTTCTTCCTTGCACACTATATTCTGGAATTTTGCATTGGCCACTTTACTGCTATACTAACAAGAAACCTAGTCCAGCACAACAGTTACCCCACCTTCTTTTAACCTATATCAACAAATATGATGTCAATTTATGCATTACCGCTTTTTTTTAATTTTGTCACCTGTTCATCAGTTTTAAACTGTGATTACTACTTCCTACCAAAAAAGGCCTACCAAAAAAATTCTCCTTATCAGTCATAAATTAATACCACAATTTGCACTTCCACCACAAGTACATGCTATAAATAGTTTCTACAAAAGAACCATAGAAATATTCCAGGGAATAAAAACAAAAAATGCATTCTTGCATTTAATATATAGCAACTTCACATGTCAATTGAATGTCTCATTGCGTTTCACATACTCTTCAACTGAAGCAACTGCACGGTGTAAGTGACATGTCTGTATGTTGCAGTAAATTCTGTGAAGCGCTTGGAAGGTATCCATGGTCGTGAAAGGCTCTATACCAAATGAAAGGATTATTAATGACTCCAGTGATTGGGTATTTGTATGCAATTTGTAGCATAAGGGTTTTTCTATAGTCAGTAGATTCCAACAAAATTAATCATCTGGACCTCTGCAAGCCAGTTTTGCAATTCATTTAGATGTTCTGCTCATTGTTAATAAAAACAAAAGATAAAGCAGAATGTGGGCTCATTAACATATCACAACAAATTAAAAGGCATAAAGGATTAGCAATCTGAAAGCAAAAACACCAATAAAATCAATGAGGACGTATTAAAATAATACAACCATTATTCTTAATTTTAATGTGCCTCCTCTAATTGTCTGATTCATCTGCAGCTAAATATGAATGTATTATTATAGCTATTGGGATATATTTACATAATGCAAAGCCAGAGGGATTGTAAGACTATAAGCACGATTGCATTAAAAAAAACTTACAATTATTATATTATGAAATTGATTTCAATAGCAACAAATATGGAAAATAACAGCCTCTTGACAATTGCTTTTGTGAATTCCTTGGCACAAGGCAACTCATAATCTAGATCTATACAAAGAAAATGAGGACAAGAACCAATGCTTGCTCACTCAGGGAATTGAAAGTCCAGCACTCTATGCAAATATTTCACTTCTGAAAGGTAATTTGAAATGATAAATTATTTTTTAATCTTATTTTCTAACAAAAAATAGTCTTGGATCATGATCAGAAGTGGATCATGTAATTGTCTAAGTCTTTCATTAAAGAAAATAAATTTACTTTCTAAGCAAATGCCTTATGAAAATGCAGCTCGTCAGACACAGTCAGTGACTACACACTGCAGTAAAATCCTGTGATGTGTTTTGAAAAAAGCATTACACTAAATGCAAGGATTATGTTATTTAACCTTACTACTGACTTTCATTACTGTAAAACTCAGTGGAATTCATACATTCTGTTTAATAATAATAATGCTTGCATTTGATTTCACGTCTTCTAGACACCTCAAAGCACTTCATGTAATATACTGTAAAGTGAATTGACTATATCTTGTGGGTGAAACTCAGCAGCCAATTGCGCACAGCAGTGTCCAGTCATGGAATCAAATGACCAATTTATTATTTTTAAATCAGTGAAAGTATAACCTATTGATATAATGTTACTATTTTCAAAGATCAATCAGAATATGTAACTTGTACTATACCTCATAGTACACAAAACCTTTGGCAAGTTTCTTTACTCCACATGCCTAATAATAATCCATCAAAAAAATCGGTAATTTAAATCTACAACTGTTTGTGGGACACTGTTGTGTGCAATTGTGTGCCGTGTTTCATCCACAAATGTACAGTCAATTCACTTTACAGTATATTCTGTGAAGCACTTTGAGACATCTAGAAGACGTGAAAAGTGCTGTATCAAATGCAAGGATTATTATTATTATAAGTAAATGGGTGTGACAGAACATAACAGTGTTACTATCAAGCTCTGACTCAACAATGAATCAAATCTTACGCTTTGTACTTGAGAGCACTAAATAAATGGATGTGCTTGCTGTTCACACCAAATACTGGCAACTTTAGCCAGCTATTCATTGTCCTCTGAAATACTTCCAGGTGTCTGTTTTATACTTACTATTCGCAACAATGAACCTGGCCTCCTGTAGTATCAGCCACAAGTGTTATAACATTCACAAATCAGAACAATAACTGCTTCACTTAGAAGTCAATTACTATAGTATGGGTCAGTCTTGCTGGCTCTTGACTAACATTAAAAAACAGTATTCCGAGCCCAGTGGCTGGATCATTGCACTTGCAAGCAATTCCACTTTGCTAAAGGATGCAATGCAGAGGGAGCCGTACTCATGCTGCCATTTATCCTGACAGTTCCCATTTATCTACAGTCCATGATCTGTACCTGTATTATTGACTGGGGCGTAAGTGTTCCTTACGAAGCAACAATGAGTAAATGAGCTAGCTTCAAAAGTACACAAAGGAAAACAACAGCAACAACAAAATTTGTACAGCTCCTTTCATGTCGGGAGGACATCCCAAGGTGCTGGACAGTCAATGTTTCAGTCCCAAGCTGGGGTCTGAATTGGGGAGGGTGGAGGCAAAGGAGAGGATTTGGGGTGACTGATGTTTCCATCAAAGAGAAGGGTCTTGAGGCAGAACTTGAAGGAGGCTAGGGAGGGGGGGGCGAGGTGGAGGGATTGCAGAATGGAGTTCCAGAGGTACGGGGCAGAGTGGCTAAAGGCTCACCCACCAATGATGCATGGAGCAGGCTAGAGCCTGCTGAGCGAAGAGAGCAGACAGGTTGGTAGGGGGTTAGCAGGTCACAGAGGTAAAGTGTGGCGAAGCTATAGAGGGCTTTGAAGATGATGACCAACAACAACAACAATTTACATTTATAGAGCGCCTTTCACGTCGGGAGGACCAGGATCTTGAATTGAATCCTCTGGGTGATAGGAGAGCCAATGGAGTTGGGCGAGAATGGATCACGGAGCTTGGAGCGGTAAACACTGGCTGAAGAGTTCTGGATTATCTGCAGCCTATGGTGGGAGGAATTGGGAAGCCCGACAAGCGTTGGCGATCGAACTAGCGTTCGATTAGGGCGTTGGCATAGTCGAGCCTATGATGAAGGCATGAATGAGGGTTTCAGCAGCCTAAAGGGCGAGGTCGTGAGCAATGTTACGGAGATCCTGGAATTGAGGGGATAGGCAGAAAAATAGAGTTGGGTGTCATCCGCATAAATGTGAAAGTTGACCCTGTGTCTGTGGATGATGTCACCGAGGGGGAGCATATAGATATTGAAAAGTAGGGGGCCAAGGACAGAGCTCTGGGGGCCGCCACAGATGATAATTCAGGGGCTGGAGGAGAAGCCAATGGTATGGAGGTGGTGAGAGAGGTAAGAGTGATAGCGATGGTTTAGAAAACACAGATCACGGTACAAGGAAATTCATATACAAATAAATGCAAATATCACTGTAAACTGGACGAGTTGTTTAAATTAAATTAATTTCAGCTTAGCAGCAGATGATGCAAATGACTTTGTGTCTTAATGTAAGGTGAGCCAAACAAAATTTATTCTGCACACTTGTAAAACAACACCCCGATTAACACTGTCATTTTGTTATCTAACTAAAGACGCAAATGCCCTATTGGAAGACACATTAGAGGAATATCTGACATAAAACATTTAGTGTATGTGCATTTTTAATTAACTTAATTTTAACACACACTCATTAACTATTTGTTTAATGAGATAGATTTGAATTACGGTATATAGAATCTCCAGGTCACAGAATAAAAATTAATAATCCTTGCATTTAATATAGCGCCTTATCATGTCTTTGAGATGTCTCAAAGCGCTTCATAGAATATACCGTAAAGTGAATTCTCTGTATTTTGTAGCTGAAACAAGAAGACATTGAAGGAATAGATTACCACAAAGAGAATTTACATATAATGAGAGCAGAGACCAAGTGAAATCAGATTATTTAAACTTGGATTGGCTGTGATAAACGCGAGGGAAAACATGCAGAATTAATGGAAACTTAGATGGGGGAAGAACATGCTCAGCAATACTACAAACATGGAAGTGTTGAATGTATGCCTGTGCTAAGTGATAGGAGCTTTAGGTGAGGTAACTGAAATAGTCCCAAAAGAGAAATGAAGCATTGCTTTTCAAATCATATTTGTGATAGAATATTTTGCAAATAGCAATCAAGGTTAATGGTGAAATAAACAGAGTCAATCCATCAAAGTGGCAGCCAACTCCAAAAATAGGCAGCAAAACATGCGCTGAGGATTTCACTTTTTTAAAAATCAATGCTCTTGTAACAATTACATGACTTTTAATACCACTTATCAGACAAGTATTTGCAAGCAATTACTATACTAGCTCTAAGTACTGTAAACTTAAGTACAATAAAAAACAGCCAAAAATACTGCAGAAAGATAATGTCTGAACCCAGCTTCAGTAAAAAGCTTTGTTGCTGTATATTATGGGACTTTTTTGAGAGACATATCATTCAACTACTCTATTAAAAGAAACAGAATGAGCAGCAAGTGTAGGAAATGTTAAGCTTGAAAAATAGCAAACCAAAAGAAACAAAAATCAAGCAGGATATTAGGAACATCTAAAACACTTATTTTCTCTACTAACTATAATTAAATAAAATTGTTATAAAGAACAAATTTAATTTTCATAGATATACAAAGCGCATAGAACCCGAAATACAAAACTTACGATCCTGATCAAGACCTAACTAACGCAATATTCATTGTTCTTATCTTTATTCAGTGTCATAGCTGAATAAACAGGAGGAACAATGTCCGTTAATTGTTCAAGAAAATCTCCCAAGGCCTTCATTGAAATCTCTGCACAATTCAAACATTACAAAACAAAATTACATTTTCACAGCGCCTTTCATGTTCGGAGGACGCTTCATTAATTTAGTACCCATTTAAAATGTACATATTTTAAGTTGTTAAAAAATTTGGTAAAGAAAATACATGCTGAGATACTACACAATGCAGAAAAGCTCATTTGCAAGCTTGCTGCATGTGAAATATCTGGTTAGCTCATATAAATCATCTTCCACTGCTCCTTATCCTGACCATCAAAGACAATAAAGGTGCAAGGCAATCATGTTCTTTTCTTCACAGCAACAGACCATAAACGGGATTGTAATGGAGTACAGAATGCTCAGAAATTCATAATTTTTAGAACAAAAAATGTAGGAAATTAGGAAATAATTTTAAAGCTATTGTTCTCTGGGTTTCCTCGCACATAATACCTTGAGGCTATTGTTAAAATATTGAACAAGACAACAAGTACAACCATCCTCAAACTATGGATGCAAGGGCACTGAGAATACAATGTTCCTGACAGCTTATTTTATCCCAAAAAAATCTAACCTATGGCTGTTAAAATACATTTTCATCCAAAATTTCATGTTTACTACCAATGATGTTCCTCACTTTAATGTGCACAAAATTGGTCAGTTTGACCAGAAACATTTGACAATTGGTGCTTGTCAAATTATAAATCCTCAAAATTCAATCCCATAGGTATTTTCAGCTCACGGTCACTGTATACAGTAGCATTACGGTGGTTATGGTGGAATCAATTTCAAAAGCAGCTTTGAGATGTTACTGTTTAATTGAATTAACTGCCCTGAGACACTACCTAGTTGCGGGACACTGTATAAATACAAGTTGTTGTTTTAAGCACCTAAATCCATAGGAACAGGAATAGGCTATTCAGCCTCTCAAGCCTGTTTCTGCACCTGCTAGAAAAAAAACATGTTTTACCTGAAAACAGCTTCAATTGTAGGAGTAGGAAATAATAGCAAAATCCTTATAACTGCCACCAATTAAGTCAAATTATTTCTGTCATCTTACACACACATAACCAAAGAAGCCACTCTGAATACACTTCCTATATTTGAAACAAAAGCCATCCATTAAGTCAATGAGAAAACAGTGATATAAATGGGCCTAATAAACAACAGCCATAAAGGCTTTGGGGTGGATTTTGCTAACCAATTCTCTTTGATGTGTTCTTGGGGTTCATGTAGGGATTTTTTTTTACAACCACCCTGAACACTTATGGTTACTGTACTGCACATGTTTTTAATGCTTGCAAAATAAAAATATATTTTGAAATTACATTTTTACAGTTGGTAAACGCAAGCAAAGTTATGTATTGATTCAGTTCCCCATTGCAGCTATAAATTGGGTAGCGAACATGCATTACCATTCCAGTCACACACTTTGTTTCATCCAGCACAATTTCTGCTTTAATTCCAGTACAGTTATGCCATTCATATTCCAAATAGAAATAGTGACATCCAATAACTAAACACCACCGTTGACATTGATATGGACAATATTTTTTTTTACACTATCCAAAATAAGCTTCACTGGACCATAAACAACAATCAACACGCAGGTTCTGAACCTAAAACAAACGATTTAACATTGTCCCACATACAAACAGAAACAATTCAGATGGAAATCTTTATGGCGCTGAATACATATTGTAACACCCCTCCCCCCTCCATAATACTCAAATGTTGCTCAATTATGTTGAAATTTAAAATGTTAAAACATCTAATATTCAACTAATGTACAGGTACAGTAAAAACCCCTTTATCCGGCACCCGATCCACCGTAACTTCCGTATAACTGGCATAAACAAAAAGGTCCGCATTCGATTAAACGGAATTTATCCGGAAAAAATGCATTTGAAAAACAATGTTTGCATTTTTGACCAAATATCCGGCAGGCGCTTTAACCGGCATTGGCCAGGTCCCAAGAGTGCCGGATAAATGGGCTAAAATTTTACTGTATTAGGTAAACAGGTGTCATCCCTAAAGGGAGTATGCAATTCCAATAAGTATTTATGAAATTTCTATATGATGGGATGCACGGAACTCTGGTTTGGATATTGTTAAGCATGGTTTCTGCGTGTGTCAGACACCCAGCTGACCAAAAAAGATTGCCTTTTCTAAAAGGACAATATAAAAGTCTAAATAGCATTTAATTTAGGGCAGTTTTGTGTCAACAACAACAACTTGGATTTATATATTGCCCTCCACACCAGACGGTGTCTCAGAGTGCTTCACAAAGCGGAGCCCGGGGCTGACCTAGGGAAGGGGAACAGAACAGAAAAGTCTTCAGGCGCGACATGAAAATGGGAAAGGAGGGGGTGAGGCAAAGGGAGTGAGGCAAAAGGAGTGAGGAAGAGAGTTCCAGAGCTTCGGGGTGTAGTGGCTGAAGGCACGGCTGTTGATGATGGAACGAAGGATTCGGGGGATAAGAACGGAGTTCAGACCCAGTAGAGTGAAGGCAATGGATACTGTTGTGAGGAGAGAGGAAGTTAAAGAGGGGGTGCAGAGGAGTGGAGGGATTTGAACCGAATTTGTCAACCAAACAAAAATGGCACAAGAGTTATGTTGTTTCTCAAAGGTCTCAGACTTGAGTGGGTTTGGAAAAATAACACCTGCAGTATGTAATACCTGCAGTATGTAAAGCATTATGTTCCATTTGAAAGGCTATAGGAACTGGAAAAAAACACAGCAAATTGTGCTTGCTCTACATAAGCAAATTAACAGTGAACAATTGTGTTGCTGCTTAAGTTCAATAGCTTATAGAGGAAAATAACCAAACAAATGTTTGATTGAACTCATTATACAATAATCAAGAAATGTCCCATGGAGTTCTAGGCCTACTTTAAAATTGAAAAAATTAATTTAACCAGAATGTCTTCCACAAGACTTCAAATGCATTGAAAAAGTTCCTAACAGTCTCGTACTAGAAATCAGTTACTACAACTCATACGCAGAGAATAACTTACACTTATACAGCTCCTTTTGTGCAGGATGAATGTCTTAAAGAGATTGCATAGGAAGGAAGGGTGATATCAAGATAAGATATGAAGCACAGGAAAATAATCTTAAAGTCTATCTACTGAGGAACTGGGAATCAGTGTAGCATGGTAAGTAAGAGAAATTCAGTTTGATCAGTGACATTGCTGGAATGTTTGATGAAAGTGGAAAGGATGTCATCAGCACATATGCGAGAAAAATACCAAGCTGTGGATGATGTCACCAAGAAAATCAGATAGATAAGTAGGAAGTACATTTTGTCTCAAGATATCAACACTTTGACACACCCATAAAATCCACTGTAAATCTCCAAACAGCTGCTAATGAAAACAATGTCTACAGTTTAACATTTGATTTGGGGTTGCCTCTTTTTATTTTGCAAAAGACAATGATCATTGAAAAATAAAAATAATCCTTGCTTTTTAATAGCACTTTTCGTGTATTCTAGACATTCTCTCAAAGTGCTTCACAGAATATACTGTAGAGTAAATTGACTGTATATTTGTGGGCGAAACGCGGCAGCCAATCGCGCACAGCAGTGTCCCACGAATAAGTTGTGGATTGGATGACCAAATTATAATTTTTTCTTCTTTTTTGCAGATTATTATCCCCAGAAAGGCAATCCACCAATTCACTAACAACCACGTTCCTATATACCGCTAGATAAACAGAAGCGTGTAAAGAAACTTGCCCAACATTTCACTCTGGCAGGAACATAATCCACGTCTCTCACTTGTGAGACAAGTGCTCTGACCACTGAGCTATGGGACTTAACATGACCAATACAAACATATGCTAAATATGCTAAAGGTAGTCCTCTCCAATTTCATCATATAGAAGTTAAGTACAACATTTAACTTTATACAGGGATTTTTTCCTCCAGCACTGCGTCATGCCAGTATGTGATTCTAAGGACGTCCACATCCTTGGCATATGACCAATATGCCCATTCTTTATATGTGTGTCTAAGCAGCAAGTGTCGGCAAGCTGTTTGACAATTCATCACAGCTGTGCTTGATCCTGTCCTCACCTGATCTCCCCACTTATGCATAATCCAGTAGAGGTCACTGAATGTTGATTGAGCACAGCAACTATGACTGCTTTTTCTCCTTATTAATGCAGGAACACTGAGGTCAATTGGAGCATCCTGTACTGATGCAAAAGAAGCAGAACTGCTACAATTCACTGGTAAGTTGAACAAACTCAGAACAGTCCAGGAATCTAACCTGGAATGTTTTTGTTGCATATAGCTCAGTACTGCACAAGACAGTACAGTTATAAACTGAACCATTAAGGTAGCAGAAAAACATATTTGCACACAAAACTTCAGTTAAATGTCTTATCCACAGAAAGGAGTCTCCAATGATGCTCCAATAATTCAGGACTTCCCCCTGCACTGCATCAGTGTCAAGGTGGACTGGGAGTTCAAAGTCCTAAACTTCTGTCTCAGAGAAAAAAGAAAGCAGGCTGACATCTAGAGAATGAGAGAAAACTTTTAAATAGTTTGCACTTCCCTGTTTTAAAAAGATACTGTTTTATGGAACTATAAAATAAACCTACCCTTTTCCTGGAAATAGGCGCACAAATCACAAATTACATTAAACTAAAATTCCTGGCATTTTCATTCTCACTCAATTTCCACAAAGAAACTGACTGTCATAACCAAAATAATAATTATAATTATAATCCCTGCCTTGGTATAACACCTTTCATGAAGGTGGGTATCCCAAAGATTTACTGTGAAGTGTCGTGACTCTATGTATTGGTGAAATATGACAAATTATTTAAAATGAAGCTATCATCAACTTTACTGTATCCTCCTATGACCAAACAAAAGCATTCTTACCTTTTCTTATTATGGTCATAAAATCCAACTACTCCTGAGTAATAATAAGAGTTTGAGACATCAAAAGAAAAATGAAACAGATTTCCCCTTTACACAAAATGTAGTTTTCTATCATTTAGGTGCACTTTAGATGCTGGGCATTGACACCCACAATATAATATTTTGATGACAAATTCTCCAATAGTGTAAACTGCAATGTGGTTTCATCCTATCAAATGGAAGTACTCTATTATTAGTATTATTATCACAAAAGTCTGAGTTGTACATTTTCTTGATTCTAACGATTCAAGCTATGATTTATTGCTCTGTTATATTCACTATATTGCTTAAGTGCTAGCCAACTGAGCAGCCTATTTCCCTGGCCAGATAAATGCTGAATCCAACAGGTCCTCCACATATATGCATCATTTATAAAACAGCTGCATTTAAACCTACTTACAAAAAAAATCATACTGATCTGTAACTCCACCAGATTTCACTGTTGCTAATCCTCTCTACTAGTATAATGTTTCCAATGAAGCAAGCTACCAAATAAAAGTTATCTCAAAAAGTTAAACAATAAAAAACGAGCTGTCTGTTCCAACATCTCAGTAGGTAACAGACAATCCAAAAGCTGGAACAAACATAAACAATGCTACAAATGGATTCAATCAGCATTGCTACTCCTGCTCACTACCCAATTGCCCCTAATTAAAACATAGCCTTGTGGATGTCAAGTGAAATCTAGTTCACGTTGATGTTTCCACATTCAAAATGCCTGTCAAGTCTCGTTCTTTGGGTTCAATATATGAATAGTAAGCATGTGTAAAACTGTACTGAAGTAGAAGTCTACAACTACAAGAACTTGGATTTATATGGCGCCCCCGGACGGTGTCTCAGAGCGCTTAAACTACACAGCTCAGTGGTTCGAGCAATTGTCTTGCAAGCGAGAGATCTGGGTTCAATTCCAGGCCAGAACCTTGGGCAAGCTTTCTTACTCCACACCCCTAACAATGATCCCTCAAACAAACACAATTATTAATTAGTCATTTCAATTCACCCACTGTTTGTGCGACACTGCTGTGCGCAATTGGCTGCTGCATTTCGCCCACAAATATTCACTTTACAGTGTATTCTGTGAAGCGCTCTGAGACGTCTAGAGGACGTGAAAAGCGCTATATCAAATGCAAGAATTATTATTATTATAAAATAATGCCATGAGCTAGCCTGCAGAAACAGAACACCAGGCTCAGCCCCGTCCAATTGAGCAAATCGAAGAATTGGCTGCACACAACGCACTAAGAGAACTAAGTGACTACATCACGGTTACGTTAAAGCTGTCAGCTCCACTGAGTTATTTACAATGTCCTCGATCATTTCAGTTATTGTAACTTAACACAGTAATAATTACAAGCATCGTATTTGCTGACGAAAGGACCGGACGGCACGTCGATACTCATCTCGATCCCCTCTGCGGATGAGGTTACCTTTCATTTATTGACTTCATAACTTTGGAGGGCAGTTGACAACTGCAGAGGGGGGTGGAGTGGGGGGTGGGGGGGTGGGGGGGGCAGAGAGAGAGAGAGAACTATCGACGTTTTTATTGACAGGCCCAGAAAAAGACTTGGTGTCATCCCGTTTCTTTCACACATGCACAGAGAGAGAGAGAGAGAGACGGCAGGGAGGGGGTGGTCGCTGTACTGACTGTTACTGGAGCCGGCTTCCTTGCTCATTTCTGCAGTAGTTTGCGATTACTGTATATATATATAGATATCCTGTATATATAAAAAACACAAATCCACGTGTAAACCGCACGCAAACAGCAGCGACAAGCAGCAAAGTCGAGGCTCAAAACACCCGATAGCAAAGACGCCGATTCAAAACACCTCAAAGACTAAAAAGTCAGAGGGCTGAGGGGAGTGGGGGTACAGAGAGAGAGAGAGAGAGAGAGGGGGGAGGTGTGGGGAAAGGAGGGGGTAGAATTATTGAGAGATCAGTGAGCGCCGAGCCGGCTGCCGGCTCTCTGACAGGACAGGAGGGAGGGAATGAGTGAGTGAGTGAGCGGCCGGGCCTGAGGTGAGAGCTCGCCGCTCCCCACAGACAGACACCAGCAACAACTGCACTCGCTTTTGTTCTGTTGAGATGTTAATATACGGAGGGTAATTCAATCCTGCTGCTGGCGAGTGCAGGCCCGCAGCTTCCTTCTCTAGTTACCTCTCCTTCCTCCTCCTCCGCCGGTGCCGCCGCTGTCTACCCTCCTGAATCTCAGCTCCCCGGCAAACTCTGCCTCCCGCCCGCCCACCGCGGCCAGAGCCCGCCCATCACCCGCCTCCCTGATTGGCCGAGCCCCGGCAACCGCGGCGGCGTCTCGACCTCTGATTGGTGCGGCGGACGCGTCAGTCAAGTCACCCGACGTCCCTTCCGGATTGAGGAGGGTGAAGCAGTAGTCATAGAGCGTGTAAGGCTGAGTTCACTGTATCACAGCCTCTTCTCTCACTTCCAAAAGTTTGATTCTTTCTATTCTGTATTTTTATTTTCTTTCAACCTTGTGAATTACAACTCCTGTTTTGTACTCTGTCAAATGCATTTATTTTTTGCTGACTCTGTAACTCTGTAGTATTATTCCTTTAGCCACCAGGTCCTGGTTTTCTTTCAATAAGTCATGTATAACTTCCCTCCTGTAAAACCATGCTATTTTCATATCCCTTCGTCATTATCATTGGGCGCATCTTTATTCCCTAATAGTGAGATTATATTACTGGCCAATAGTTGTCATAAACTTTCTTGCAAATCAAGCCTTACCCTCTAACTGTCTGCTCCCTAAAAGTATTTTTTAAATTAAAAAGTACTGTGGTATATTAATAATTGAAAAGATCTGGTGATTCAACCAGTTATTTCAATCATTAAAAAAAAGCTCATTGGTGTTCAAGAGGTTGGTAAATTAGGGTGTGTATGTATGCAAATACATATCAATATGTACGCCTGGAGCTCTCCTTTCGCAATTTCAAAATGATGCAAGTGATTAGTCCAAGCATGCATCTCCACTTCAATTTCTTGTGAAGTGCTTCCTCTTCAGTTCTTTCACCATCTACATTACAAATAATTTGCTTTTTTAAAAAAACTAGCTATTTTTCCTCTACGGCCCATTTATCTTCTTACAAATGCTTTTCAAGACGTATCTATTTGACCACACCTTCGGTCAAGTTTAGACACTTTCCTACTCCTTGATTGGAATCCACAACTCCCATTGTTAAGTGCTTTCAAGCATTATTTGATGTGGTCTCAACTCTTATCTATAACAATGGATTCAAATAATATTTTCTGCTAATCTTTATTTGAATTATTTTCTATTAAATCAATTTAACACTTTTTGAAAACAATTCCCTTTTAAGTCAAGACCCTCAGCTTGACCTTGAGAAATTTCAGTTCTTTATATTAGAATAAGTGTGTTTAGTTTTGTTAGATCACCGGTGAGTTTTTCATTAAAATTTTGTCTGGCATTGCTATATGAGGCTTGTTTTAATCTAGTGTAAACAGTTCATGATAATCTCCTGTTAATTAAGCTATATTTACCTACACATGAATGCCAAGTAAATATAGCTTAATTCCAACCAGCACGTGAACTGAATCCCCATTTCTTGTCATATATCTAAACGAATTGGGGAATTGCATTCAGTTTGGGTCTTCTTGAACCATGACCACCTCATCCTTTGAGCAGATTTTCTATTAGCCTTGAAGACTCGTTTTAGTTGGTCATACTGAACAGAACTATATTCTGATGGGGCTCATGATAGAAATAATACTTACAAATGTAGGTTTTCTGATATTTTGATTGAAGCATTTTCTTGCTCTACTGAGAGGGCACAGATCACCTGTTTAGACCCTTCATCTACATGCCTCTCCATAGTAGCGCACTTATTGACTGCGTCTCGGCTCATTTTGGGGGTGAGGGGCATATTACATTGGACCTGTTTTGGATGCTGCACTTCTATTTCTGTTTCACAGGTTTGTTAGGGCTTTTTGACTGCCTTGGTGCAGATTACAAACCTGGCAACCATCTGCAGCTGAAGAACTAGCCTCTGAAGAATGTTTTGCAAAACTGTTGTTTCTTTCACTTCAAGATCAAAGTATTTCCTGTTATGCTTCCAGGAAAATAACTTGTTGGATTCTATTCAGTAGCCCTGATATCCATAGGTTAAAACTAAATAGAAGACTGGGATTATCTGCAGATATGGCAAGGACGTCTTCAAAACATAAAAGGCATATTCACACGCACACGTAGATTTGAAAAGAGCCAAACAAATGAATGGACCAAAGAGAAGATGCTTCCTAACCGCAGACGGATAATGGAAAGAAAAGATAAAGTCAGTTTTATCTCTTGTGTATTTCCCATGGGCAAATACAGAGCATGTTTTGCTGTCATCTGATGGAAATGGAGGAAATTGAAGAGTTGAGAGGCAAAAAGTGTTCCCAGTAAGATAATAGATGGTTTCCTGCATATACATAGTCATGATACACCCACATTCTATCTTCCAGTATTCAAGTTAAACCTGAAGCACAGTATAATCTAATACCCATGCTATAACACCATTTTGTCTTTGTAATCACTTATAGATATTTCTCTTCCTTTGAGATCAAGACCTGTGTAGCAGTGAAAACAGTTACATAACTTAGCCAATGGCAACTAGTTCACAACTAATTTAACTTTTTTGCTCCATTATAATTTATGGGAATTTTTTCTGTTAAAATGTGCAAGATAATTTAGTACTCAAAGGGTCTATAATGCACCATGCATAAACATATTCAAACATAAGGGTACAGAAGTGGCGATAAAATAGCATTCTCATTTTGAAATAAAGCTTCTTGTAATAAACATCAGGATTGCACTAAATACTTAAAATGATACGGTCTTTCTTCCTCTTTTCAGTGTTTGTTGTGCCTCATTTTGTACTCTGAGAGCTGTCACACTGAAAATGACAACTTAAAAGAATATTTAGCCAAATATACCTAAAAATTAGCAGCTGCATGCAGCTGAACCCAGCATTAATTAAAATGTACTTTAAAATCCTGTAAACAACGCGACCTAGCAATGAAACATGGATTATTTTAAAATAAATGTTCCACCAAATCATTAAAGATATAGGTTTTATTTTGCTATATAATGTCATTGGGAACATTTTACTTGAAGGAACATTGTGGAGTCCTGCAGCTCAGAGGTTAGAGCATTCACCTTAAAAGCAAGAGACCTGGGTTCAACTCCAGGCAGGTGAAATCTTGGTCAAGTTTCCTTACTCCACATGCCTGATAATAATCCCTCAAAAAAACAATTGGTCATTTCAATCCACGTTTGTTTGTGGGATACTGCTGTGCGCAATTGGCTGCCACGTTTTGACTACATATATACAGTCAATTCAGTTTACAGTATATCCTGTGAAGCGTTTTGTCTAGAAGATGGGAAAAGCACTACTGTAAATCAAATGCAAGGATTATTATTATTATTACACTGCACAAAAAGAGTAATGATGCCACCTGGTGCTTAATTTTGCGGCTGGCAGCAACTGGAAGCAATTTTACGACCAGTTATTTTCAACCACCAAATGTTTGATTCTCCATCCCATACACACTTAAAGTGCTCAGGTGCCTATAAATCAAAACAAACCTTATTTTCTAATAAAATTTATTTGTATTCTAGCATTATTTTAATATACTAATTTAACGTTTCTTCCTACAACGGATACTTCAAGTTTTTTTCCAGAGTTAAAATTTAATGCTTTGCTTCTGTTAAATATTTGAGTGATCTGCTTTCCGCTGCTTGTTTTCTCGTACTCCTCCCATAATTTGATTTACAAATATTTTTTTTTTCTTTTTGGACACTGGAATTTAGTATTGTATTTACTTTTACTTTTGTAATAGATGGAATGGTGGTTGATAAAGGATGTGCACAAAGTTAGAAAACATTTTTTTAATAATATGTCACTTAGCTTAAAAATAATTAAAATATCATTAAATATATTTCCAACATCCCTGCTGCGGTACCACCAATATCCATTCTGACAGATTTCAGAATATGTCCTGTGTCTACAAAGAATTGATTGTGTATGAGGTGTTTTATTCAGGTGGTGACTGAGAGTAGTATGCAGTGACTCGCTAGGAAAATTCTGTATCTGTAGAGAAATACCACTTTCTCCTGGAGAGAAGCCCAAGATTAGATCTACTCATGTAAACAATCACAGATTTTAAACCCATCTTCGCTGGCATAATGGACTGTTTCACTCCCTACCTCTCTCTATTTTATGCTTTCCTCTCTGAGAATTCTTGGAAACTCTTTTTGTGCTACAGTTTTGTTACAAAGCATATTCAAATATATCTCCGCTAAACTGAATTCTGTATACCTTTGCTCTTCTGATGGTCATTCATAATTCACTTGTGCCTGTTTCTCTCCTGAATTATGCTCCTTTCAATACATTGAAAGAATATCAGAATTCGCCATCACTGCCACAATATCTTATATGCTAACAGGCTAAATAATGTGTTATTAAAGTGGGCATTTTATTTCTACAAAGCAGTTACATGAATAAATGTAAGGATGTGTTGTTGACAAATTGTTGCAGCAGTTATTTGAACAAAACTCTCTCTTTGAGTTACATGGCACCATTATAACCAGGATCAAACAGAAACAGTTGTACCGACAGCAGTTTTCATTTATTAATGAAAGATGTCTACTTTAATACTGTTCTTTGCTTGACTGAAAAACTTGTTATAAACCATCTACTGCTGCCACCACGTCAGACAGCGTCTCAGAGTGCTTCACAATAGCGAAACCCGGGGCTGATCCAAGGGGAGGGGGAAAGGTGACTTTAGGCATGATCAAACAGAAGGGTCTACAGGCACGACCTGGAAATGGAAAAGGAGGATGAGTTAGGATTGGGGTGAGGCAAAAGGATTGAGGGAGGGAATTCCAGAGTTTTGGGGCATAGTAACTAAAGGAATGGCCACCGATGGTGGAGAGGAGGATTCGGGGGACAAGGAAGAGGCCAGACCCAGTAGAGCAGATTCAGTGAGTACTGCTGCGAGTAGAGAGGTTAGAGAAGTAGGGGGTGCAGAGGAGTGGAGGGATTTAAACACAATAGTGAGGATCTTGAAGACGATCCACTCTGTGATAGGGAGCCAGTGAAGTCTGGTGAGGACTGGGGTAATCACGGAGCAAAGTTTGGTTTGGTGAGAATGCAGGTGGAGTTCTGTATGAGCTGGATTTCGTGAATGGTGGTGGATAGAGAGTGGCAAGGAGGGCGTTGGAGTAGTCCAGCCGAGAGGTGACAAAGATATGGACCAGGGTTTCGGCAGCTTTTGGGGTGAGATATTGGCGGAGATGGGCAATGTGGCAGATGGAAAAAGGCAGTGCTGATGAAGGACCAGATGTGGGGGAGGATGGTTAATTGGGGGGTCAAACCCAATGCCTAGGTTGCGTACCGGTTCGGAGAGTTTTGGGGACAGGTCGGGCCAGTGGAGGAGGTGAGAGCCATGGTACTGAAGATGTCGACAAGAGCCAAAGAGTATGGCTTTCATCTTGTCAATGTTTAACTACAGGAAGTTTGCACATCCAGCTCTTGATGTCTAACAGTCAAGCTGACAGAACATCAAAGGATAGGGGGGAATCGCAATTTGAGGTGGAATAGTAGAGTTGGGCATCATCCGCATACATGTGGAAGTTTAGCCCATGTCTGCGGATGACACAACCAAGAGGGAGCATGTAAATAAAGTAATGTTATTTACATTACTTGGGGTACATTACATTACTTACTTAAAGTTAATTACATTACTTGGGGTACCCCATAGGTGACCGGGCAAAAGCGAGAGGAAAAGCCGTTTGCAGAGATGCACTGCTGGCTGTTTGTGAGGTAGGAATCGAAACAAGCGAGTGCAGTTCCACTGAGGTGTATGACAGAGGACAGGCAGTGGAGGAGGATGGAGTGATAGACTGTGTCGAAGGCGGCAGAGAAGTCCAGAAGGACAATGAGGCAGTGGAAGCCATGGTCACAGATAGAGAGGATATTGTTTGTGACTTTCACAAGCGCAGTCTCTACTGTGGGAGGGGTTCAAATAGGGCGTGGAGGGAGCGGTGTTGGCAGAGTTGGTTGGCATCAATGTATGTACAGTATATGCAATACATAAACCTTTTGACTCAACATTTTGACTCAAAGGAATTTGATAAAGCCAATGGCGTACAAACAGCTTGAAAAGCAACAGCAGTGAAGTAGGGCAAATTAAACAATTCTGTTGGGGATTTGTGGTCCATTTGGATATGTGTTTCAGTCAAAACTATGAATCACCTCTCGTGTTTGCATACTGAAATGACTCATCTATAGGGAATTTAAAATACATTTCAGTAAAACGATGATGTAGATTTCAAACTTCCACATTTTTGTAGGTTATCATGACTGCACATAGAAATCGTATTCAACCCCTGGGGTAGTAATGGACTTAAGATAAAACACAAAATACAGACTTTGATGGAGGATAGATAAATTGAAGCACAAAGGAAAGGAACTGGTTTGTAACGAGTGATCCACCCCTCTCAAACAGAACACCTATTTTGAAGCATGTACGTTTGACCCAAGGGTGAAATGTTTCATACTATTCACTTAAGAATACACAAACAAAAACACATTTTAAAGTTTTTTTTAAACTTTTTTTGATTCAATATTTTATCATATTTTTCAAATCATCAATATTAGCTTTACAACTTTGGATTAACAGGGGTTTGTTTCTATTGGAGGTCCCCTGTAACCGAACTAATTTATGGAAAGTTTTTTGTCTTACCAGAAGCTGTGTCAACATAGGCAGCAGCATAAGGGCTTGATTGTCTACATGTAAGCTGCATGAACCGAGGTGACATAGGAAAGCTAAATGGGTAATGAATCAACACACAGTACTGCTACCAACAAGCTTAACTGTGAATTATAACTGTCAGTGGTGAGTAAGCTGTGCTTAAAATGAACTTATTTATTTAGCCCATCTGAGTAATGCTGCACAGGCCTGTGATGAAAATACTGTACAAGGATGCTAGACAAAATCAAAAAGGCCCATTGCACTTTGAACAATATCTACCATTGTTCATGAAAAATGTCTCATCATTTCTTAGCTTCTGAAATGCAATCAAATATTTGGCATATTGTGAGGAATTAAACATTCTAAATACAAATCCAATTTTCAGATTACCAAACACATTGTTGAACACTTTAGTCTATTTGTGTAGTACTTTGTTCAAAACAGTTCTGCTGTGAGTAAACAGATTAGACTATTAAACTATGATAGGCAACTTGTTCAACATTACCGAGTAGTGCATTAGATAGGGTTATAACAGATAACAAGAAAATAGTTAATTAAGGCAAGACAAAACTCAGAAGGGTGTACTGTAAGTACAGTATGTGGCAGTATCCTCCTGTTAACTCATAAGTAGTTGTTTCAGAAAGCATAGTAGAAAAACATCAACATTGACTTGCATTCACATAGTGACTTTCATACAGGCACTTAACAGCAGTGTACTCTGACACCAAGCTGGAAAGAGAAGGAGGTGTCTAATCCTACAGTCGAAAGTCTTCAGGTATTTTTTGAAGAAGGGGAAGAGGGGAAAAATACAGCGATTGAGACAACAACAACTTGCATTTATATAGCTCCACCACGCCAGGAGGCGTCTCACAGCGCTTCCCAATGGCAGAGCCCGAGGCCGAGCCAGGCAGAAGGGGAAGGTGACTGTAAGCTTGGTCGAAGATAAAGGTCTTTAGGCACGTCCTAAAGATGAGACAGGAAATTCTAGAGATTCGGGGAATAGTGACTGAAAGTTGAATAGTTGTGAATGGTGGAACAGAGGGGACATTCTGAGCAAACTGAGTGAAGGTGACAGATATGGAATGAGTTGTGAGCAGATAAGACAGGTACAAGAACGGGTGTGAAGTGAGTACAGTACTCGTGAAAATCCAGAGAAAGACTATGGCAGATAAAGGTTCTCCACGGATATGATTTCCAGTAGTAATGCATGTGTAGTGATAGTTAGTGAACAGTGGTAAAATTAATCTGAAGCATTAACCACGGACAGTCAAATTTACTAGTCTGTTTGCTCTTTTATTTTAGCAGAAATTTCAAGTGACAACAGACTGTTTCCCATGTGCACATTTAAAAAAATCTTCATAATGTCCTTCCCCCCATCTCCACCAATGATATTTCTTCTGCAATATTATTTTTCAATTCACATTCCAAACAATCAATGCCCAATAAAACTTTAGCAACTGGACAAATTCCTTACTGAGATTTGGCTCAGCATCATCATTATTATTAAATTTGTGATAGCTAAAACATTGCACAAGTTCAGACTATATTGTTGAAATGGCTTCAACTGCATAAAAGAAAATGATCTGACCTCAGATCTGCCAAGGTCAGTTCTGTTAGTTCATTGATTTTACCTTGTTGCCTGATTGCAGCAGTATTATGCTAGAAATAAAAGCTGCCAATATCATGTTGCAATCATACACGTGAATCAATATCTTTGGGAGCCAGACATCACACAACGTAATTTTATGTCATGCACAATGTATATTGACCAGATTTAGCAATTTAGCAGTCTGGCAAACTGACTCCCGTCTGCCGGAAAAGTCAGCTCGATAAACAACCATAAAAATAACAACTATCCATAAAAATAAAATATAGCACCTGTAAGATACCTAGACATGACATATTGACTTATTACAGTGGACACACCTGATTCACTCCTATTATTTCAAACTTTGTGTTCTCATGCACTAAGGCACAGGATTCTCTACCACAGATAAAAATGTAGACAATGCATGATGAAAAGAGAAGTACAGATGTTCCAGATATTTAGCTACGATCTTTAAATTATTAGCTTTCCATTCCAGACTGAGAGATCCAGAGGATGTGGGTGGGGAGGAGGTGAAACCTTCTCCCAGAGGTCACCTCTGGGGCTTGTAAGTGGTTACATAAGAACATAAGAATTAAGAGCAGGAGTAGGCCATTCGGCCCTTCGAGCCTGCCCCGCCAGTTGATAAGATCATGGCTGATCTTCTGACCTAACTCTAATTACCTGCCCTATCCCCACATCCCCTAATTCCTCTATATTTTAAAAATCTATCAGTCTCAGCTTTGAAAATGTTCAAGGACTGAGCATCTATAGCGTTCTAGGGTAGTGAATTCCATAAATTCACTACCCTTTGAGTGTAGAAATGTTTCCTCAACTCTGTTCTAAAAGGCTGACCCTTAATTTTAAGATTATGACCCCTGGTTATAGATTCTCCTACCAGGGGAAACAGTCCCTCACTGTCTACTTTATCCACCCCTTTAAAAATCTTATATGTTTCAATAAGATCTCCCAATTCTTCTGTACTCTAGAATAGATTATTGGGAAAATTTCAGATGAAGTTATTATGTGGCGAATTTCAAGCAGAAACTTAAATGCCACTGCTCTGCACACAAACACAACACTTGCATTTATAATCTGTGTTCTAAAAATAATCTTCTGAAACACATATAGGCATCTGAAGAATATAACTTATGCAAATATAAGTTGCTGGATGAATTCCAGCAACTTATTTATTAACGTAATATTGAGGAAGGGAAACAGGTGTTTCCACTTTTTGTTTTATAGTCAACAGAAAATTGACATGCTTCATAATTTTATCAGTTTCTTTAAAAACTGTTAATTTGATGAATAATAAGTCAATAAATAGCTATTACTACCAACAAATTAGGTACAACCATGAATGCAAAAAAGGCAATATAATTTATATATTATACTTGCTGAGTTCAGAATTGAGGGCAGGTCAAAGAATCCCCAAATTCAACTGTTTGCTACTAGTTATGGTGACTCAATAGCTGTGCTCAGTTGAATCTACACGAAAATTAATATCCTTATATGTCAGACCAAAAGCATGATTAAATGTCTAAAACCAATGGGTCTATTTTACTGAAAATTATAACTTAAACAGGCTCCAATAGCTTCGAGGTTGCTGTTCACGTTGTTCACTGGGAGCCCAGTCATACTACAGCATAATGCCTCATGTGACAATTTGAGCGTTCTTAACATCCCTCCAACTCAGTCCTTATTCTTGCCTAGCCAATATGTGAATCGGAACAAATAATACATCTTTCTTGTGCAAATCAGGTTAACTTCACCCCAAGCACTAATACTATATGTTTATAAATGTACCTGTCGTTACAACAATAACAACAAATTGAATAGCCTTTCACATTGGGAGGATGCGCACGATAGATGGTATCTCGGTCCCTAGATTTTTTCTGTTGACTTAAATTTTTTTTCCGTTGACTAAAAAAGGGTTGGGATTGGGAGTGGAGGGGGAAGGAGGTTGATTGAACGCACAATCGAAGAGTGCTTTGAGGTGGGTCTTCAAGAAGACAAGGGAGGGGTGAGGTGAAGGGACAGCTGGATGGAGTTCCAGAGGGTGGGGGCAGAGTGACTGAATGGTGGGGACGGCAAGGCGGGGGACGTAAGCAGGTTGGAGCGGATAGATAGTTAGGAGGTCGCAAAGATAGGGGGGAGTGAGGATATGGAGGGCTTTGAAGGTGAGTACCAGGATCTGAAACTGTATCTTCTGTGTGATGGGAAGCTCGTAGAGTCAGGCTTTAAAAGAGCTGCAAGTATCCACTAAACTCTCAGCAAAGGTCCTTTGTACAAGAAAATATGAATACGAAAAGAATGTTGAAGATAATGCATTGGACAATTTGTTTGAACTTAGAAGAATGAGAGAGAAAAATTCAGAGGGCAATGATCTAAACACAAGACAGAAACAACAAGAATAGTGTTTGAAGATGGAGGCCAGAGGTGTTTGTAAAATTGTTAACGGACCAGTGTTTGACATGGAAGAGGACCAAGATCCTTGGAGGATTTTGATTACTGTATAATATCGAGCAATGTTTATCATCTTCAATACAAAAAAATGATAGAATCTATCACGTCAAAGCATCAGTAAACATAAACATTTATAAAGCTGCTCTTGAAAGCACTCAAACCATCCCTATCCAAAGGTTCCTTACTCCACATGCCTGATAATAACCCCTTGAACAAAAAAGAATAATTTGGTCATTTCAATCCACGGTTGTTTGTGGGACACTGCGTTGCGCAATTGGCTGCCACATTTCGCCCACAAATATAGTCAATTCATTTTACAGTATATTCTGTGAAGCACTTTGAGATGTCCAGAAGATGTTAAAAAGCGCTATATTCAAAATTTATTATAACAAATGAATAGAATGATGTGCGAATAAGTGGGAACCACAAATAGGGAAGCAGACTTTGCTGATAAACACATGATTGAATTGAAAGATTCCTCTTATTAGGATGAAAGCAGTCATGTATTGTTTCTTTGATTAGATGTACTGTATACAGGGTTATTTCATAGAAATGACAGCACTGATGGGAGGCCATCCTTTCCAAACATGTCATCGAGTGTATATTGGGGCTAGCTTCAACCTGCCAAACCTGCTTTTTCACTGTACACTCTTAAAACAGCATATTGCTTTTTCTCTTCAAACAGTTATCCAATTCCCCTTTTAAACAAGATCCGACAACACTATTGTTGCATCTCCTGACCAAACCCACAAACCTCAACTCTTCCAAATGAGAATTTGAGTTTGTGTTTACACTTCACTTTGAAAACAAAAACAGCATTTAATAATTCCATATATATATAAACTTCGATCTTTATAGCGCCCTCCAAGCCGGACAGCATCTCAGAGCGCTTCACAATAGCGGATCCCGGTACCGAGCCAGGGGGCAGGGGTAGAAAGGTGACAAAAGGCGCGGGCGAAGAGAAAGGTCTTCAGCTGGGACCTGAAACTGGGAAGAGAGGGGGCGAGGCGAAGGGAGTGAGGAAGGGAATTCCAAAGCCTCGGGGCGTAGTGGCTGAAGGCCCGGCCTCCGAGGGTGGAGCGGAGGATTCGGGGGACATGGAGGAGGCCAGACCAGGTGGAGTGAAAGCAACAGGTGCTGGTTTGAGGAGAGAGGTCAGAGAGGTAGGAGAGTGCAGAGGAGAGGAGGGATTTGAAGACAAGGGTGAGATCTTGAAATCGAGGAGCACAGGTGTCACCTAATATATAATTATATATTTAAATGGACGGTTGCCTGAGAGTGTTTAGAGATGAATAAGTCCCGTCAATGTTGTTTATTTTAGACTTCTATTTCTTTATGTACATACATATAAATACCTTCACAATGGTCCAACACGTGCATTTAATATAAGGGCGTCAATTATTATTATTATACTATTATAACTTCCTCCCTCACACCCACATTGACTTACTATATTGCACTGAGGAGATTAGCCTAACTGTTCAGCCAGTCAGCGGCAACGCGTCACGTCAGCTTCTCGCTACCCAACCACCGTTGATGGTGGCGCATGCGCATTATCCCCTTTCCACGCCTCCCTGGCTGACGCATGCGCACACGCAGCCCCTGGTTAACGCGTTGGTGGCTTTTGGCGTCAGGCGGGAGCCGTTTCAGTCAACCGACACTTCACCAGGCCTCGCTTACACCTTCTCCACCCCGTAAGATACAAACACCCTCGCCCCGGGAGGCGGGCCTGGCCCGGCCCGATCTACCACAGCAGCCTCGGGTAGCTCCTGTTCTGCCTCCCCCCCCCACCCCCACTTCGGTGGGCCGTCAGCTGTGCCCCCATCCCATGTAAATGGCGTCTGATACGAGTGACACGGAGGCCGAGGAGTTCTACGATGCGGCTGAAGATGTCAGTCTGGTCTCCTCACCTACTGTGTAAGTATCGGGCCAGCTGGCGGGTGCTTTGTCTGGCTGACAGCTCTCGGGGGCCCTGCGACAGACGTTTGCTTCTCTCCCCCTTCCGCCCCCCCCCCCCCGCTCACCACCGTACGAGACAGCGCAGCGACCGGAAAAATAACAGGGGTCGAGGGGTGAGGAATAACCGAGCACAGCTGTCACTTCCCGGTGGCTAATATATGTTTATTTAAATGGACGGTTGCCTGAGAGCGTTTAGAGATGAATCATCGCTCTCTGTAAGTCCCGTCAATGTTGTTTATTTGGGACTTCTATTTCCAGCCGATATTATTATTACTATTATTTTCGTGGCAGATGTTGGCTTTCCTGGTCAACAAACACATTGAAAACGCACCACCTTCCATTAGTTTTGCAGCCTTCAGATGTTCTTACCGGGAGCCATTTACTGTTCATGCCGAATACTGTGTTGGCCACACAAAAAAAAACACTGGCTGGTAATAAATAAGCAAGTTGATTCTCCAGGTTCTCACTGGATATTGTATGTTTTGTATAAATTCCAATTCTGTATTGACTGGATAATAACTTGTGACCTACACAAAGATTCAATTCTGCCTACAGAATAGAGGAAGATCATTGTTGGGAGTAAATAATTACTGGCTGAGTAATTATTAAAAATCCTACCCACAGGTTGTATGTTTATGGTCAACTAAGAGTCAGTTCGGGTACAAAGTGTAGTCAATGATTTGAAAGTGGGAGCATATGTAAATATTTCCTAAAACTCTGAGGGACAACGATGCCTGGAAGGAACATTGTTATTAGATCCCAAATGTGTGTTATCCCTTGCCTCCTTCAAGGCCGGTCTCAAGACATTCCTCTTGAATCATGCATTGATATAGCACTCCCAACTCTCTCCCCCCACCCTGCCTCTTCCCCTTGCTCAGGGCTCAGCCCCTGACTGTTCAGGACCTTGGGACATCCTCCTGTCGTGAAAGGCGCTCTATAGATGTAATTTTGTTGTTGTTGGATAGTCACAGATTATAGATTATTCTTTCTAGGAACCATTTTTTGACCTGCTCATCTGCTCTCAGCAGGCGGTAAAATCATTTAAATTCAGATTTGTACTGCTACACACCATGATTTTTGAGGGGGTGGGGGGATTGCGATGTAAACACCTTGCAGCATTGCTGGTTCCGGGAATGGTCAAACAATGTGATGTGTATGCAAGGAAGTCAGTTATGGGAAAGTGTATGCATCAAATTGCCTGTGCTGTTAATCAGAAGATCCAAAATAATTCCTGATGGCGAATTGTAGTAGATTCCATAATCCTTGAATATGTTAACACCCAATGTGAACCTTTTATTGAGAAATTCAGCACGTATAAACTTCCTTACAAATGTGTCCTTACAACATTTGTTCTTGTTTCACTTATTTCAGTAATTTATCTATATCTAAATCTTTACAAATTCATTCATACTACCAGGTAGCTTTTGAGCGCCCATGTTACAGATAGCAAGAAAGATGGCAGAATCCCAGAATTAGAGTTTTCAGTTCCTGTGTCCTGATTGTTGCCAAATGGCAGGCTTATGTTTCCAGGCTCTGAAATGGGAAATGAAATGTACTGCTCGTATGCAGTCATCTGAAATTCTACATATAATAATCCTTGAATTTGATACAGGGTCTTATCACGTCATTGAGAAGTCTGAAAGCACTTTGCAGAATATACTGTAAAGCCCACAAATCTACAGTCAATTCACTTTACACTATATTCTGTGAAGTGCTTTGAGGTGTCGATGAGATGTGAAAAGTGCTATATCAAATGCAAGGATTATTATTATTATAAAGTAAATCGACTGTATTTTGTGGGCAAAACACAGCAACCAATTGCACACAGTTGTGTCCCACAAACAATCATGGATTGAGGGACAAGATTATTTATTTATTTGAAGGATTCCATCTTTTCTGTTTAGCGGTTTATGATTTATGGGTACATTTTCAATTTTGGATGAACATTTAAAAAAAAATTGTAACAAAACACAATCAGATATTTAGTACTGTAATATGGAACAATTCCATTTTCCTGAGGTATGTTAAAACTTTTTCAGGCCTGATATTATGCTTTACTCAGCTTCAAATAAAAATCTGTAATTTGTATTGTGGACATTTATTACAGTTTAAAAAGTTCAAGAATTTGACATGGCCAACCTTATGTTATAAACAAATAAGTAATTTGGTGCAGAATTAGACCACTGTAATGGAGAATTGTGATAGTTTTGAAATGTTTAGAAAAATCTATAATGCAAACAAATGTGATCTCTCTAGACATCTGTAACATAATAGCACCAGTCGATTGCATAAGTATCAAAAATATAGTACTCCATAAAAATATTCAATAGAAATGCTGTTAAACTATTCTAAATTTATTCCTTAAAGGCATCAGCAATTCCCAGCATATGATGGTGGAGTGAGTTGGATGATATCATGATTATTAAGACTATATATTTTAACCATCTACCGGAGAACAACAAAAGTTATACTCTTTACACTATGTTGGAATAGTGCACGAACATAGTTATTTTTCTACTAGTGCTTCTGATGAGATTTATTACTGGCCTGCCATTGCAACATTTTTCTACATATAATCTGTTATTGTATCAGTTGCAAGTTGAGGACCAAGGTTAAGGAGTCCTGTAGCTCCGTGGCTAGAGCGCTTGCCTTACAAGTAAGAGACTTGAATTTGATTCCAGGCAGGGCAAAACTTTGGATAAATGTACTTACGCCTGATAATAATCCCTCAAAAAACAATGATAAATAGGTAATTTCAATCCGTGACTGTTTGTGGGACACTGCCGTGCGTAATTGGCTGCCACATTTCTCCCACATATGTACAGTCAATTTGCTTTACAGTATATTCTGTGAAGCACTTTGAGACATTTAGAAGATGTGAAAAGCGCTACATCAAATGCAAGGATTATTATTAAGCAGCACAAAAATGTAATTCATAATGTTAGCATGTAGGAGAGAAGATGTGATAAATCAAATAGTGGTTTAAGTGATTTCAAGCCATTTTTGAAATTAAAATGATGTAATTAGAGCTTGAGAGAATCATTTTCCTTTACATGTGCACTGATGTTGTGTGTTATTGCTGGTAGCTCCCTCCCTTGCCTCTGAAACATAAAAACGTAAAACTTTCAACATGATTAAGTATACAAGTGTCCCATGAGATTAACATACGCACCAAAAGGTACTTGTCTCGGCTGAGGAAATCCTGAATATTGTTTATGGATTCATGTTATTCTTCATTTTTGGGTGGTTTCTGTCTTGTAACATTCTAAGCAGTCACGTGGGGTAGCAGAAGTCAAACTTGTTTCAATCTTATGTTCCTAATGTATAGATACTGTATTCATTCATTGTTGTTTGGCTCAATTAATAGTATTCTTTGAAACCTTTGGTAGTTGTCTAGGGAGAAAACATGCCTGAAGAATCTGCTTTCACTTAAATTATATTGTAATATCTTGTGTCTACGGTTGAAGTAATAGTTATGGTTGTTATTACTTGTCATCTTGTAATGTGATGGAAATCATTCATTACTGTATTAAACTAACGTGTGTCTTTTCCATTCAGGTCACCAGCAAAAATAATCTTGGCTTCCACAAAGGTATGTCCCGTAGACCTCTGCAATTTAATCAATATGTGATAGGCAGAAGTATAGTTTCATTTGTTTTCCACGTTTGTAATTACGTGAGCTTGTACAATAAATAGTATCTGCTTCTCTTTCTCCTCTTTTTAAAAAATGTTTAAAAAACAACAATAAAATTACACTTGTATAGCACCTTTCACCCAAGGTGCTAAAAAAGAAAAGAATATCACAAATATTTTGAAATTTAGTCCACATTTAAAAAAAATATTTTATATATTTGCATCTTGATATCTGATGGACATAATTCATTTCGATCTCTAAAAGTATTCAAAATGTATAGTTAACCCCCAGACAAGGCAATAAGAATGTGAAGCTAATTTTAACTGTTTGTGATAACAGTTCTTGTATGTCTCATTGTGTGCACAGAAATGTCCTTTCTGCCTACTGCTATGGAATAAATTAAAAACCTATAGAAAAACTGGTAATTTCATCAGAATATTGCAGTTACATAATTTAAAAAAATTTCATATTACATTTCTAGACATAATTTATTTTGATCTCTTAAAGTATTGAAAGTATAGTGAAACCCTGTTTGAGAATGTGAGACTTTTTTTTAACAGTTTATGCTAGCAGTTCTTGTAAATCCCATCATATGCTACAGAACACATAGTTTCTGCTCATTGCTATAAAATTATCCCTATGTATGGTTGTGGTTATTTTACAAGAATATTGCAGCAGTTATCCACTGTACACAAACCTCCAACTTAATTTCTGTCCAATAAAACCCACTCCATCAATTCAGCATAGCTTATCCAAAATAGACAGAATATCCTTCTGACTATTTATTTGCTTATCTTTTCTGCTTGGATAAATTTCATAGACACTAAAACATGAAATGTACTTTTTCTGCGTTATTCAAGCCTCTTAAATTCTAAGGTCCTTTGAACTACAGTACTATTATCTTTTTGAAATTACTCAGTTCATAAAATAAAGATGACTTTACCCATACTACAGTGGAAGCCTTATGTCAGTCTTTGTGAGAAAATACTCTTGAAACAAGGGGAAATTGGTCTCTGTCACTGCTTGGTACAAAAACCTGTGAAGACAGATATTGCTCTCTAGCCAACAGTGCAAAGTTTAATGACTAGCCTATCACCATGCAGCATGTGGGACACCTTTGCTTCTCCAGTCTCTAACTTAATTAATTTAAGAGAAATGTACAAGTTAAAAATACTACTTAAAAGCGAGCATTCGTTCCACAGGTAACAAATTTTGCTCTCCAACTTCATCCCTCCTTCCCATATCCCAATACTACTCTGAAACAGGACAGTAGGTGGTAAACAAGAGAGCGCAAATCTGATTGTCCTGCCTACTTCTCTTGTCTCTGTAATGATTTTGACACAGATATTCTCCCAGTCATGTTAAGTTTCCTTCAGAGAAGCCATTGGGATGGCAGTATGAGAATTGTAGCAGAGAGTGATTATCTGAGTTTGGAGCATAAATTAATCAATATTTTCTCTACATCTGAATTTGGGATTGTTTGATCTTGTTACTGCCTACTGAAAATATTTTTAAATTTCATTTACTAAGTGCAAAATTCAGCTAACAATATTAGAATTTAATAATATACTTCAATTTATTGAACTTAATTTATATGGCCTCATGATTGACACCTAAGTACGGTCTTGTGATCAACTCTCCAAGTCAATTCTTAACTAGTAGGGTAATTCAGCTGGGAAAAATACCATGAACAAAACAGTGTTTTTATGGCTGTGTGATGACTATATTAAAATAAAGCATATTCTATTTGATGAGTCATTTTAATACAAACCTAATCGGAAGCGTTCTTTGATGTGCTACTCGTTATCTATTGAAAGGTGTTTCAAAATGGTAGTTGGCTGCAAATGTTACAGCAAAGTTGATTTGTAGATTCATAATTGTTTTTATTGTCTGAACAGGATAAAATAGATATTAACACACAGAAGAGTGAACAAGATTTGCCATTTGAGGAACACAGTCATGAAGATAATAGAGATGAGGTTAGTTATATTATTATTGCTAGTTTGCACATTACCTTATGCAAACCATTTTACGAATAAAGTACACTCCTACAACAACAACAAAATTACATTTATAGAGAGCCTTTCACGTCGGGAGGATGTCCCAAGGCGCTGAACAGTTAGGTTGGGACCTAACTGTTTTGGTAGGTACATTCAGTGTTGGAATAGTACTAATTGTAGATTTAATGCATGGTCTCTGCTGAGCATACTGATCTCCATTGTTGGTGAATTGTGGTTGCTACACTTGGCCTTAGTATCTATCCTTTAGCTGTGGCAAGAATAATAATGTTACTTTTGACTGTTGCTGAAAAGTACATGTATATCATCAAAAAGCTTACTGATTCTCATGAATGGACAAGCACACACTTGGGCAAGTTACTGAAGAGTTGATGGCACCCATGGAATTAAGCCTGAGCTCAAGTTGTTGCCTTCAGGAGAGGAAAGAAGAGAAAAACTACATTTTAGATACTGAATAGAAAAGTATACAGTTAAAATGTATTGATCGAGCAGCTACTGTCACTGATATGATATTGCTCTTATGCTTTGTTGTATTTGAATATTTATACATTACAATATATTATATTTCTGCTGCATTTACCTTTCTCAGATCCTTGATCAAGAAGAAGCTGCTTGCCACCAGAGGAATCAGCCAAAGGATGAATCCTCAGAGATTGGAGAAGAAAATGGCGTAAAAACAGACCAAGTTGCAGTAACTGCATTACCTGAAGCTGATCTACTTAGCAGTTTCCCTGAACTCTTAATCACTGATCAGATAGTGTGTTCTAAGCCAAAGGAATTCATAGAGCAAAGTACCTCTGATGAAAAGACTGAGCACGCAGACTTCCCACAAGAAAATCAGACATCTTTGTCCTCTTTAGAAACTCAATTAGTACTGCCAATAAATGATGGGAATGGAAAACCAGTTACTGAAATGTGCCAGGATAAAGCCAGCGAAAACCTGTTTACAACTTCACAGCAGCCATCAGACAAAGCTGAGAAAATCATAAAGGTCAAGAAGGCAGACATTTTGGAAAATGTTACTGAAGACTGTTTGCCCCTCCAAGAGGTGTACTCAGCTGACGTACAACCAACAAAACCACCGAGACAGATTAACATGGAACCTGATCTAATAGTTAGTACCAAGAAACCTACACCACTGAGACCTCCGCCACCAGGAGCAGGCGTGCCCCCTCCTCGACCACCACCACCTGCACGACCTGCCCCTCCTCCCCGTAAAAAGAAAAGTGAAATTGCCTTTGATGTAAGCAGACCTTCAGCCCTTGAAGGTAAATAGCTGTTATTTTGGCAACTAGATAATAATGCAAAACATTATAGAAAGCCCAGGATGCCTTTCGAAAGTACGGCAGCATTTTGCTTTCTTGTCAATTTGTATAGAAAAATATAACAAATACTGTATTATGGAAGCAGCTTAAATTGAACACATCAGTGACTGAGTTGACGCAGCAGCAACTGGTGTGGCATTTGGTTCGAATTAACCAGATTTTTGCAAATTAATCAGCATATTTAAAACCAATAAGAAGACAAATTAATTTTGTTTGATCTACCCGGCATCTAGGATTAACTGTCATCCAACTAAAGCTGCTTCCACTGTAACGGAATTGTGTGAAATGAGCGCACAGGCAACTTGTGTGGGTGGATATCGTGAAGATTTATTTGGAAGCTTTTGACATTTATAATAACTGTTCCTCTTCCCGCCCCTCCCCTCCCCACCCCTAACCCCACTTTTCGTGAACATGACGATTTGATGCCTCAGTGAGCATTCATAATGTATGAGCCGAGACACCGAGTGACGAGAACTATTTCATTGGGGGGGAGAGTTGGAACACATGTATTTGAATCAATGTAATTTTATTGGAAAGTACAACACTAGTTAGTGTGTTTGCTAAGTGAACCGGTTGTACAATTAGTGGGTATGTTCACCATTGTTCTGTGAATTTGCATCTTTACAAAAGATCAAAAGATGTACTAAGTGTTAAAAATGCTGTTGTTGCATTTTTTTGGGATGGAAATCAAAGAATATTGTTCAAGAGCCGAGCAACAACACCATTTAGATTCAGTGTTAGTAAAAAGAAAACTCCAGATCTAGATATCTGAAACAAATTCTGGAAATTCACAGCCAGTCAATGAGCATTTGAAAGAGAAAGATAAGTTTGCATTTCTTGCATGACCATTAACCAACAGTACTAATGGTAGATCATGTGTGAAAGGAAAGCATTAACCTACATTTTCATTTCAAATGCCAACCTGCCTCCCATTAGTTTCTGGCAGTGTTGCATTACATTGAAGTTTGAAGTTAGTGAAACCTAACTGTGAGATATATTGTATGGTGAAATAGAATAATTTCATAATAGACCCATCAACCAGTTATTATAAATGTCAGAGGGCTCCAAATGGATGTTCATGATATCCACCATACAAGTTGCTTGTTTCAATCAGAAATATGACATAATCCAATGAAATGGTGGAACAGGCTCGACGGGCTGAATGGCCTACTTATGTTCCTATGACTGATTTTACTTTCCCTAGCTTGAAATCTGGAGGCCAATTGTAGCAATTATAGTTTCACCTTAGATGAAATTAATCAGCTTTTTCCATGCTGAATTGTTCAGATAATTGTAGGATGAGCTCTGAATCAATAGGAGAGTATAGATGTTTTGTGATGATTAATTTTGTAAGCCAGCTGAGGGTGCCAGTACTTGAGAATAAAATATTTTGTACTGAATGGCCACATCAAACTTTTATCTGGCAAATTATAACCTCTGAAGCAGGTTATATTTTATTAGTTATGTGCCTTAATGAATTCTCCAATGATTTCTCCCTCTTAACCATTCTATTTTCCATAATAATGATTCCTTCCCTCTCAATGAGTGGAATTGCTCAATTGATGCCCAAGTATGGTTAGTTTTATGTTCTGAGTTTACATTCAGTGCAATGTAAATTGAATTTGCCTGAATCCAAATTTCTCCTTTAGGACCCATAACAACAATCAAAATGGTGGTATATTAGTGCTGCTCAAGGAGATATTGGCCTTAATTAATCCTGGGAGAAGAAAGACATTGTACTGTGACATTGAAAGCATGTCAGATTTCTCTTTGCCTTGTTCATACTCTAGTGGATGATCAATTTTGCAGCTAAAGTGGGAGATATTTCCAGGCAGTAGCATTTGATAAAGAGTTCCTTTATTCCTTGGTTTTCAACAATAAAAAATTATATATTTATTTACCTTATACATGGAGAATGAAAGAACTATAATATAAATGTAATTCAATGCTGCTGCAGTTGTATGGAGTGTTAATGAGACTTTATTTGAAATATTATGTTTAGCCTTGGAGGGTATCTCACTGACTATTAGATTGTGCAGACTGGAGATCCTCTTTCTGGGTTTGGTAATGGATTTGAATGAACTTCTCAGCAACCTTGATATTGTTTACACCAAATTTTGCATTGTGTACTCAACACTGGTGTCAAAGTCATAAATGGGTTGGTGATTGTGATTGTCAGACAAGTTCAGTTGCTGCATTGTTACTAATCTATTCATGCACAGCAATGAAGCTTTTATATAACAAGCTAAAATTGAGGCATTTTGAGTTTGCTTAATAGAGAATTGCATCTATGTGTAATCAAAGCCATTTGGGATAATAAGATAGAAGATTAGGGGAAAATGTATAGTAGCTGTATATTTATATTAACTTATTAATTGCAGTTCTTGGAGATCCTGTTGCATCCAGTGGGCTTGTGAGTCCCAGTACTGCTGTGGAAAATCTAACCAAAGAACTGCAGCATTCCTTAGATCTTGCAAGTGCAACCAGTGGGGAAAAAGTTGTAACTGCACAGGTTTGTAAATTTAACCTTATCAGCAAGTTTTTTTAAAAAAAGGTCTTTGAATTGCCTGTATACCTTTTAAAAATTCTTCTTCCAAATTTCAGGTTTGTCAATATTCAGCACCAAGAGACTTATGTTTAATGTTTCAGTTCAGTTATATATTCTGTAATTTTTTTAGGCTTAAATATTTAATACTTTAAGTAATTGATACACATTTAATTTTCATCATCTTGCCGTGTCACTATATCCTGTCATAGGGTCTCCCTCCCTCTTTCCTTTTCTTCCAAATCACTCAGGTCAAAGGAAATCTGCTGGCTGCCTTGGAGTCAGAGAGTCCAATAAATCTATATCATCTATATAAGTACCCAGAAGTAATAGCCTTACAATCCAGATATTTGTAACTGCTTAACACTCTTAAGGCAGTATTGGTTCACTTATGATCAAATATGTATATATATATTTTTAAATGTGGTTTAGGAAGATCTTAAGTTTGTATAGGTGAAAATATAGGTAATCAATTAATGATTTTAGTTTGCTGAAAGCTTTTGTTTTTAAAAAAAATCTAATTTACAGGAAAATGGAAAAGTAACGGGAGAATCTGATGACCCTGGAGCTGAGGTTATAGGACCACAAAGACCAAGATCAAACTCTGGACGAGAACTTACAGATGAGGTGAGGTTTCTATTATCGTATAATCAAATTACATAGCAGGCATATTATATTAAGACCTCAAACTTGTGCACCCTCATTCATGCTCCCAATAAAAGAAGCAACAAAATGAAAAATAATTTTGGCCTGATAAGATGAGTATTCCAATGTCTTGTCGCAACATGCTCAAGACACCTTAAAAGAGAAGAATTTGTTGAGTATAAAATGCTACAAATAATAAAATGATGTGTTCAATTTTAGAATGTTGCAGATTATTAGTTTTTAGTCTTTGGTAACACCATTAATCTGCTTTTATGATGCCGAAGTCTTGCACCTTGTAGAATTTTAGTCAGCATCAAAATCTGGTCTATGTTGAGAGGGACTGTGCTAATTTTAAGATCCTAGCAAAGTCTAAATTTGATCATCTGGACCTGTTTTGAAAGCAGCAGTCTTCAAATTAGCTTTGGCACATGCAGCAAATCATTTCACCCATCATCCTCTTTGTTTTCTCTGTACCATGAGAATATTTGTCTTCTCTGACTTAGTGTTTTGGTCTTTATCTGTCAAATCTAGTAGGTCAAGCACAGGAATAAACCTAACTGCGCAGAAAAACATTGATCCAGTTTCAATTATGACTTGATGTCCTCCATGGTGCTGGCTCAAGGACATAACTCCTTGCTCTGAAATCGATAGTTTGGATGTTTTGTTTGATGAGCTGCATGCTGATGACATCACCAGAAGTATGGAGTAATAATAAAGAATTCTTGAAAGCATGTCTGTGAGACTTCTCAAAGCACTTTACAGGTACATTGTAAAACTAGATCACGGTTTATTCCTGTGCTTGACCTACCAGATTTGACAGTTTAAGCGCTCAGGAGTGGAGAGCACTATCTATATGTGTTATTGTAATGACTTTGTAGGCGGTCATACTTCAATCCAAGACTGTTTGTGGGACATTGTTGTGCACAATTGGCTGCCGTATTTCGCCTACAAATATAGTCAATTCACTTTTCAGTACATTTTGTGAACGCTTTGAGATGTCTAGAAGATGTGATATCAAATGCAAGAATTATTATTATAATTATTACTGCAAGATAAACAGAGTTAGGAAACTCGCCCAACGTCCAGGGCACCTGCCCAGCCCAATAATCAATCCTAGGTTCTCTTGTTTGCTAGGTGAGTACTCTAACCACTAAGCTATAGTATTCCATAGTGATTTAGTATGTCAATCTGAGTTATTGAACTCCTTTGCTATTTTTTATCCTAATTTCACCAAATACCTTTATCTCACTTGCAATATTTACACAATAAAATGGAGATGCCTCACTTAAAAATCAAGCTGAATATTTAGGTAAAGTGCACTCCATTAAACACCACTTTGAGGCTGAAGAGATTTCACTACACTAGGCCTGTAAAGTTGTTTTACTTTGAAATGTTTCTATCTTTTAACTTTTTTATTGAAGGAAATTCTAGCAAGCGTGATGGTAAAGAATCTAGACACTGGGGAAGAGATCCCTTTGAATATGGCTGAGGAAAAACTTCCCAAAGGCCTTAACCCTCTAACATTACACATCATGCGCCGAACAAAAGAGTATGTGAGGTACGTAGATTTTGTGATTCACTTGCTCTCTTACCCTCAACTCCTCCCTGCAACGTTTGGGAAAACAATTGTTAGGCGTAGTTTATTTTGTAGGTTTCCTTTCTATGCACGCTATATGTTACAAAGTCAGATTCTACCTTGATTCTACTTGTTAACAATTAGGTCAGCTTACAACAGTGCTACGTTTTGATCATATTGCATTCTCTTTTGTAGTAATGATGCTGCACAGTCAGATGATGAAGAAAAGATCCAGCAATCTGAGGCAGATGGTCATAAAATCAAGCAGAAGACGTGAGTTAACTTATTTAACTTGTGTTCAAAAAGGTACTAGTCTTAATTCAATGATTCATTAGTAAATGCCACTAGCAGTTTGATGCCTTGTTGCCTTGAAATGTATATTTGTTTTCTATCATCTACATAGAACAATAATTCAATTTATAAATCTGAATCCTCAAAATAATTTGTTCTTTTAGATCTTATAAACTACTTAAACTGTAACTCCATCTACTTTGCTTAATTTCAGTGTATTGAATGCAAGGAATAAATGCAATCTCAGCCACTGGTGCATGCTGTTCTTTGACACAAACCTATTTACACACTGATTCCAAATTGATATTTTTATTGATATTGCATTGAGTTTGTCGTTTTACCCAAGTTGTACATTCTGGAGGATATACACCCTGATCTTTGAGTGGGAGATAAACTGTTGTTGAATGGTTACAAAAAATGCAACTGTTTTGCAGGAATCAGCTAAAGAAGTTTTTGGGGAAATCTGTGAAGAGAGCGAAGCATTTTGCTGAAGAATATGGTGAAAAAGCTGTAAACAAGGTGAAAAGTGTCCGAGATGAAGGCAGGTTGAAAATAACAATGTTTTGTATTCTTAGTCTTTATACCGTATGTCATGGTATAAAGCAGAATCATGAATATCACTTTAAAGTTGATTACTATCTGTTATATACACTACGTATTTTTACCCTATTGATCAAATGCGATTGATCAGAGTTGACAGCAATTCCAAACACAATAATAGCAAATTATCTTCCTTTCCTGTCCCTAAGTAGATGATGATGTACTTTGCCTGCAGTAAACTGAAATAGCAAAGAAAAAAAATCAAAAGGCTACTTTAGAAGTGGACTCCAGCAGTGCACCCCTAGACTCCCAATCTAAGAAGACCAGTTTGAAGTGCAGCCTTTTACCATTACAGCTCTAACCTGTACAATTGGAGTTTTATTGAATTTATTGAACATTACCTGTATTGAATTCAGTTTATTACAAAGTCAGTTGTGTACAATTGTTTCTGCCTTTAGTGTTCCACATGGACCAAGATGATGCTTCATCCAGTGACGATGAGGGAATGCCGTACACAAGACCTGTTAAGTTCAAAGCAGCACATGGCTTCAAAGGGCCTTATGACTTTGACCAGGTTAAAGTGGTGCAAGATCTCAGTGGAGAGCACATGGTAGGTGTAGGTATTTTTGAAAAAAAAGTGTTTGTGCCATCAGTTTATTTTGTAGGTTTATTTTGTATTTTGTGAGAATTGTGCAGAAACAAAACAAAATTGTCTGCACCAATAAAGTTACACCATGTGTGTGATTTTATTTTTCTTGCATGATAAATTGGGATATCGAAATTTTCAATTTGGACATTCATAATCAAATCTTAATTCAGACAGGTAATGTATTTGTACATGGTAAATTTACACACAAACAAATGCAGATCACATCTGTGATGATGACAACTACAGCTAAGGGAGTGCTTAATGAATTCAACGGTGATTTGGCAGTAAAGCTCTGACTTTGTGGAGTTTTGTTGAGCTTTTTAAGCCATTCAAATATAAATAGCTCCTACAAATTTATTTCAAACTCTTTTCCCATGAGATTCATAAGAAATATTTTATGGTGAAGCTGTTTCCTTCCTCACTCTACCCCCAGCCCATAACATTCCCCTTTAACTGTCATGCATCATTGCTTAACATGCAGCCTTGACAGTGGGTGTCTTGACATTTGATTATAGCAAATGCCAGTAACATGCTTTAATAGTTAAATAATTATTTTTCCTCCCACGTGTTGCAGTATAAACATAAAAATTCTGCAGATTCCCAAATGATTAAAAATTCCAGTATAAAGGAGGGGAGTAGAGGGACACATGCACCATTATTGCAATTGAGGTCACCCATTAATTATTTGAGTCTCATCTTTACGATAACATTGAGCACATAACATTTTCATAATTTTATGACATCCAAATCTAGAGGTATGATTTCGAGAAGAGTTGATTTTTATCATGTGATTTATAAGTGTGTAGACAAATAACTAAAGGTTACTGTTGGCCTTTTCATTTTTGCATATAATAAAACAAAGGTTGTTGGCACTGAGGAATTGAGCATTCCCGTCTCACGTACCAAGCACTCGCGCCCATGCAGCACAACCAGCTGCTTAGTAGCAAAATGCTTTAATTACAATCTCTAAACAGCCTCTCCAGTGCTGAACACTGTCTGATTGGTTTGTTGTAAGTTTTTTTTAACATCAAGCTGTTCTCTCTTACACTGCTTAAAATAATAATGAAGAACTTCAAAACATTTTGCACATAAAGGAAGGTTGTGGTGGAGCAATTTAATTTGTGTGTATTTTCATTTTTAGGGGGCTGTGTGGACAATGAAATTTTCACATTGTGGCCGTTTACTTGCAACAGCTGGACAAGATAATGTTGTAAGGATATGGGTTTTAAAAAACGCTTGGGACTATTTCAACATTATGCGAATGAAATACAACACCGAAGGTAGATTTTTTGTAATAATAATAATCTTTGCATTTGACCTTATCACACCTTCTAGACATCTCAAAGCACTTCACAGAATATACTGTAAAGTTAATTAATTGTATATTTGTGGACAAATCGCGGCAGCCAATTGCTCACAGTAGTGTCCCACAAACACTTGTGGATTGAAATTACCAATTTTTTCTTTTTTTTCTTGAGGGATTATTATCAGGCATATAGAGTAAGGAAACTTGCCCAAGGTTTCACCCTGCCTAGAATTGAACCCAAGTCTCTCACTTGTAAGGGGAGTGCTCTAACGAATGAGCTACAGGACTCCACTCCCGTTTATCCGTGACTCGATGAACCGGCACTTCCATATAACTGGCACGCAAAAAAAAAGTCCCCATTCGATAAATCAGAATGTATCCAGAACAATAGCGGTGGAGCATTTGTAAATGCATAAATAATAACAGATAATAATAGAATATTGTATTGGTACTTTTTGTTAAAACTGCTCTTGCGCTTATCACCTTTACTGGTAGATGCCGCGCTAGAAGCCATGATGCTGCGGTTGAGGTTTGTAGTCCACCGATTCTTTTTAAAATGGAGGACGCCAAGTGGGTGAAAAAAACGGAGTGCGACTTTAAAGCCTTACTAGCGGCAAGCCGATAACCCACATTGTCGCGCAGGTGCAGTATTTTGGTTTGCCGCTAGTAGAGTCTAGGGTTATCGGCTTGCAGCTAGTATAGTTGCACGACTTGAAAGTCGCGTTGCCGTTTTTTTTTCACCCGCACAGCGTCCTCCATTGCAAAAAGAATCGCTGGACTGTAAACCTCAACCAGTAAAGGTGAGAAGCGCAAGAGAGTATGGTCTGGTGAGTATGGTGTGTATTAAAAGAACTTTAATTTTTTTGTGGTGGATTTTCAGCCGCGGGCTGCCCGAATATCCAGCAGGCGCTTTAACCGGCAATGGCCAGGTCCCGCGAGTGCTATATAAACGGGCTTTTACTGTACATATATAATGTAACCTCCTCCATATTAATAAACTGAATGTGAGTTGGCCACGGAACCTGTTAGCAGACAGCAGAAATTCAGATTTGGATTTCAATCTTGGCAGACATTTATATTATAGTTCCTTGGGATGACTGGTAAATTATCAGTAACAATACCTTGGATTATCTTCACATCCGTGAACAATAATTATTTCCCTTCCACCATTGAACATGCTCACTGTAAAAGGAGATTTTAAAATGTTGTTGCACGGCCACAACAGGTGATCACAATGTTTGCAGTGAGCATTATTTTTGTGTTAGAACTTTTTAAACCTCTAAGGCATTTTACATGCATTGGACAATGTCGGCAGATGAAAATAACAGAGGAATGTAAGCCGACTACAGGAAGGGTGATGGAGCTTGAAATTAAATGGATTTAAGGAGAAGCCCGCAGACTTTTATCAATGCCAAGGTAGAACTCACATGACAAGTAAATTTGGATTGGTAAACTCTTATCTTATTCTAAGCCAATTTAAATCTTGAGTTTAGGATATTGACTACCACAAAGGATGTCTGATTCAGTATAATTAACACGATGCTTGATTAATTTGCTTCATAATAATGTTGTGACTTTTTAATTTAGGACGTGTCTCACCATCCCCTTCACAAGAAAGCTTAAATTCATCAAAATCTGATACAGACACAGGGGTAAGTAGAAATGTATATTACAGATAAATAAGTAAAAATATATTTGAAATGTTAAAGAGCTTAGTATTATAGGAATAACATCAGCATTTGTAACAATATAAAATAGTTTAAATAAACTATTGTTTGATCTTGTTAGAAATATTGCTAATGAAACACTTGAGTACAATAGTACTCCATTTATCCAGTTAATATTGCCTTTTAAAGCCCAGCTGCAGTAGAGTAGTGTGATCCTCTTGGTCTGCAACCTGATCTTATCTTCTAGTCAGTACAAACTATGCTGATGACTAATAATCTTTGCAATAATAATCCTTGCATTTGATATTACCCTCCGGAAAAGCGATCCACCAATCGACTAATAACTGTGTTCCTACTTAATGCTTGTAAACAGAGAAGTGTCGAGCAAGGAAACTTGCTCAACATATTGCCCATCCAGGAATGAAACCCGGGTCTCGCTTGCAGGGCGAGTGCTCTAACCACTGAGCTGCAAGACACTACTAATAGGGTTCAACTATGTCGAAAGACATGTTGGGTTACCTTATTGACGTGTCTGCTAATCCAGTGGATTTAACAGCCGATAACATTAGAAAATTGATTCACATTTTTATGTTGATTTTTAAAAGAAAACTTGCACTCATGAGACATTATGGACACAGTTTATAAATTAATGATGTTAAAGTGTAATGTGTATGTAGTAATTTTAAACAGTACTTGGAAATTTTGTAATTTTGTTGTTATATAATTTGACAGGCTTACAGTGGAGCTGAAGAGTCTGATCCTGAAGATAAAAATGCACCATTTAGACAACATCCATTTTGCAAATACAAAGGACATACTGCTGATCTTCTCGACCTTTCGTGGTCAAAGGTAGAAACAGATTTCATATCTACATTATTTAATCAATTGGTTCATTAGTGTTTTCATAGCAATACCATTTGTTTCCATGTTGTAGTTTTTTTAAAAACTTAAAACACTTGTTCCAGAATGGTGACTGCTAACAACTTCCATTGTTACAATATACAATATATATTTATATAGCGTCTTTCATGATAGGAGGATGTCTCAAAGTGCTTTGCTCAGCTAAATGGCCTGGAAATGCCAGGAGATTTTTGGAGTGATTTTGAATGCTTGATTTTCAGATAGAATTTGCCTTGATGTGTTAGTTGTTAAACTTCTGATCGCACAGTCCAAAACAGAGTTGTAGAGATCTGCAATCTAAACCAGATTTGGTATCTAAAAAAGGTCTCGTATTAACATTTTGTGTAAGGGAGATATATGCAGAAGGAAGTATGTTTGAATACCTATCTGCAGTATGTATATCTTAAATCTGCAGTTATCCTCCACATGCATAGATTCCGTTTTATAATTTGGCCCTTCTTTCCCCCCACCCCACCCCCCACCCCCCCCACCCAACTTACAGTATATTTCATCATAGTGTACAGGAATGATAAACATCTTGAATGGATGAAAAATATCAGATTGAAGTTTGGAAATAACTTTTGAAAAGGGAAGAACATCCCACCAACTTACCAGGCTGACATAAACTCTTCACACCAAAACGCTTAGCTTTTCTCATTTAAAATGATTGGATTGTTCTTGGAGCTTTCAAGTAAATCAGTATTCTCTGCCTAGATTCCAAATGTTATAACAGTCCATATAACCAAATTGTTTTGCATCATACAATACTCCATTTGATGTCCAGTGTATTTTAAAATCCATCATTGTATCCTCTTTATGGTTTTAACCCCACAGAACTACTTTTTACTGTCATCTTCTATGGATAAAACAGTCCGTTTGTGGCACATATCCAGAAGAGAGTGTCTTTGCTGCTTTCAACATATAGATTTTGTTACTGCAATAGCTTTCCATCCGAGGGTAAGGAATAATTCTGAATTAATGTTGCTTGTCCTTTATTCTTTTTTTTGTATGCTTGTATTTTAGCTGATAAACAGTGGAAACTTAGTTACTAGTATATAGTCATTTTTATAGTCGCCATAGTACTGTTAACCACTATAAATGTTTTTGTCAGAGTACTGCTAACCATGGTAAATGTTTCTAAGTTGGCTTGGTTTAAAAACTCCTGCTCAAACTTAAGAGAGAGTTTTGTCATAAGTATCTTAATATCTTATGCTTTTTTGTTTAATGCTTTTATTTAATGATTATGTCTTCTACCTTATTTTCCCAAGTTAGCACTTTTGTTATAAGATAAACTAAATGACATTTCTGATACGAAAATCATCTGGTTGCTATTTACAATACTACTATACTGTATTCCGAAGTTTCATGTATAAGATAATCTATCATTCTTATTATTTAAGAGTTTGGACTCATTTAGAGTTTCTGTGTTTGAATGTATCTAAACTGCAAATTTAAAAATATCAACTGAACGTTAACTTAACCAATCTCCAGTATTTTGTAGATTTCTCGTCTTTTATTTCTTGTGAAGAATGCTGAATATTTTTAAGTCCTATTTGTCTACTTTATATTTCTGTTTTATAATTTATCAAGTTTATAGAGTGGTTTTAAGCTTTTAATGTAATAGTATTTTGGTGTTGTGACAATGGAAGTGATTATTCCTGTACATGTCTTACTTGCTCCAACTCTGTGTTTTAAAGAATTATTTGTTTGCTGCTCCTAGTCTAATGTTTGCCATAACTGTTTCTTCAGGATGATAGATATTTCCTAAGTGGTTCTCTAGATGGCAAACTCAGATTGTGGAACATTCCAGACAAGAAGGTAGCATTATGGAATGAAATTGATGGACAAACAAAACTGATAACAGCAGCAAATTTCTGCCAAAATGGAAAATATGCAGTGATTGGCACCTATGATGGGAGATGCATTTTCTATGACACTGAGGTAATTCCTAGACTGTGGAGCAGAATTAAGATTTTACTCACTTGTACTCTTACTGCTGCGATATGTAATACAAATCAAACTGATAATTTTGCATAATTTGCTGAATATAATTTGAAGGAATCAGCTTTACATATAATGTATATGTAGTATTTTTAATGTGCTAGTAGTGTCATTCCTAAGCTAATTTGTCAATTGTGGAATTAGTTTAAAAGATCTAAGCAATATAATTGGTTGTATTTTTAACATGTTCCCTCCAGCATTTGAAATATCATACCCAGATACATGTCCGCTCCACCAGAGGGAGAAACAGAGTTGGGAGAAAAATTACTGGCATTGAACCATTGCCTGGTGAAAACAAGGTACTCTTTGTTTGGAAAATCAAATACAATGATAACATTTGTCGAACAGAAATTTCTATATTAACGTTTTGAACTCTTAACTTTAGATCCTTGTGACTTCCAATGATTCAAGAATTCGCCTATATGATCTTAGAGATTTGTCCATTTCTATGAAATACAAAGGCTATGTGAACAGCAGCAGCCAAATCAAAGCAAGTTTTAGGTAAGGAATTGGATTTATAAGTTAAGATGCATATTTATTGATTAATGCAGACACTATATTATATATATCTAGTAGGCTTGATTTGGGAAGATTCTTCAATGGTGTTGCGATCAAACTAAATAGATGTCAACAGAATACAAAAACAAATTTGATATCTGTATTCCTACTGACTTTTTAAAACTCCGATTTTGAGAGTTTGTTTTAGAGCTAGTATGGGAAAATATATTTGCTTCCTCTGGCTACTTATCCTTTCTCGTTACTCTTTCAGTGTTTTTTATCCTTTCCCTTTTTGTATCTTGAGTGCAGTAGGAGAACACGCTGAAATACTGTATGTCTAGCTGCAGTATAGATAGGTGGGATTAAGATCTCAAAGGGTGGGATTCAGTAGTAAGGCCTATAGGCCTGGTCTGGCAAGAGGCTTGTGGACTAGCTTCCAGCAGTACATCTCATAGCTGCACTTGTTACCCACACCTTGGTTGGCATTATATTCTGTAAGGTATCTATTAACAGTGATTGAACCTCATAGATTAAACTGAAAAGTCTTCTTTATCTTTTGGTTCTTATACTGAAATCATCCAAGCTTATTCCAGAACATTCCACATATGCACGCACAAGCATACACACATATTTCCAACATTGCCTTAATGGATTTTTTGAATTCTTTTCTATATTCTTCTTTCAGGTTTTTTTAGGTACCACATAATAACATTAATTTTCTTTATTTAGTCATGATTACACTTACATAGTAAGTGGATCTGAAGATAGATACTTTTATATCTGGAGCACCTATCACGATGTCAGCAAATTTACTTCAGTGCGAAGGGATCGAAATGACTTCTGGGAGGGCATCAAAGGTAACTTGTAATCTGCTAAAGATTCATCACATTAACTAGGGTTCTATTGCTTCCCAAGTTCCTGCCTTCCAATCTTTAGTATCACCTGCTTGTTTCACTGGAGAAGTCCTGCATTGTCAGACGGGCTGACGTTTGGATGAGAAGTTAAACCAAGGTCCAAGATGCTTGATCAGCTGGACATTACAGATCCTCTGATACTCCAAAAAGAGGAAATAGTTTCTTCAATGTCATGACCTACATTCCTCCTACTTACTTTTTGTGAGACATTGATAAATGAATGGTGCCTTCATTTGCTTACAAAAACAGTGATGTAATCCACTCTTACAGTAATTACTTGTAACAGGTTTGAGACATTACCTATGAAAAAATTTGTTGAAAAGTATTTTCTTGCTTTTAAAATCCCCAGTAGTTGAGAAGAATTGTGGGTTTGGTGTGCGTTTTTTTTAAAGTTTTACCACCAAAACAAGACAGTTATTGACCTTATTATGTTATTAACCCAATTAATGTATCATGGGAATGCTAGATCAACTCTCTGGTTCAGTAAGCCTTTAGGCCAAAGCTGCTCCATGTTAGTAATTGCTGTTTGAGCAAACACCGTGGAATTCAGTTAACACCATCCTCCCAATATCCCAGTATAGTCCTAAATAGCCAAATTTAAAATGATTGGTTTGTTCTGTTTATTTGACATATATAGCAACCTTGTTATAAAGCAGTGGTCTGCATGAATAACAATGTTGCATCCTGGAGGCTAAATGGAAAAGCAAAGAGGGAAAAAATAGACCTCAAATCATCCTTGAATTATCTCCTGCAGATGAAAACAATTGTTAGATTCTTTGCAGATTTGACAAATGACGTGCAACCATACCTACCAACATGAAAAGACAGTGCCTGGAAACTCTCCATTTGTGTGTTTTTTTTCCAAACATTCTGTTTAATATTTTTGCTGCAAGAAAACAGGTTTCAAAAAACTTCATAGAACTAAAATAATGCAAATTGTGCTTGTGCTCACTGCAAAATTAAGTAAATTGTTTTTGCTCTATCATAAACTTTGCTGATAGTTTTGTTTCCTCCTCAGCACATAATGCAGTGGTCACATCAGCAATATTTGCACCAAATCCAAGCCTTATGGTCCCGGATGTACCTCAGGCAGAGAAAAGTGAGAAAACAGACGATAACTTGAGTATTGAAACTCCAGCATTGGATCAAATACTTTCTGGTATGTTATCTGTTTTCAATTTAAGATATTTCCTAGGTATTTTATGGACGAAGATAGTATTTCAATAGTTCATATTGTTCTATGGTTTACCTATTTGTAGATATTTTAGCCAACACTCTAATGCATTTCTTAAGAAAATATAAAAAATTGTATCATGATTTGGTGGTCTCGTCCAATTCATATTTCCAACATTTATTGGAAGCTGCCTGACCTCTGTGGTGAATTTTGTTTGTCTTGTGTCTAGTAATTGAGCTTTCTGTCTGTTTCCGTGTGCTTGTGGGGGGAGGGGTTTGCTCGATCAGACTGATTCCACTGAAGCTAAAACTGGAAGCTGCATGGAGAATTATGTAATCCAGACAAATCTTGACATCCTGGAGTTGAAATATGAGAGTAGGTATGGTAGTTGAGCAGTAAAGAGAATTTTAAGCAAGCCTGGTTGCATTAAAAAAAACTTTTGGTCGATTCTTCAATGGTTTGAAGTGGATGTATACTAACAGGTTTGAAATATTGCTCTCATGTTTGAAATAAGCAATTACGAATCACTCGGAATAGACTTGCTCTTAATTTGTCCTTCTTCCCAACAGGCACCCAAAAATCTGATACTCCAGAGGTATTCTTGTCCGCTGATTTCACAGGAGCAATCAAAGTTTTCATTAGCAAGAAGAAGAACTAATTCCATTACAGTATATTATTGAAATCAATCTCTGATGTTGCACATCATACTTTGTTGCAAATACTGTGCTAATTACTACTGACATCAGAAATTGAAGCATTGCAATGGCTAATACTGTTAAATTCAGTTTTAAGCTCAAGTTAACAAAGTTGGTTTGGACATGGTGATCGGTTGTGCAGTAAAGAACCAGCAGAAATTGCTGTTAATATCCTTGTGTGGAGAATTTAAAGATTAAAGTCCATAGGTACTTTGTCCATCCTCAGAAACAGTATAATTGTGCTTTGCATATTGAATTTGTATTTATTTCTGTGACTGCTGGTCACAGGATCAGTTGTTAGAATTCTGTTTGAAGAAAAATAAAAATTTTATTTCATAGCTCATAGTGTGCCTTGTAAGTTATCTGGTAAAACTAGCTCTGGCCCATTTGTGAATGTGTATCAATGATGATCATAGCAAAAATCTGTTTAGTTTGTGGTTGAATCAATTTAACAGAAATTACTGCCTGTGCATTTTGCGCACAAGGTGCAATGTTTCTTTTAAATGTTGATTCCAAGTTAAAATAATTACTGTCAAGTACAACTGTAGATATGCTTTGGGGGAAAAAAATCAAGATGTTTATAAAATGTATGAAATGCATTGTTCTAAGAATGCATAGCCACTGATAATCCAGCTTTGTGCTTTTCCGTTGTTTTATATTCTGTTTTTGAGCTCTACTTTTTTTACTATGTATACTAGGTTATGAATATCCGATTTTCTTTGTGGTGTTTATTGCCGAAACTTTTCATTCTGCTGGTACTAGACTGAATGAATTCTTGAACCAACCTTTACATTGTGATAAAACCAATTCATGTTCAAGCTGTGTAAAATAACTGTGATGAAATTTTAATTTGTTTGTCAGCTTTGTGATAAGGTGAGAGAACTGTTTGCTATTGTGGCACGTGGCACTCAGATAGGGATCTATGTAAATAAGACTATTCAATACCAATGAAATAGCATTCCTGGATTGATTGCACTAGAGAATGCTATTGATGGTTGTTAGTCTGAAATAAGCAAAATGTATAAATAAAGATTGCTTTGTCAACAGTGCATCTGATTTTAAAAATATTATTGTCTGTTGATCAGGTTCCCTCAGAATTGTAACAGTTCTATCAAAAAAGAAATCAAACAAAAGAAACAATAGGCCCTCAAATCCTGACCTCCTGAAGGTGTGGACTCCTGCAGCTCAGCGGTTAGATCACTCGCCTTACAAGCATGAGATCTGTGTTCGAATCCAGGCAGATCAGAGCGAAACCTTGGGCAAGTTTCCCTACTCCACATGCCTAATAATAATCCCTCCCCAAAAAACCACAATAATAAAAATTGGTAATTTCAATCCATGACTGTGGGACATTGCTGTGCGCAAGTGGCTGCCGCGTTTCGCCCACAAATATACAGTCAATTCACTGTACACTATATTCTGTGAAGCACTTTCAGACGTCGATAAGATGCGGAAAGCGCTTTTATCAAATGCAAGGATTATTATTATAATATGGGAGGAGGTATGGCAGTAAAGATAATTTTATTTTGTTCGCTGAAAACATTAATACATGACATTGGATTGTATTACACATAATCATTTGTTTACTTTAAACCTGCAGACAGAAAAAATAACTTGTTTAGGGTGTTTTCTCTCTTTTGCCCACCCAAAGGAGGTCAGTTGTCTCCAACAGCTCATTTCCATACCTGTCCTTTCACAGCATTCATTTCCCAATGGTCCTTTGTGCACAGAAAATTCCTCTCAGTACAGTAGCTGGTTTCTGAATAAAAAGTATCATATGGAAGAAACCAATGTCTTAAGAGAATAAAATAAACTGATTTTAGTCAAGTAACCATACTTAATGGATTATTCTAAATGGTAACCCTCAATGGACTTTTTCAGTTGAAGGGCAACAAAGCATCACTGTATCCTTGCAATGCCCTCCAGGGGTTATAAGGTTATGAGTTTGAAGCACCTCTTCTGCAAAGGTAACTTGGAATTAAACCTATTTTGACATTGAGTGATCCGCTTAGATTTTCTCACTTCTGTTCTTGTTTTAGTCTATTTTAACCAACAAGATTGTGGCTATTGAGCTGTGTATTTCTGAAAGATAGTCACAAGATATTTTTCTAACCGACTGATAATAAAAAATCTGATGACTACTGTCAGTTCTACTACGGGGTGACAATTTATATGTATTGTACAGCAACAACTTGCACTTATATAACACCTTCCACACAGGGTGGTGTCTCGACCACTTAACAGTGGCGGAGCCTGATTCCAAGTCGGAGGGAGACGGGAGGTGGCCATAAGCACAGTCCAAAAGGAACGTTTTCAGGCAGGACTTGAAGGGAAGAGTGGGGGAAAGGCGGAAGGCTTGAGGGAGAATGTTCCAGAGTTTTGGTGTGTAGTGGCTGAAAGCACGACAACATCAACAACAGAATTATATTTATAGAGCGCCTTTCACATCGGGAGGACGTCCCAAGGTGTTGAACAGTTAGGTCAGGACCCAAATGGGGGGAAGGGTTGGGGTAGAGGCAGGGGAATGGAGAGCAGGAAAGGGGAGAGTTAGGAGGGCAGCAGAAGGCACGGTCAAAGAAGAAGGTCTTGATACCAGCCTTGAAGGGGGAACGGGAGGAAGTGAGGCGAAGGGATTGCAGGATAGAGTTCCAGAGTGTGGGGGGCAGAGAGGCTGAAAGCCCAGCCATCGATGGTAGGGCGGTTCAGATGGACATGGAGCATGGCGGAGCCTGCTGAACAGAGGGGACGGGCAGCTGATAGGAAGACAGCAGATCAGACAGATAGGCAGGGGCAAGGCCATAATTGGTCTTGAAAGGGAGAACAAGGATCTTGAATTTGATCCTCTGGGGGATGGGGAGCCATTGGAGATGCGCGAGGATGGGAGTGATGTGGTCACAGAGCCCAGCGGATGGCGTGATGAGCGAGCAGAAGGTCGGTGCCAATTTAGCGTGTGACTTGGGGAAGGAGGAGGTTGGAAAGGTAGGGAGGTGCCAGGGAGTGAATGGATTTGAACAAGAATGCGAGGATCTTGAAGTCAATCTGTTCAGTGATGAGGAGCCAGTGGAACCTGGGCCAGAACTGGTGAAATGTGGGTACAGTGTTTGGTCCAGGTGGCATAGTTCATAATACAATATGAAGCAACAGGAAACTAGAAGACCATACAGTTTCCTGTTGCTTCAATTGCATTATGCAGATAGGATTCATGATTCAACATGTTAAAGAGGAAGCGTGGCAGTAAGTGGAATAAGCAAAAACAAGCTCAGTCAATTATTTGGCTACATTCACTGCCTCATGTTCTGCTAATTTCTTCATTTTACAAGTGTCAAATGCCAGTACATACAGTACTGAGTTTCTACCTGTACCCGGTGCTAGGAAGGGTGGGTCTGGCAGAACTGTCTCAAAACGTTCCACACAGTTGGAGAGTGCTAAATACTTATCTCACATAGGAAAGGAAACTTCTTAACCAACACCATTCCAGACCCCCACGCAATCACCAAGTGGTCCAGGCGACTTCGAAAGGGGGAGAGGGCAGACCCGATTGGGAGCTACGGGCCAGCTGGGCCATACGGTGAGGGCCGGCTACATCTGGCAAAATTCTCCTCACCGGTCCTGACCAACAAACACCAGGACCTGGCCTGGCTGGCGATTTCTTTTTTTTTGGGGGGGGGCCTCCCCTCCCCTCAGAGCTTTCATGTACAATCGGGGTCCGGGTCAGTCGGCTGTTAGCCCTCGGGCCAACTACAGAGGGGAGGAGACCGTGGACCATCTCTTCCTGCAGCGTAGTTTTGCACGGGCACTTTGAAGAAAGATGTTGTGGAATCTCTCGGGATTCATCCCTGGAGACTCGCTGTCACGGCACTCGGCGTATGGCCCCTCCCTTTGCACTCACAGTGAAACCCACATTGAGAGCGTGTGGCGGATCATAAACTCGGTAAAGGAAGGCCTTTGGCAATCCCGAAAGCAGGTAATCTTCTGGCAGAATGAGGGAACGGTGAGATCATATCTCAGGCCGGCACACGCTGGGATCGGGGAGTATGTTCGGATCAGCCACAGCAAAGGTCAGATGGTACCTGACCCCGGCAGGAGACAATCCTGCGCAAACCGCTCAGGGTAGACCATGAGCAGATCCAAGGCAGCGCTTGGAAGAAAAAGCGTAAAGCTGCAGAAGGACGCTCGACGTGTAACCGAACAGCGTCCGGAAATGTGCGTGTGCAAAATAAACTCATGCGCACACGGTTCCGAAAGCGACAGATGAACTTCTCAGGGTGTGCGCAAATGCGCGCGTGGTTTAAAGCTCCCGACTGTTTAAAGGGAGCGTACCCGGAAACATATGTGCACAACCTGTGTATGTTTTTTTTGTCTTGTATTTGGTTTGGGATTCAATATATATTTGGATAAATATATATTCCCCCCACCATTTTTTTTATTTTACAAGTGTGCCACGGTTAACCTTTATTGAGTTCGAATTCTGGCAGGACGTATACCACATGTGCAAAATGTTGCTGTTCTTTAAATCATTAAAACTAAAAACCTCCATGAATGGGCTTGACTACTTGAAAGATTATTAGCCCAGCAATTTCATCTACAATATTAAAATAGTTTATCTTTATTTGTTTCAACTTTAATCAAATGCAAGGATTATTATTAATATAATGTAATAGAAACACAACATATAACATTGTAATGCTAGTCGTCATCACTCTTGGAATTTGTATTGAGTTTCACATCCAGTACAATAAAAATTTGGATTATGTCTATAAGCTAATTATATAACCAACTAAGCAGTGCAATGTACTGTACTAGTTTTATTATTCAACAGCAGGTTGGAAATACAATGTTATTCAAAAAATAATTTTGTTTGATTGTATTTTGTGATAAAGCTTCTTTGCACAATTTTGTAAACACACAACAAATATTAGAATATTATTAATATTAGAAAAGATTCATTATCGGCGTGAATCATTCTTTCCACAATTTGGTTATTTAACCTTTCTGCAGTTTGGAAGAATGTTTTTGTTTTCGTAATGAAAATATTTTGTGACTAATTGCCATCCTAGGTAGGAGAACAATAAAACTTGATGGAACAAATTCACATTTATCTTTCTTACTTCCATTTCCAAGCATTACAAATATTCTGAAATGAAACCCAGTGCTTGTCTTGGCTCTATAGCTTATGTGTGGAATAATATCAAGACTTTTCTGAATTTGACACTTCCAGGAATAAAGAACTACTTATATGTACAGTTTATTTTCGTTTTGCACACTGTTCAAGTCATGATCATTGATCAATTTTATACCACCATGGAATGTAAATTTCTCTACTGCATATTTATTTGATTTGTAGTGTTCTGATTAACATTGGCTTTACTATTTCAGCAGGAAACGGAACAGACGACAAAATTCTTAGATAATTAAACGTTATATTGTTATATATGAATTTGACTACTGCATAGTTTCATATTTAATAATAAAAATCTTATCTTATAGTTTTATGTTTTTCTTTTGAATTAATTCCTTTGTCAACATAGGAGAGGTACTTGGCACTTAAAGGCAACGGATGTAGCCACAGTGGAGACCAGCTTTATTCGATAACCCGCATAGCAATTTGGTCCATACCTCCTCCCAATTTGGTCACAAAATCTACAGTGGATAACACACTCTTTACAAGATTTGATATCAGCTTGTGCTGATGTTTTACTTCCACTTGTGCACGTTGAGAAGAATTATATCAGTCAGTTTGATCTAACCAACCACCTGCTCCACAGCTCATTCCATGTGGCATTGTGAATCTCATTATACTTTTCTTTAAATCTTCTGTAGATAATTAATTTGTTTGTTGATCATTAATTGTTTTTTCTTTCTGAAATATATATATCATGCCAGCAGGACGAGAGGAAACAGGCTCAAGTTTGTGAAGACAAATTTCAGGATATGTATATTAATGTATATTAATAGAATAACATTTGTTAGAGGTGTGTTTAATATCTGAAACGAGTTATCAGGAAGCATATTTGAGGTAGTACTGTACTCTGAACACTCATTTAACAAACAGCTTGAAATGGGCTCATGATAGCTTAGATATTCTGGGAGGATGAAATCTAACAGTGTAAAGGAACGTTTTCATCTGTACCTCTTGTGATTTAGTCATCACATGTAACCAGTTAACAAATAAATATTTTCTTCCTCTTAAAGACACAGACACATAAATTAAACGTTTACAGACAAGATAGAAAAAATAGCGGTGATACAAGGATACAATTATCATTGCCCAGAAAAAAAAATGTGTATCAACTACTTTCCTACAACTGATGTAGACAGTGGGAGACTGTTTCCCCTGATAGGAGAATCTATAACTAGGGATCACAGTCTTAAGATTAAGGGTCAGTCTTTTCAAACAGAGTTGAGGAAACACTTCTTCACTCAGAGGGTAGTGAATTTATGGAATTCTCTAATCCAAAAGGCCATAGATGCTCAGTCCTTGAACATATTCAAGACTGAGATTGATAGATTTCTTATGGATAGAGTGATTAGGGGATACGGGGATAAGGCGGGCACGTGGAGTTAGATTAGATCAGCCATGATCTTATTGAATGGCGAGTCAGGCTCGAAGGGCTGAATGGTCCACTCCTGCTCCTTATTCTTATGTTCTTATATTCTGATCAGTATTTTTGAGATTGCATACAAATACAGCAGTTTAAGATATTTAAATTACGGTTTTCCGGTATTGTTTGGAAATATGTTGAAAAGTAAATGTGAGTAAGTTGTTTTGAAGTTCAGTTTCAAAATAGAAAGATTAAAATGTTGACTTACTGTAAGCGTTCTAATGTAGCCACCATGGATCTTAAATTAAGAGTAACAGATAGAACACAGAAATGTTTTAGAATTTTTTACAGCTAAAAGAAATGGATTTTAAATGTCAAAAGAAATGTATGATTAAATCAGACGTGACAGTTTGACAAATACCACAAACTCATAGTTGAGTATCTGTGACTCATCCACCTAAAGACTTTCTTGATTGTGTTATTCAATCTTCCCACTCGCTCTCCCACTCGCTCGGGTCGGATTGCGCCACCATGAAGTTTTCCGAGACGCTACCCGGTACGAAGGGCGCTATATAAATGCTTGTTTGCATATAACAATACGGTGTTATAAATCCTGAAAATGCCAGGCAAGACATGGAAAGTGATGTAGAATAGATTTAGTGAGTAGATAAAATGATGGCAGATGGAGTTTGTCATCACAAAATGTCAGATAGTACACGTTGGGTGGAATCTGATTGGAGCCGACCACACTCAGCACTGCTGCAGCTATGAATTGCAGCCACATCCTCAGGAATTTATGCTGCGTCAGCCACCACCTTTAATGCAAATTTGGTCAGGACCACATTTTTAGTCTGAGATGATGTGAAATAGATTGTATCAACTATCAAGCTGGATTCCTGCTCCTCGTGACTGTAATTTCAGTGAAGCTTCTTTGCTGTCAACAGAAAGAAACCCTGCATTACTCATTAATTGTTGGCCAACATTACTCTTTAAAGGTAATTCTTAAAATGCTTACCATCTTGTACAAATACGCTGATGTGCATTTCTGCTCGCAACAACTTGTTGAATCTGTCTTGGTTATTTCGTACTTCTGTGTGTTGCATATCGTGATTTTTTTTAATGCTGGTGCTTTGAGTCAAACGGATTCGATCTAGTACTATTTGGGTTTACTCCATTTCACAGAGAAATATCAACAACAACAACAACAAAATGACATTTGCATAGCTAAAGCTACACAGAAAAACAAAAGTTGATGAAGGGCACTTTTTTTTAATCTCCTGGATCCAGGCAGGGGAAGCTGGTGTTTCTGAAAGATATTGCTGACATGGTTGATATGAGAAATGCTATTCATAATGTCCACCTGGATTTTCAGAAAACTTTTGCCAAAATTGGGAATAGGATTAATAATGTGGTAATTAACAACAGGATTCACTCATCACAACTCAGAGTTGCTAACAGTGAACTTGCCAATAAGCTGCCATAAATCCAGGCTGATTAGTGAAATCCCTTTTCCAAGGCATCATTATGGATCTTCTGAGTAGATCAGAATTCAAATATGTTCTGTAACAGCACATGAATCAGTTCAATATGGGATAAAAATTGCAATTGAGACTTGTACTGTACTGACCTGTAAACTTCTATATGGAAATGACTACTTAGTACAGTATAGTGACAAATAACATAATATTTTATTTGATCCAGAATATCTGTGGATAAAAATGCCCTTGGAGATTTCTACCGTTGATACTGCCAATGACTCAAACAACTCTACCTGCGAGCTGTATGGACACAGTAAAACTGTCGCTGTTGTTGTTCCTCTGTTATACAGCATTGTGATCATTACTGGTATTCCTGGAAATATTTTGGCCATCTACATCATCATCTACAATAAGCCAAAGATAAATTCAACATTCATGTATCTTATAAATCTCACTGTTGAGGATCTGTTTTTTGTACTCTCACTGCCCGCAAGAATCTTTTATTATAGTTCTGAGTTTTACTGGTCATTAGGTGAACTGATGTGCAAAATGATTAGCTGTATATATTTTCTGAATACATATGTAAGTGTGGCTTTCATGTTGTGCATAAGTGTTGACCGGTACTTGGCTGTGATCCATCCCGTGAGATCTGTAAATCTCAGAAGTGTTTCAGTTGTAAAATACGTGTGTGCCGGTGTCTGGGTTGTAATATTCGTTCAAACTGCATTCATATTTTTCACACAATAACTAGTTAACGAAGAAGGCAGTCATCAAACCTGTATGGAATTTTCAAGTTTTGAAATTGTCAAATATTTACCCCTGCTACTTTGTGGATTTGTAATTAGCTATTACATTCCTTTCACTATTATAATTTACAGTTATTCTTGTATCAGTTTGAAACTATATAGAATGAGAAAACAGAATCTCACAAGTGGAACGAGAATCAGAGCTCAAAGTTATCGATCTCAGATTGTGGTTCTAGCTATTATAGCTGTGTTTCTGGTTTGTTTCACACCGTACCATATTGGGCTGACTCAATACGTTGTCAAAATGCTGATAAAAGAGCCAATTTGCAAGACCAGACAAGATTTCCAAGTATTCCTTCATTCTTCTGTGGTCTTGATGAATGTAAACGCCTGCGTTGATCCTTTCATTTACTTGTTTGCCTCCAGAGAATATAAAGACATTGTTTTGAAATTGGTGAGAAAACATTTATGTAAGACAATTTCTAACGGCCAAATTACTCCTGTGGAAAATAATGAGATATCTGATTAGGAATTTGCTCTACCAATGAGCCACAGGACTATTATATAATCATATAAAACAATTCAACTTGAACTCCACTAATAGACTTTATGGCTTTCTTCTATTTCCCTCCCCACATCTGATTACTTTCTATGATCATGGAGTTTGATTTCCATTAGGTTAACATTAATGTTTAGTTGCCTTTATTTTTACATGCGCAGAATATAAAGCTGTTGTTATTCTGATGGTGATGTTTTCCTTCCATCTTGTGATAATGTTTCTACTGTCAGAAGGTGCCGAAAGCAACTTCACAGGAGATTTTCAGAGTTCAAATCCACATCCTTGAAGACTTGGGAACGGTGAGCCAAAGCACCAGAACGTATTCTGTGACTTTCAAAGTCTGTGACTGAATCCGATATCCAGCTTTGTAGATTCAAGTATAAATGGATACTTTGCCTGCAAAACTACAGTTACTACACATTACAGTGAATTCTGTGAAGCAAGTTGAAATGTCCCCTGATATGAAAGGCACTTGTATCAAATGCAATAATAATTATTATGTGTATAAGGCTATGTGTACATATAAATGATATGTAAATTTTAATAATGTCAACAAAGCCACTTGCATTTCCTGCATCTAACGAACTCAGCATTAATACAATATTTATTGCGGATAGTAGTGAAATTAGTGGGTTGCTTGATGTGTGGCTAAGAGGTGGTAATGTGTCTGCCTCCACAGAGGAGATATTTATTGTACTGTATTATCTTTTGCACACCACATATTGTTACAACATCCACAGTATACAGTTAGAACCATTGATGATCTTACCCTGAATTGTTTACTTTGAAAGAATTACAGTTTTGAGAATGTTTCTAACTCAGTCTCCCTAAAATTGTTGCTGTGCCATTCTTTTGTGCTTCCTGGTTATCAGCAGATAACAAAAATGATTTTTATTGAAGCAAAATATGTATTTTTATGAATTGTTTCATGCCATTGAATGCTTAACATACAGTTTTGTTGTCAGTACCTTATGTTAGTTCAGAACTGCTGCAATGAATTATCACTGAAATGCTGCAAATAATTTTGTTCTTTATAACAGGAATTCATTGGTCCACAAGATGGCAGTCTTGAACGTCCTTTCGAAAGCGAGCAATTGTCTGTGTGCCACTTTGAAAACTGGAGTCATTTTATCCACTGCTTAGAGATCTACTTGAGTATTGTATCTTGTCCTCAAAATGATTAAGATGCCAATGCGGTGTTACATATTTATATGGAGATTCATAATATCGACTTCAAATTCAAACACTGAGGATTGAGGCCAGTGGTAATGAGGGAACATTGATTCATCTTCCAATAGACCCCTGGAAAATTGAGCATATCACCCCACCCACCCACACACTGCTAAGGAATTAGACACACTGGCATTTGATGGCGCAAACTCATGCATGTGTTTTTTCCACAAATTGATTTGAAGCTGACACTTATCATATATCCACAACGATTGTATAACTAGTCCTGCAATTGTGAAAATCTGCTTCGAATCTGAAATGAGTCCACTATTTCATTTCTGGTCATCTTATAAAACGAGATCAGAAGTCTCAGTTTAAAAATATGATAATCTTTCAATGTAGCTTTTGCCAATTAAGCAAAAAAGAAATCCTTGACTGACGAAACTGCAAAACATTTTGAAGCAATTGAGGCAAAAACGGACATGAATTGCTGCATTATAAATCAACAATCCACCATTGTCTAATCAATGAGAGGTTCCCCGAGGGTAATTAACTCGCCTCCTTTCATCATTCTGAGAGACTGGTACCATGGAAACAATGACAGTTAGTGACAGGTGCCAAGTACAATAAAGCTTACTTGATGAAAGTTGTTGCAACCCAAAAGGCTGCTTGTCGAAGCAATTTGATCACAAGAAGAGGACTCTAAAACATTGAACTTTCTGCCTGATCAATGCCAAATCCATCCTATCATTGAGTCAAATACTCGCCCCCTGAAAAACACTCAAAATAACACGAGAGAGCTAGTTTTCCTCCTTCTTCTTGGCTCTTTATTCATTTAATTTTCTCTTTCTTTCTGCCTGTAATCGTGCTTGAAATTGATTGGAGAAAGGGCCGCGAAGAAAGGGCAGATTTGCTAGTACTGTACTATTTAAATGATGGATTGTTTAAATGACTAATGTGAGTCCTAGCCAATTGCGTTATTTAGTAGTAGCACACAGATCCCCCCTAACATGCTCTGCACCTGGTCTTAGCATTGTTATCATTGGGAAATAGTGAGCAAGGGATGGGAACAGGGAAAGAGATAAAACTCAAAAAAGAGTTTTTATTAAAACCTGTCAAGCTGCACAGTGACAGGTTTCAGATGAGCATTAAACCCAGGCTGACAAACCCATTAGTGGCCTGCTGTTTCACTTTCAATCTGGGGTTTGATCTTGCAAGATGGAGGGCTAAAAGAGTAAAAAGGGAGGATCATACAAACACAAACAACATGCCTGCAAAATAGCATGTGATCCACAGTCGAGTTTGATAAATGACTACTGTGCTGGCATTCAGAGAAGCCCGGGAGAAGCCCATGTACAATGTTATATTTCCATAGGCTTTGGCAATGTACCATTTGGCCTATTCTGGATATAAAAGAAATAACCTCCTTTCTATGTATCTAAGAAAACTGCTTTCCTTTTGACTATCAACCTACTTGCACTTTATTTGAACCCTGGACAAAAAGCTAACTAATAAAATCCCTCCAATTGATATTTTATCTATGTTTGTTCCATCATTGAAGCACCTTGAAGCACTTGACAGAATTTTACTGTTATGTGTAGTGACTATTTGTTGCAGTGAAAAGTGACAGCAAATTTGCACACAGCATTTTCTCCAGATCCACTCTGTCCGTTACATCACTTTATAATAGAATAATAATAATAATAATCCTTGCATTTGATATAGCGCTTTCCACATCTTATTGACGTCCCAAAACGCTTCACAAAATGAATTGATCGTATATTTGTGGGCGAAACGCGGCAGCCAATTGCGCACAGCAGTGTCCCACAAACAGTCGTGGATTGAAATGACTAATTTTTATTATTGTGGGTTTTTTTGAGGGATTATTATTAGGCGTGTGGAGTAAGAAAATTTGCCCAAGGTTTCGCCCTGATCTGCCTGGATTCGAACACAGGTCTCACACTTGTAAGGCGAGTGCTCTAACCACTGAGCTACAGGAGCTCCACATTATGCTGAATCAACAAAAAATGACTGAAAGTCACCAAAGATCTGGGTTCAATGCGTGGGCAGGGTAAAAAATTAGACAAATCTCTTTATTCCACATGCCTCCGCTTACCTTGTAGTAAGTAAGAACACTGTTATAGTCAATTGGCGGATCGCTTTACTGGGGATAATAATCTCTTCAAAAAAGTCATAATTTGGACAGTCAATACACGACTCTTTGTGGGACACTGCTACGCGTAATTGGCTCCTGGGTGTCTCCCATAAAGTGTACATTCCATTCACTTTATAGTATATACTGTGAAGCGCCTTGAAACGGCTCGACAATGTGATAAGGCGCCACATCCAGTGCCTTGGGGGGTCCTCCCGACGTGAAAGGCGCTATACAAATGTAATTTTGTTGTTGTTGTATATCAAATGCAAGGATTATAATAAGGGTTCATTTGGGCAGATTAGCAGAAGTGAAATTATAACCATGCTAAAAGGGCTCCATCTGCAAATCAAATACAGGAGTCGCTAATTATGTTTGACCAATCTATCTGAATTGCTGATCTGCTTTTCTGTACTCTGATGCATGAGGCATTCCACTGTCCCAAAGGAAGCTATGAAAGTATCTACAATTTTCCTAAAGTATTCATTCAAATTAGTAGGGAGATCATAGAGAAAGATACTTGGTAGTTAAATCTTGGACCAGCTTTCAATTTTATCATATGAAACATCCCCCCAAAAAGAGGCAGTGTCTCTCAATACTGTACATGTGTTTAAGAAGATTGAAAAGTATGAATCCAGTGCACTAATCCTTCTGTTTTCAATAAAACAACATTGTGCCCCAGCTTGGCAATCCCATTTGTATTAGATCATTTTTATTGGTAACTTTGTGCGCCTCAAAGTGTCAAGTGTGTGATTATGAAGGTCAAGTTATTTAGTGTGTTTGAGCAGTGTGATAACAACTTGCATTTATAACAGTTGCATTTATATAGCATTCATCACGCAGGGTAGAATGCCAGAGCGCTTAATGTAACAAGGGCTTGAAACTTGAACCAGTCTTAGTCTCTAAGACCATTTTACTTTTGAATTTAAAATGGTGAAGAATTGTAGAAAATTCTTGAATTCAGTTTTGATTTGATTCTTTTGGGAACTTTGACGGGGAAAAGCATCCAAACTATAATAACATGTTTTGCACTATCGCTATTTGTGATCTAAATTGCATTCTGGCACGCTTTGCGTATGCTTGAATGAATTTGTGCATCATATTCTCTCACATGTGGTTCTGATGCTCTACAATTAATTCTCTTGGTGCTGCTAGACATTTATAGATCATGATGTTAATTGGAGGAACGGTTTATAATGTATCAGTTATGCAGCAATTTCACTTCCACCTGTAGCGCAATGTGACTGCCAAGCACATTCCAGAAGAGCTGGAGGAAATTTGCTTCCAAGGAACTGAGTCAGTCAAAGAACACAATCCCAAAGGATTTGGTGCAGAGCAAATTATTTTTATAGACTAGTTTGACTTTCCCTGTAACCAGCTAATTGCAGTACATTGATCAGGTAGATGCTGCATGATATGTGCACCATAATTCAAGAGGGAATTGGAATGCTACTTCAGTGATTTTGCTTGACAGCAATGGTACCTATAATTTTCTGTGCTCATGATACAAAATGGCCCAAGCTCCTGATATTGGTGCAGTGATTTACGAAAGTGTAACCTTATTTTTTGAGGTCACTGTCATGTTATTATTAATATAATAATATAATAATCCCTGCATTTGATATAGCGCTTTTCACATCTTATCGATATCTCAAAGCTCTTCACAGAATATACTCTAAAGTGAATTGAATATACAGTACTGTAAAGTGAATTTATACTTATGGGCAAAATGCAGCAGTCAATTGCGCACAGCAGTATCCCAAAAACAGTCATGGATTGAAATGACCAATTTTATTATTGTGTTTTATTTTTGAGGGATTATTATTAGGTATGTGGAGTAAGGAAACCTACCCAAGATTTTGCCCTGACCTGTTTGGATTTGAAACACGTTTGTAAGGCAAATGCTCTAACCACTGAGCTACAGGACTCCACAATAGTTAATAGGTGAGCAACTCATCTGTTTCGCTGTGACCCTCCCTTGTCCTGCATTAGCAAAAAGAATAAAATAGAGTTTTCTTGTCTCTTGGAAGTCACCTACTATTGGCATCAGAGTGCTCCCAAAATAACAAGATTATTCTCAGACATAGAAAAAAAAACTATTTAATGATTTTCTTAGCAGTAATAATAATAATCCTTGCATTTGATCAGCAGCTTGGGACGTCCTTCCGACATGAAAGGTGCTATATAAATGTAATTTTCGATTGATTTGATTGATTGATCTAGTGCTTTTCATATATTCTAGATGTCTCAAAGCATTTCACAGAATATAGTGTAAAGTGAATTGACCATATTTGTGGGCAGATGTACTGGCGATGCTGGAGATGGTATCAAGAAGCACTTACATATTTCCTAGCCTTCTGTACTTCTTTATAATCAATTAGCTTAAACATTTCGAGCCAAGCTTTGACTGTAAGCTGCTGGGATATGGGAAAAGGGCAGGTTAATGAGACTAAAAGGATTGCTCTTAACAAGAGGCAGCAAATACATGGTGGACTGAATGGACCTTCTTCTGTGCTGTAAATATATCTACAGTCTGTTTTCTGGCTGCTTATTAATCATAGCCCATCTTACATACACTTCACTTTTCACAGCCTATAGTTTGCCTACAAATACACAATTGTTGCACTTCACAGCGAAATCCTGCAAATTCCTTTAAGAGGTTTTGATGATGCGATAAGGTGCAAACGCAAGGATTATTATTTCCTCTCGTATCTGTTAAGTGCTTTGAAATGTTCATCCTATGTGAAAGATCCAAGTTGTTGATTACAGTGGTGAGGAAAAGATGTGAAGGACACATCCACCTTCCTTTATGTAATCGCTTTAAAAATGTCGTAACTCACCAATTTTTCATTTACAAGTACGTATTTCAACAAAACTTGCATACGGTATCTCTAATTTGGCACGTCAGTGTGCTGGTACTAAGTGTTTCAAGAAATGAAACTATATGTTTGTGTTTTGTTGTCGTAAGGCAGTGCTACATAAGGGCACATCATGTTACCATGTTAATGATACAGAGTGTAATAGTAAATTAGGTCAATGTATCACAGTTGTAATGTGATCATCATCATTGGGTATGTTTAAGTCACAAAGAAAATTCCTGTATGTAATATCTTATAACAATAATCCTTAATCATTTGAAATAGCGCTTTTCACATCTTATCGACGTCTCAAAGCGCTTCACAGAATATATTGTAAAGTGAATTGACTGTATATATTTGTGGCCGAAATGTGGCAGCTAATTGCGCACAGCAGTGTCCCACAAACAATCGTGGATTGAAATGACCAACTTTATTATTGTGGTTTTTCTTGGACAAATTATTATGAGCCGTGTGGAGTAAGGAAAGTTGATCAAGTTTTCGCCCTGACCTCCCTGGATTCGAACACAGGTCTCACGCTTGTAAGGCGAGTGCTCTAACCACTGAGCTACAGGAGCTCCACCTTGGATATTGGATTCTATATCAGCAGCACCACCATTAATTGCAAATATGATTGCTTAGCAAGGGTTATTCGTATGAGAAACGGAAAACATTTTCACTTTTGGCACCTGATATCAGCATTAATTTTGATATCGAGTAACCTTGGCAAGGGGCCAAGACCCGTAAGTGCAATAAATCACCAATTTGAGAAGAATAGGAGAGAGAAGGGAAAAGCAATTAGGTGAGCCCAGACTTGGGCTTTTCAAAGCTTAAAGACTGCAGGAGAAAGGAGAGTGTCTTTAAGTCCGAGGAAAAAATAAATCGTAACAGGGGTTGTGAAACCTTTCAAATGAGAGTGAGAGGAATCCAAGCATAGTCTTCTCCGAGTGGCCATAGTATTCCAGTCCTGGATTCATTTACTGTGTATATATTTTAAAATCTTTGCATTTGTTACAGCGCTTTTCACGTCTTCTAGACATCGCAAAGCACTTCACAGAGTATACTGTAAAGTGAAATGGACTGTATATTCGTGGGTGAAACGCAGCAGCCAATTGCACACAGCAATGTCCCACAAACAGTCGTGGATTCAGTGACCAAATTATTATTGTATTTTTCTGGAATTGTTATCTCCAGAAAAGCGATCCACCAATCAACTAATAACAAGGTTCCTACTTATTGCTCGGTAGCAGAGGTAAGATTGAGGAGGCCATGGAGGACTTGAAAGTGAGGAACAGGATCTTGAACTGTATCCTCCTGTGTGATGCCAGTGAAGTCAGAGGAGGGTGGGGGTGATAGGGTCGCAGAGCCTGGTGTGGGAGAAGACATGGGCTGCAGAGTTCTGGATGATCTGCAGCCTGTGGAGGGAGGAGTTGGGGAGTTGGAGCCTGGATGTTATAGATGCGTGTGTGCCTGCAGTGTGAGACAATGGCATTAGATGTCAAATAATGATAGTCCATTACTTACTTCTCCATAAACTATTGATGTATTAGGAGTATAACCTAATATTTATCTAAGCCATGCTTCCTCTGTGTGTACTTTGGAAAGTTTAATGCCATAGGAAAGTAGCACAACCTCACCCTGAATTATTTGCCAAGCTCTAATCATCTCTAATTTATTTAAGTATTCTACTTGCCCTATATTACAGTTGCAATCATTCTCGTGTGTTGGATATAGCTTGCCCACCATATCTCCAGCTTTCAGTTCACCACCCAGGTACTCAAACTGAACTCACTCACTCTCTGATCATCAGATTCCCAGTATAATCAGTGTACAACAGCAAAAAAATCAGATTTGTATAACGTCTTTCACGTCAGCAGGATGTCCCAAGGTTTACAGGGCAAGTCTGTAATGTTTATTGTGTGATGTCTACCATATCAATAAATTATACAAATATTTACTAATAGTACTTCTTGCAAGCTCAGGACGATGTACTCGTGGGAAAAGTGTATGCAAACAGAACATTGTACTGTCTAAGTAATAATCCTTGCAATTGATATAACGCCTTTCATGTTAGCAGGTCGCCCCTAAGTATTCCATTGGATTTACTCTAAAGTGCAATGTGTTTTGTAGGCGAGCATGAGTTAATCATTTTGACAAAGATTAGGTTTCCATTTCCAGCCGCATTTCTCATACAGGAACCTCATGAATGATCCTCTTCTTTTGGGTTCTCGCTGGTAACTGGGCGGTTCTTAGTAATTATACAGCCGCCCACGTCGTTAAAAAAAAACGGAACCACTTAGAAACAGCAAAGTCCTGTACATAACTAACGCTTGATAACGAGGAATCACTGGACAGTTTAGTGAGTGAGAAGAACTCAAAACACAACGGGATCTAATTGGTGAAGACTGGAGAGAGCAATGGTAACCCACAGCACTCCTAAATAAGTGGGTAGGGTGGGAGATAATAATAATAATCTTTGCATTTGATATAGCGCTTTACAAATCATTGCTGCACTTAAGATGGGATTTTTTTAAATACGTAAAGCACGTTACAGGGAATCCTGGCAGTCAAATTAATGATAATAATAATCCTTGCAGTTGATGTAACGCTTTTCGCGTCTTCTAGACATCTCAAAGCAAGCGCTTCGCGGAATATACTGTAAAGTGAATCGACTGTATATTTGTGGGCGAAGCGCGAGTGCTGAGATGTCCAGCAGTTGTGAAATAATGTTAACGTTATTATTTGTGGACTTCGAGCCTGCAAAGGTACGCCTTTACCTGTGGGGGTGTGGGGGGGGGGGGGGGGACACAGATGGGGAGAGGGTGGACATAACCAGTGATGTTCTGATCCCATGTAACGTTCCGCCACGGTTCATATGTCCACCAACATCCATCATTGCTTATTACAAACATGTTTAGTTATAAAGTTTCGGACCACCCCTCAAAACAGTTTGAATGGCTGATCTGGCATTTGGTGGGGAGGTGGGGTGTGGGGGAGTCATATGCAACTGTTTATTGATCCAGTGGATTGACATGATCTTTTAGGGACATGAGTTATTCCCAACATATCAATGGGCCAGCCTCCAGCTCCAACAGCTACCATTGCCAGCGGCTTGGGGCCATGTGAGGGGAGAGAAGGGGTGGGTGGGGGGAAGAGAGATGGGAGGGTGGGAGAGAGAGAAGAGGGAGAGAGGAGGGGAGAGAAAAGGGAGGGAGAAGAGACAAGGGGGGGAGAGAAAAGGGGGAGAGAGGAGGGGGGGAGAGGGGAGATTGGGAGGGGTGGGGGGGAGAGAGAGGAAGGGGGGGGAGAGGATGGAGGGGTGGGGGAGAGAGAGGAGGGGAGCAGAGAGGGAGGGGGGGGAGAGAGGAGGAGGGGAGCAGAGAGGGAGGGGGGGAGAGAGGAGGAGGGGAGCAGAGAGGGAGGGGGGGAGAGAGGAGGAGGGGAGCAGAGCGGAGGGGGGAGGAGAGAGAGAGAGAGAGAGGAGGGGAGCAGAGAGGAAGGGGGTGGGGGGAGGGAGAGAAGAAGGAGGGAGAGAAAGAGAGCAGAAGCAGGGGAGTGGCTGTCAGATCTACAGCCAGTGACTGGGGCGTGTGTCTCTCTCTCACTCTCTCTATCAGAGCTCGGTACCATCTCCTCTCTCTCTCTCTCTCTCTGGTGACAATGTTCCTACTCTGGTGAGGATAACACTTTGCCCAGAATGTCTGAGGTGCGGAAATTCACCAAGAGGCTCAGCAAACTGGGCACAGCCGCCGAACTGAGGCAAAGCGCCTCAGAGGCGGTCAGGAACTCCTTGTTTGTGGTGAGTTAGTTTCCTCTCTCTCTCTGTGTGTGTGTCTCTCACTGTCTCTCCCCCCCCCCCACCCACTCCCTCTATCTCTCTTTGTCTCTCTGTCTCTCGCTTTCTCTTTGTGTTTGTCTCCCTGTTTCTCCTCTCTGTCTCTCTGTGTGTGTGTCTCTCTCTCTCTGTGTATGTCTCTCTCTCTGTCTCTCTCTCTCTCTCCCTCTGTCTCTGTGTGTGTGTGTGTCTCTCTCTCTCTGTGTGTCTCTGTCTGTGCGTTCTCTGTCTCTTTGTGTGTCTATCTCTCTCTGTTTGTGTGTGTAGGTCTCTCTCTGTCTATCTGTGTCTATCTCTCTGTCTATCTCCTGTGTCGCTCTGTGTGTGTGTCTCTCTCTCTCTCTATATGTCTCTCTCTCTGTTTCTTCCTCTGTATGTCAATCTCTCTGTCTCTCTGTGTGCTTTGTCTCTCTGTCTCTCTGTGTGCCTCTCTCTCTGTTGTCTCTGTCTCTCTGTGTGCTTGTCTCTCTGTCTCTCTGTGTGCTTGTCTCTCTGTCTCTCTGTGTGCCTCTCTCTCTGTTGTCTCTCTGTCTCTCTGTGTGCTTGTCTCTCTGTCTCTCTGTGTGCCTCTCTCTCTGTTGTCTCTCTGTCTCTCTGTGTGCTTGTCTCTCTGTCTCTCTGTGTGCTTGTCTCTCTGTCTCTCTGTGTGCCTCTCTCTCTGTTGTCTCTGTGTCTCTCTCTCAGCCCCACCTGCTGCCTCTTCCCCCTGCAATAACTGGGGACTTACAGATGCAAGTCAACTGTAAGCTTTGAAATCAGGCTTGTGAGTGTGTGTGTGAGTGTGTGTGAGTGTGTGTGTGAGTGTGTGTGAGTGTGTGAGTGTATAACTCGTCCAGTGGTATCTTTTAACACTCATTAGCACAATAGTTCAGTGTGTTTTTTTCCAATAAGTTAAAACAGGAAAGGCTGCAACACAGTGTGGAATAGGTTGGAAATTGCTTTGACACCCACAACATAGCACCAGACACCCTCACACCAAGACCCATGTGCCTGTCTTGTCTGTCTGTCTGTCCACACTGTGTCTCAGCATTACTGGAACCTTGATTCAGCTGAAGCACTGAGGAAACTTCGAGTGTTCATTGGTGTGTCAAATGTTGCTCATCGATTGCAATAGATACATCCGTTATTTTGAATCCTTCAAAAGAAATGACAGCGTGTTTGTCAGAACTCCTGTAACATTTTAATAACCCTAATAATACTGTGTGTGTGTGTGTGTGTGTGTGGGGGGGGGGGGGGGGGGGGAGAGAACTGAGGGCTTGTTATTCCAGTTATAAATCAACATTAAGTTGATTATAAAACAAATACTGGCTGCTCTAAACAAAGCATTGCTTTTTTTTCCCCACTCAAACCTCCAGTGTGACAACTAGGCGTTAGCTGTTGCTAAACTCTTCTTTAGTTTTCAACTTGAACCAGAGCTGGCTGCACTGTGTTGCTTGACTGATGTGTTTTGCTGGTTGTCCAGTAGAGTTTCAGCACCGTGTCATATTGCTGGTAACTCTTCTTAAAACAGAGAATGTAAAAAGTACCTTCTGGAGACAGAAGAGGTACCGAGATGATCTACAGTTTTGCTGATGGTTCAAGCTGTAAACGATGGTGTAAAGCTTCAACGAGCGCTGAGCTGTGCAGTCCGGGAAGGTCCCAGAGTTACTGTCTTGGGCCAGGCACCTGATTTTCTTTTCCGTGGAGAATATCATTGACCAAAGAGAGGGGAAGAAATGACAACTCCGCGTTGCCGGTACAGATATAACAGTCAATTCACTTTGCGGTGTATTCTGCGAAGCGCTTTGAGACGTCTCGAAGACGTGAAAAGCGCTATATCAAATGCAAGGATTAGGATTATTATTATTATTAACTTGACTGCCAGAATTTCCTGCAACTTTGTTTTTTGAACGTATAACAAGAGGAGAGTGGGGAAATGGAAACGGGCTTTGAATCCCGGGTTGAGTAGCAACGATTGAAGTTTTTTTGTTTAATGCCATTGACTTGGGTGGCGTCTTTTTTTTAATCTACTTCCTCCTTGTCGCTGTACATGGCCGAGGCTTATTGCTTCGCTAGAGTGTCCCGGCTGACATGAGGAGCTCTTGAGTTTGGACGGTTGTGCGTGCTGCACAGTGCAATAGGTCAGTGCTGTTAGCACAATGCAGCCAATGCACAATATCACACCGTGCCAAATTTCCAGCTTTCTCTTCATTTCCGGGCACCGGGCATCTTGGAGCGCGAGCTAAACAATTAAGTGCTGAATTCAGAGCGTTTTGTGTTGTAAGTCTACGTCTGAATGGAGTCGTGAGTGGTTGCCAGAATTCTTTTCAACTTGTGACCCTTGATAATCAGGGAGCGGAAACTTTTCTTTCCCCCCCCCCCCCCCCCCCCCCCCCCACCACCCTGGCTTAAGATTCCATTTAGTCTCATTGGGACAGGCAGTGGATAAGATTGCATTCTTAGTTGGCTAAGCTGCCTCACTTCGACAAATGGAGTCATAAATAAAAACGTAATCTTCCATCGGCATTCCTTCAGCCAGAAAGAGAAGTAGAGGAAATAAATGGTAATTCATACGTGGACACACTTTTACGTGGGCCAGGCCAAACCTTTGGTTTGTTACCAGAAATAAAAAGTGCACCTCTTTAACAAAACAAGCAACAAACCACTTGAATCTTCACACAGATGTGCTTAAAGCAACTTGTTAGCTGAAGGAGCATCTGTATTACATTATGTGGAATACTGTACCACTTAGTGAATTTGTCAAAGCTTTACCAGATCTTTCTGAGATGACCGATAGCCAGTTGAAATACCTTAGAGAGTTGTAGATGACATCACAAGCTGTTCGGCTGATTACAGAATCTCGGTTTTGGTGAAGTGCTTCTTTCCAACGAATAATACAAGTAAAGTGCAGTAAGATCTGTCAGCGCTGGTAGATATTGACTGTCGCCAGGAGGACTAACGTCTTAATTTAGTCTTTGTAATTTTACTTAGTGCGTTGAGATCCCAAGTGGCCTGTGTAATACGTATTGATCTCGCTTTATGTGCAAGTGAATAATGGTCTGTGTGGGAATTTCTTCAGCGGCTGAATGATTTGTAACTTCATGAAGGCATAGCCCAGCTTCCAAGCCAAAAATACATTCTTCTATTTATTAAAAATAAATAACTAGGTGCGGTTTTTAAACTTTTACACAAAAGTGAAAAGGAAAGCAGATTAGTTACAGCACTTTCAGAAAAACGGTTGTTGCTCTTCATTACACAGACAATTTTGTACCTTTGTTTCGAAGGTGTGGTGTGATCTTGTTTTACATCAAAGTGATGTGAACTCATGTCCTTTTAAATCACACAGTCTTCTGGCTTCCCTGGTGATTAGTGGTTAAAGGCAGTGTATGGTGCCCCAGTTAGCCAACTATTGTATATCATAAGGTTGTATGTTCAGAGAATGAATTATGATGATGTAACAGTTGGAACACTACAAATGGGCCCATGGCTATTGGAGAACAGTCTGCCACAGTTCACTCCCCAATTACTGATATTGCTGGACAGGATTATTGTGGGCTGCAATGACCCTCATGGACTGTTGCTCGGAGAAGACTAATCACTTAGCTGAGGTAGTGTGAGATGGCCCATGCCCCATGCAACTAAACTGCAGCACAAAAAAATAGTTCCTTCAAGAATTGCATTTATATAACACTCTTCACGTGGGGTTGCATCCCAGAACGAAAAGAAAATTTGTACAAAACCAAGTGACTAGACTTGTATGAACAACACGTCAATATGATTCCTGTGGAATCCTGTAGCTCAGTGGTTAGAGCACACGCCTCACAAGAGAGAGACGTGGGTTGGATTTCCGGTAGGGCGAAACCTTGGGCAAGTTTCTTTATTACACATGCCTGATAATAATTCCTCAAGAAAATATATAATAAAAATTTGGTTTCTCAATTCACAACTGTTTGTTCAAGCAGATTTGTTCTGCTGATGGACACTACTATGAGCGATTAGCTGCTACATTTCGAGGCAGGCATCCAAATAAGATATCAGTGTTTTTTTTCTGAGTTAACCATTCAGTCTCTTTACCTCTGGCCTGAATTCAACTTGTGAGGGTGCTTGACAGTTTTATTCCTGCTGCCTGCAAGGGACGTGTGTGAAATTAATTTGAGAAGTTACCAATTTGGATGTGTTCGAGCTACAACAGAAAAGTCTACGTCTCAACACAGGAAGTGTACCAAGAGCCAGATGTGACTGCAAGCTTGGGCCTGGTGGAGGTAGGAAGGGAGAGAGGGAACTGGGGAGAGATAGGAAAGAAGGTAGCTTAAAAAAAAGTACTGGTTGCCAAATTAGATGCCAAAGTTGTGTTTTAAACTCAATGCTCAATTTAATGTTCGTTATATAAAATGCCCTAGTTGCAAATGTCAGGACCAAAAGAAGCGATGGCTTGATTGGATTGATCAATCTTGTCTGAGCTGGAATATAGCCCTAGGAGGTAATGTAATATCCTGGAATCACGTGTGTGTCCTGATGTGTATTTTTGCTGGTCTTGTTACTTACTTGGCTCACTAATAGACCACTAATGCTGGTAAATAGATTTATGAGTTGAACTGAAACAGACTCATTGCTGGGGTGATTCAAAGCCACTGCCCCACAATCTGATATTCTGAAGCTCAGAGATTCAAATAAAACTGAGTCAGGCTCACTGAACACCATTACTTCTGTTAGGTTTAACCGTGCTAGACAAGTAAGCTTGACGTGTGTTGACCTGAGATGCCGTAGTTTTAACCAAAATGATCCACTCCTGCCCCTAATGCAAAATGTACGGTTCTTGTAATTCTATTTAAAAGGAAGGCTGTTTTCATTATTCAGGGACCAAGCACATTAATTTGAATAAAACATTTTGGTGGGTACAGCTGTCTGTATACCAAGGATTGGGGTTGTCATGTAGCTGTGAAGCAGAAATAAATATAATTTCTAAAGCATTCTCGCTTTACACATTGCAATTTACACTGCTTGGTTTATTTTTATGCTAGCATCCTCTGGTCCACCATATTTAGAAAAAAAATGCCATGCAGTACTACTCGTTTACATAGATTCTCTTTGTTCTTTCCAGCAACCAGGGAAAACAGATCGGGGCATAGATTGCAATTGGTTTCAAAAGGAACAATAAGTTCTAAATGGATGGGGAGAAAAACTATAGTTTTTCAGTCTAGTTTTTGTTTCATTTAGACTTGTTCATTTGTTGTCCCTACAAGGAGTGTTGATAAGTAACTAACTGATGTTGAAATAGTGCTGCAATGGGAAATTGGTGTCTGTGGTTTCACTTATTGTAAAACGTTTTACATTCTGCATTAGTGCATGACAGGAGGCTGATGAAACCAGCCTTTCCTTATTCAGCGTATCAGTAGAGTAGAACTTCTGAAGGGACGGTGGGTGCAGTAGAGTCATTTCACTTCATGGTGTATTCTGGGAAGTACTTTGAGACATTCGGAAGAGGTGAGAGGCACTGTATCAAATGCTAGGATTATTAGTATTAAATGTGTCACAATACTTGTAGTCATTCTTGTTTTGCAATGTTAAAGTGCTATTAAAGACCAGAACAATCATTTAACAGGTGATGAACTTCATTTGGCCATCCTAAAGGAGAGTATGTTTCCTTAATTCAGAGTTAATAGGTTATTTCAAGAAATAACCAAATATTGTGTGTTAAATGTAAGGATTTCGACGGCTTCACTATTACAGGAGAATGAAACAGACTGAATATGGGTGATCTAACCCTCAATGGAGTGTTGAATGGAATTAATACAAGCTTGAATTTATGTAAATTCTTCGGAATATATGCCCTATATTGATAAAGTGTGAGACTTCCTATACTTAATGGTCCGCTGCTCACCATTAGAACTTCAATATCTGATTAAAATTGAAGCTTAAAAAGTCACAGCTTAGTTTTCTGTTGGGTGCAAAACATCTACCCACATGCAAATTGTAACTTGGCGTTTCGGTAACCACTATTTCATTTCTTAAAGGAATGATGGCTCCATTTTATGGAAACAGGTTCCAGTGAAAGATAATGTTACAACTTGCTTATTGGGGGTGGGGTGGGAGAAACCAGAGAAATCGCTGCATACAGTTTAAACATGTACATGTGCAGATGTACAGTTTGCAACTTTATTTACTTCTGTGGTTTCTTCAATCGTTGCCTTTGGTGGGAGTGTTCATTTCACTGTTTCCTGAGTCACTGGGCAGATGTTTCTTTACATGTCCAGGTGCACACTGAAGATCCTATGACAGTATTTGAAGAGAGACTTAGTTCTCGGTGAGTTTCCTGGCCAACAATCTTCCAGAAATATTGATCTTTCACCTTATACCTGATCATAGACTTTAAAAGTAACTTCCATTGTTATTGATTGATCACCTAAACTGCCTTATGGACAAATTTGCACCCACGTGATTGCAAACAAGGGGGACTTTATTTTGCAAAGCCAATGCATACTTTTGTTTTGCATGAGCACATGTACTGCTCCTATCTATTTCTAGAAAGATGTGAATACCATATTGCATTTTACATAACCGTATTAGTCAGAGGATTTCTTCTGTGCCAACCTCCGTAGAGTGTCCAGTAAAGTATGCACCACTTGATTTAGAAGGCATCTCCATAAACATGAGAGATTTGAGTTTTAATAAGGCAATCTCATCACTGTGAGGAACAGATTTTTCTTTCCTTTTTGTATCCAGGGTCAGAATCAAAACACTTTTTGATCAAATATAGTCTGATGTACATTCGGTTGAATCTAGGATTTTCCTGGCTGGAACCCATGATGAGATAATTTTACTGCACTCTCTGTTGCTCAGTAAAATAGATTTCACAATGGATTGGCCGTGTATTCAGCCAGGCCTCAACAGTTATAATTTCCAGAGAAGGTTTGGGGTATGGTCCTTCAAACCACACAGTCACTGTACCTTACACTAAAATCCTGTGAAGCACATTAATTGTCTTCCTGACGCGAAAGGTGCCATATCAAATGCATGAATTATTATGATCTCTGTTTACTTTGACCCTACAGAGATAGAACTTATCATTTGCTTTCTTTACAGGAAAAAAACAAAATAATTGAACCATTGGATTACGAGGAAGTTATTGTGCAAAGAAAGACGCAGATTCAGAGTGATCCTCTGCGAGACCTATTGCAGTTCCCGATAGATGATGTTTCTGTAAGTAAACACTGTACATTTGTAAAGCTGGTGTCTATCAACTAACTTGGCAAACAACTTTATTCTTGTTTGGAAGACCATTAATATATTTTTAAAAATCCATCCATTGCCTAGTAATGGAAAATGTACGTGTATGTTAATGGTCGGTGGGATAGAATTGGAGTCAACAATGATGAACACTTGGGAAGGTTGCCTGAAGAGTATTGCAAATTAGGGGTAGATAAAATATTTAACCACCGTAATTTAAAGAAACAAAATTGCCCACAATGAAATCGTAAATATATTGATTTTTTTTAAAGCATTTAAAGGTCACTCACTAGGCTCCCTACTTCATCCTATTTTAAAAAAAATATTCTTGGAAGGAGAAACTTTGGAATTTTGCAGTGTCAACCAGGAAATAAGTTGCAAGATTGAGTTATGAACAAAAGTAATTAAAACATTGAAATTAAAGCTATGAAGTGAAACCAAATCTGCCCTTGAGAATACAGTTTCAGCATGGTAAAGGACAATGCTTTGGGAGATAACCGAGACTTGATGTAATGCTGAGGTTGATAATTCCATTTTGATAATATCACAATGAAATAGCAAATATTATTGATATTCTGTCTGAACTTTGCATTGTGTTTTCCTGAATAGATCTCGACAGTTCCACGTCAGAGGAGAACACTCCACTCCACGGTGCCTGCAGATGCTGCAAAACTGGCACAAAGCCTGCTGGTTAAAGAGGTACATCAGATGGAACTGAACGGCAATGAATGCCTACTTGTTCATAGAGAATACTATTTCACTTGTGTAAAATCACAGTTGCAAACTAGGATAGTTTAAGAGTATCCATTATCTTCAAATATGAAGTGGGGGCACTTTACAAAATCAAGCAAAGTGGTACCATAACTCTGCCATGTCACTGGATCCATAAAAATCATTCTTCCCTTTCCCACAATCCTATTTTAATCTTGGCTTTTAATCTGTTTTTGAGGCTAGTTCCACGACTGCTAATTGAAGGCTTCTGAATGAACCATCTGCTTTCCCATCCCCCAGTAAAGTCAGTGGTTAGTTCCAGTTCCTAAGCCTTGTCAACCATGTTCAAGTCACTCAGGCCTTTGCCTGGGCTTTCCCTGTGTTGACTCACAGTTGGTGGAGTTCGTTGCACATGATCATTTGTCATTTGAGGTCTCAGGTTAAGCAAAGCAAACTCGTATCCAGATCTTCTTTGCCCAATAATGCGTGAACTGTATAACTATTGCTCATTACTTATCTTTGATGTGTAATGATCGTAAACCTATTTAAGATGGAGCTTTTCCTGTCTATGTTCGCAGCTTGTTTTCTAAGCAGATAAATGAAGTTTGGGAAGAAGTAAACTTAAGTTTTCTCCCATTTACAGTGCATTAAGACTTACAACTCCAACTGGCATGTAGCGAACTTCAAATATGAAGATTATTCAGGCGACTTCAGGAACTTGCCGAGGTGAGGGATTTCAAGCACTTCTGTGGAACACAAAAAATTCTATTTTCAACATCTCTTTCATAGCCTCTTGTATTGTGTGGGTAATACTCTGCCGGTATCCAATAGAAATGTATTTCATCGTTCAAAATTCAACCAGTTCTTCGTTAATGCTTCCTTCCAGCCCAGGTGCCAGCCATATCTTCCCCCAAACACATTCTGAAAGCGAGAGTAAACATATGTGCTCTCAGCAGGATATTTCTTTGATTGGATTGCTCACAAACGTTATAAATGGTAAATTACTATATAAGATTTAAATAATGTACAGTAAAATGAGCCAAATTATTGAAGAGTTGAGGTGGTATCATTCACTTATGCTGTGTAATCATCACCTTAGCTGTTCAATGTTAATGAACCCAAACCTTGTTTTAGTTTATCCCTTAAGTAAAGATGTGATGGCGGTTGGAGTTAGAATAGCATCATCCAAACATGCGATTTGATAGTGGGAATATGGAATCTGGAATTCATCAGGAATCCCATAAAGTCTAGAGGGAGGTATAATGTAATGGGTGCATTCACACTGCTTTGTAAGTACAGAAAGTAGGTGTTTTGGATTCTTGATATTTTGCCTTTGTGAAAAATACATCCACTATTGTGATTCTGTTTTCCATTAGCAAAGGACTTCAACCAGAGAAACTGCCTGTGCATCTATTTGAAGTTGATGAAGACGCTGATAAAGATGAGGTAAACCAGATACTCGTGTGTGTTCCACAAGGCGCTGAACGAAAGGTCAAACTCTGCTACCTGTAATCTAGCGGCCAGTTGACTGGGGGCGTGTTGCAAGAGTGCTGACAATGAAAAGATTCTGCCTGTGTAGACGTCATAGATAAATTTATGAGCAGTTTGTGAAATATTTAGAACCTGAATTGTTTCTGTTGCCATCTTGAACACACTGATAAATGTGCGTCGATTTTTCTTTCAGCTTGTGTTTGAATCAGTCATGATGTAACCACAATGTATTTTTTTTCAACTGCCCTCTCCAAAATGTTCGCGCTACATGTGCTGAAGGCATGCATGGCTCATGCAAGGCTACAGTTTGAGTCCTCTGGCAGTGCAGTGTTACTGTGTTTCAGTATCCATTGGGAAGTGCAGTTTGCTTGCCGAAGTCCAGCTCCTTTGGACGTCCTCGCGACGTGAAAGACGCTATACAAATGTAATGTTGTTGTTGTATACAACTTGCTTCAACCAGCAACCACTGGAAATGCTGTGACAACTGTACTGACCTGGGAATACTGAGTGACAGCCACATCTAGACTTTACAATATTAGAACCCAAGTTCTCATTTTATGCCCCCCCCCCCCCCCCCACCCCCCCACAAACCCACCTAACTGCTGGATTATAATTGTGTCAAACTGTAAATATTCTCCTTGAGAGCAGACAATGAGCAATCACAGTTATTTGAGTGTAGAAGCAATGCATTAAATATCCGAAACAAGCCCGGGAATGTTGCAAGTGTAAAGAGTGACTACTAGATCTACATATTTTTGCTCTGTGATGTGTTGCCCCACCCCCTCACCCCCTTACAAAGCAAGCAACCGTCCTGATCAGAATTATCCATTAGTTCGGATCTACCCATGCTTTTTGAATAGATTTTACTTTTCAGATTTAATACCTAGTAGCTGTAATGTAATATCGAATCAATACGAGATGAACCTGGGTGGGCAGCTGGACAGTTTGGTTACTCAAGATACATTAGTGCAGATATTCAATTCACTCCTGATCTTATCCTTTTAGGATGTCTCGTCAATTTGTTCACAGAAGGGAGGAATCATCAAACAAGGATGGCTATTCAAAGCCAACATGAACAGTACCATCAGTGTTACAATGAGGGTAAGATGACCTCAGCTATGTGAGAAAGATGGGATCTGGTGCAAGGCAGATATTGTTTTAATCTCTCCACAGCATGAATCGGAATAGTTTTTTTTTAATGTGCAGTAATACGAGAGAGAGCATAGCCTAATTGTTGGATAGTCAAGGAACTCTTTTATGAGTGATTTCATTTTTCTCCCAATGAACAGCAATAGCGTTGTCCCATATTCAACTGTGACTATTGCATCACGTTGCACCAGGAAATAAGATCTTATATAAGAGGATATGAAATTAACCTACTGAACTGGCAAGCAGTAATAGTGGTGGGTGGGGGGAGAGGAGTGGAATGTAATCGACAGGATTGATACGCTAATTGCTGACCATTCAGTGACTGAACAATCTTGGCTGTTAATTTTATCTTATCGATTTTCCACCCTCTACACCCTTAAAGTGCTGACTCCTTTTTGATTCACTTTACAGATAATGGCAGATTGTTCAAAAATCTCATGCAAAGATCGTTGAACTAATATTTGATTCAAGCATGATGACACTGCATGATAAGAAACATTTTGGAACTCTTACCTGTCCATTGCCTGTTTCCTTAGTAATAATACTCTAGGTCATAGATCCATCTACAATCTAATATTGTGGAGCTCCTGTAGCTCAGTGGTTAGAGCACTCGCCTTACAAGTGCGAGACCTGTGTTCAAATCCAGGTGTATCAGGGTGAAACCTTGGGCAAGTTTGCTTACTCCACACACCTAATAATAATCCCTCCAAAAAACCCACAATAATAAAAATCATTTCAATCCACCCTTGTTTGTGGGACACTACTGTGCGCAATTGGCTGCCACGTTTCACCCACAAATATACAGTCAATTCACATTACAGTATATTCTGTGAAGCACTTTGAGACGTCGTTAAGATGTGAAAAGCGCTATGTCAAATGCAAGGATTATTATATTATTTATTATTAATAGAGTAAACCAAAGCTGCTATAGAATGATGTTCACATGCTCCCTGTTCTACTATGTTTTTCTCTTTCCTCTCGTGGAAGTTATATCGCATGCATTGATTTTGATGGAGTTTCATTGGAGTTTTGATTAAATATAAAAATAATTGTTTCACCAGAAAGCTGATGAACTGATTCTTTCTTTCCAGGTATTTAAGCGGCGATTCTGTTTCCTGACGCAGCAGTCAGATGGTTCTTACACACTTAATTTTTGCAAAGATGAAAAAGTCTGTAAAGAGTCCAAAGCGTCAATCTTCTTGGATTCTTGCAATGATGTTGTACAGGTAATTCATTTAGTATGAAAATGTTATTTTGTTTTAAACCACATCTACGCTTGCTTTAAATATTTTTTTATCGCTGTTTGCTAGTCACCTCCCTTTTTGCCTACTTATGCTTCATGGTGAATAATATGTTAATTTTAAACACGCGATGAGAAATATATGGATGTTTGATATGTGCTGTGAAAATATGACTTTTATTGATTTGTTCCATCAAAATTTGCCCATTAGCTGGTCTGTATTATACATCGTAAGTGCATCAATGGGAATGGTCTGTGCCTAGCAGACCTATTACTGAATTTTCTCAAGCAAACACTTTATAGTGGGTAAGAGATGGTATCTGAGCAAGTGGTCTCAGTGACTGGGCAATCATTAACTGTATTATGTCCGAATTAACTTTTTTTTTGCATTGATATGTCCATTTCATAACCTGGCATTGAAGGTTTGTGGAAGAACAGATCTGAGCTTGTGCTGTTCCATTTTCTAGTGTTCCAAGATGCGTCGTTACGGCTTTGAGCTCCGAATGCAGGAGAAGTGCAGCTGTCATTTGGCAGCAGACAGTGAGCAAGAAATGGAAGAGTGGGTGTCCACTCTAAAGAAAAGCATCCAGAGCTACGCTGACACTGTGATGCACGAGAAACGAAACGGAGACTCACTGGAAAGTGGACTGGGTAATTCATCCTTAAAATGCCATTGCTATCGATGCGTTTTGTAGATAGGCAGAGGTTGGCTGAGAGGTGGGTTTGACCTCTCAGCCGTGTGTACCAACTCAATTGAAAATGAATGCTGAAGTTACTGGCAGTTACTGGCAGAAGGTTTGCATATTATTGTAGCTGTAAGGAGATCTCTTTGCTAGATACAAGGGAATTGTAGAGTTGCAAGTGAATTGCATCTGGAGAAGTCATGTTTTCACCTCAGTCATGTTTAGGATTTTTTTTAAAAATGAAACAGTTGCAGTTTTTTAAGCTCTGAATCCTTTGGTCTTCTGGGGGGGGGCAGTCTGATTAAGCAGAGTGGCAGGTATATTCCTGGTGGTTGCTAGATGTTTGCTAGTTTAAGGATATTTTTTGTGATTGATATATAGATGAAGAATCATTCAGCCAAGGAAAGTCTGAAAGTATGATGGAGAGTTTGGAGAAAAGCATGCATCCGGAGCTAATGAAGGTATTCTCATTGTTCACTGCCAGAATAACTTGATCCACAAGTATACTTTTGCTTTGTAGGAACTTTTGTGTTTTATAATAAATAATAATCTTGCATTCTTGCAATAATGCTTGTCATATCTTCAAGACATCTCTAAACAATTCACAAAATATACTGTAGAGTGAATTGACTGTATATTGCGGCAAAATGTATATTATGAGCAAAGTGCGGCAGCAAGTTGCGCACAGCAGTCCCTCACATCGTCATGGATTGAAGTGACCAATTTTTTTAAAGGAATTATTACCTTCAGAAAAGCGATCAGCCAATTGACTAATAGTTGCGTTCCTGCTTCCTCCAATTTTTCTGGACTATTTTTGTTAATTTTAGAAGCTCCACAATCGACAATCGGGCCTTTAGCCTTCCTGCCCCCACCCTCTGAAACTCCATCCTGCTCTAACCTCGCCCCCTCCCTTGCCCATTCAAAACCTTCAAAAACATTCTTAAGATCTTCCTCTTCAACTGTACCTTCTGTCATCTTCTCACCCCCACCCTTGTCCTTCAACCCCTATTGCCTTCAAACCCCAACTCAGGTACAAACCCATCACTGTTCAGCACCTTGGGACGTCCTCAAGATACTTTTCAATCCCTTGGATTTAAGATATTGATGATTAATATTTGGACTTAATGCTGATTTATGAAGTGGTCTTGGCAAAGAGTGCACTTGTAGCAGGTCTTCCAAAAAAAGTTTCTAAATGTAATAGATCATAGTTTCCATGCTCCCCACCCCCACCACCCCCCAGGCAATGCAATTGTTATGAGTTGCATGTGTTATAAATACAACCAGGCTGTTCAGTGAAATAATTCAGTGTGTTTTTGGTGGTTAGGTTTTTAGACAAAGTAAACCACGTTTTTAAATCACTACGGATGGTGCCAAGATCAGTCGGTAGACATTGTTAAACTGCTTAGACCTGAAGCAAAATGATTTTCTGGATTCTGTCTGAAAATGTGATTATTTTTATTTTTCTAGTATGCCCGAGAATCTGATTACCTGAATAAGGTCAACAGAAGTGAAGGCAGATATAAATTGTTTGCTTTGGACCCAGATACACAGGTAGAGTAAAGCTACAGAATGAAAGAGTGTTATATATTAGAATGATCTGAAGCCCGTGTGATATGATAGTTAAATGTGTGCAGAAGTGGACTAGAGTTATTGCTAAATTACTGCACTTCGTGGATAGGGTTTCTCTTGTGTGGAATGTGAAAATATGATACTTAAAAATAGGAAAGTGTGGAGGGGTGGAGGTTTTAGAGAAGCAATTCTAATTCTATGGTACATTGTTTGATGTTGAAGATTTTTCCTCAGAACAACACTTATTTTGTTTTTGTTTAAGAAACTGGATTTTTCAGGAATTGAACCAGATGTGAAACCATTTGAGGATAAGTTTGGCAAACGCTTTCTGGTCAACTGCCATGACTTATCCTTCACTCTGCAAGGCTGCGTGAATGATAAGACAGATGGAACAGCAACAAATGTAAGTTGTCTTCGAAATATTCTTTATGCATCACCTGAGTTCTTACGTTTGTCTGGTAGTCAATCCCAGATAACATGATGTGTGAGATCTAATACCTTCGCTCCCCCATGACCCCAGGCCTTGCCAGACTTCACTGGCTCCCTATCCCAGAGAGGATCGATTTCAAGATCCTCACCTTTGTCTTCAAATCCCTCCACTCCTCTGCACACCCCTACCTCTCTGACCTCCTCTCTCCTCAAACCAGCACCCATTGCCCTTGCTCCACCGGGTCCGGCTTCCTCCATGTCCCCCAAATCCTCCGCTCTACCCTCGGCAGCCGTGCTTTCTGCCACTACGCTTCCTCACTCCCTTCGCCTCGCCCCCTCTCTTCCCAGTTTCAGGGCACAGCTAAAGACCTTTCTCTTCGACCGCGCCTTTGGTCACCTTTCTACCCCTGGCTCGTTCCCGGGATCTGTTGTTGTGAAACGCTCTGAGACACTGTCCGGCATGGAGGGCGCTCTACAAATCAAAGTTGTTGTTGTTGATCTTACGCCTAATAATAATCTCTCAAAAACATAATGAATTGGTAATTTCAATCCATGACTGTTTGTGGGACGCTGCTGTGCGCAATTGGCAGCCGCGTTTCGCCCACATATTTCCAGCACCTCCATGAAATACTGCAAAACCAACCTTCGGGATACCTAACCTAAAAACCTAACCACCAAACTACATTGAAAGCATTAAACAATCCAATGCATTAAACATCTCCCCCCAACTTACACCTCAGCTTGTTTTCAATTCTCAGATTGAGCCATTTTTTGTTACCCTGGCACTGTTTGATGCAAAGAATAATCGCAAGATATCAGAAGATTTTCACGTGGACCTGAATACCCCCGCAGTGCTGGAAATGTTACTAAGCGTCTCAGATAATGGAGCTGGCTCATCTACTAGTAATGACCCTTGTCTTCAAGGAGTATCTGAGAGATTGCTGCGCTATCCAAAGCAGGTATTGTGTGTTGCTTTGACTGAACCCAAATTCGAACAAACCGAACAAAATTCCTATTAAGGATTAAAGTCTGTTCTTATGGTGGTTTCTGGCATCGCGCTGTTTGTGCTGCACAATTCCCCAGTGGTGCAGGGCTTTATAGAGTGCACAGCTTATAAACAGACAGTATCAGCTGGACTCAGCCCTTCCGAAACCCATTTAATGCCCGTTTCTGGTGAACAGGTTCCACCCTTGAAGTCGGCCTCTTCAAGTTTGAGTGATACCAATTTTGGCCATGACCTCTGGCTGACTGCAAGTTTCCTGTGGAAGGAATTAAGTGCAATTTTAACTTGTCAGTGTTCAGTTCATTAACCTCCGCATATTCCCGTTTATCTTGTTCTCAGCATAACACTTGCTCCAAACTCTTATCTACTGTTGTATAGCTGGAAACCATTTACAATACATGTTCATCACCGTAAAAATGGGACAGTCAAATCATCTGAAAAGAGTCGGTGGAACTAACGGAGAAGTCGCACTCAGTCAGTGATTGATGTAAACGGTTCAAAAAATATGGGCCTTGCAACACTCGCCATAGATAATAATTCTGTTTTGATTGTGAGGAAATAATTTCAATAGATGAACTGTAAAGTAATGCTTGAATAAATAATCCTGTTGATTTAGTAGGAAGAACACTTGTGATATTGTGCGCCATTGCCTCGCCATCTTGCCTCTTACATGATGTTTTTATTGCAGGGCATATTTTCAGTGACAGCCTCCCACCCTGACATTTTCCTGGTAGCACGAATAGAAAAGGTCTTACAAGGAGGAATTACTCAGTGTGCAGAACCGTACATCAAATGTTCTGATGCAAATAAGGTACCGTGTTTCTGAAAAAGACCTGTCTTTTATGAAGTCATCTTCCCTGAAGATTTTCTTTTGCATAAGTCAGGAAATCAGATTTTTCTTACCGTAGAAGAATTCAAATGTTTTAGAGTGAGCAAATAGGGAAATGTTTTAAGCAGCAAGCATGCTCCCAAGTTATTTTGTTCTGCATTTGCAACTGTGCAACGTCTTTCTAACAATATTTTTGTAACTGTTTCCTAGGCTGTGCAGAGAGTGCTTAAAACTGCCAAGCAGATATGCAGCAGGCTTGGGTGTTACAAAATGGCTTTTGCTTGGGCAGCAAGGTGAGTTTTTAATGTTTTTTTATAAGTGCATTTGACACGAATCCAAGACCAAATCCAAAAACAAAACGACATTTTGTTTTTTGAGTACGGTCCCTGTGTGCACCACAACCATGGAGAAGGGACACCTCACATTTATCCTTTTTAAGACTCACCTTTTATATCAAAACCTTCTGATTGAAGTTCGGGTGAAAATGCTATAAATGGTTCCAACCTTTTTCAAAAAATTTTGTTCCCTCTCTCTCATCAGGCCGGTGTTTAAAGATACTCAGGGCTCTCTGGACATAGGTGGAAAGTTCTCATCTTTGTACAAACAAGACAGTAATAAGCTCTCGAACGAAGACCTGTTTAAATTGCTAGCAGACTTCAGGAAGTGAGTACTTGGCTGTAAAACTCTCCAACAGTTATCTTGGTTTTGTTTGGCACACAACGAAAGAAGCTTCTCCAATATTTAGCTGAGACACTTTAATAATTGCATAAGCTCCCAACACCCCAGCTGAGAGCAATAGTTCAGTGCACACAGTACTGAGCACAGAACTCATGATGTTCTAGCCTAGAGTGAATGAAAATGACTGGCGTGCTGATAAGGGTAGAGATGTGTACCTATATGATATATAACATTTTGTAGAATGCACTCGCCTTTAATTATTAAACCCCTTAACAAGCCATTCTTTTTCACCATTTGCAAATTGCTTGTCACCTCAGTCTCCTTTGCTTCAGAACGTGATGCATGTTTAGCTACAAACTTATACCCAGCTTGTATCAGGGCCAAACCCTGAACTTCAGCAAACATGATTCAAGTGAGCAAGTCAGATGACACTTTGAGGCAAATAGGGTTGAGCAACTGAGAGCTTTGGAATGTGAACTTGTAAACCTTTGCTTGGGAGTCAAGCTGGCAGCTAATTAATTGAGCTTGTCAAAGTGTAATTGTTTTAATAAGATGTATTGTTTAATTAAACCGCTCAAACTCGATATTTGGTTTCCGAAGCTGCTGTTCTCAAAGATAATGCATCTTTACAATAATTTATATTTTGTACTGTCTAACTTAGGCCAGAGAAGATGTCTAAACTTCAAACCATCCCAGGAAATTTAAATGTGACCATTGAATGCGTTCCTCCAGACATTTCCAGTGAGTATTGTCATTCACAAAATACACAGTTAATCCCTTTCACAGTATGTCCTGTGAAGCGCTTAGAGATGTCTTAATAATGTGATAAGGCGCAATATCAAACGCAAGAATTATTAATGTTAGATTAATTTTTTAAATTAATTTGTTAAGCATCATAACTTTGTAAAGCGATGTTGTGAGCATACTAAGTTGCAATATCAATTACATTGCACTTTTTGTCTTGTTTAGACAGTGTTACATCATCATACATCCCCATAAAGCCTTTTGAAGAAGCCAACTGCAGCTGTGTGTCATTAGAAATCGAAGAGTTTGTTCCAGATATTGCAAAATATTTGCATCCATTTGCCAGCTACAAAAACCATTTGTATGTTTACCCCAACCAATTAAAATATGACAACCAAAAGTCATATGCTAAGGTAATGTAGATAAAAATTATCGATCTGTTTTACCGAAGCAAAGTATGACACTGGCAACTTCCCAAATTATTCCTGAAGTTACTTAACTTCTCAATTTTGTGCAAAAATGATTCTAGGCAAGAAACATTGGTGTCTGTGTGGAAGTCCGAGATTCGGATGGAGAAAATTCACGCCCCTTGAAGGTTAGTGACGAGATTAGTGTTTAGCACATCTATACAGATTGGTTTGGAGAAATCCGTGGGTATTAAAACATTTTGGATTGAAATTGAATGAAATTTATTAGTCTGTGTGAATTATTTTGGCCATTATTTTGGAAAACCTGTATGGAAGGTTAAAATGTTCCACTTTAACTTCATGCCCTGTTCAAGTCGCATTTCAAAACAGTCATCTTCCACCATCTCACCCCAGCTCAAGTGGCCATCCACCATTATCAACTGCTTTGAGATGTCCTCCCAATGTGAAAAGCACTATATAAATCTGTATTGTATAATTATCCTCTGTTAATATGCTTTACACTTTTAATTCTATCATTTATTCATGTCTCATATTGTTTTATTGGGGCTGAAATGTTTTAATATATTGTATAAATTACCTTCCTGTAATAATCACTTGTTTTGTCATTTGTTTCAAGTGTATCTATGGCAAACCTGGGGGTCCTGTGTTTACAACAAAAGCATATGCTACTGTCCAACATCATCAACAGAACCCAGAGTTCTATAATGAGGTAAATCCATTCTCTTCCATGTTAAAAGGCACATTAAACCCTTCTCCACCATGGAGTTATTTACCTTCTCTTGTGCTTGGTCTTTTGCACAGGTCAAAATTGAGCTGCCTGTACATCTTCATGAAAAGCACCACCTCCTGTTCACATTTTACCACATCAGCTGTGACATAAACAGTAAAGGAACTACCAAAAAATGGGATAATGTTCAATTACAAGGTAGGTCTTCAAGTTGAGTTTAACAACGTGACTAATGGCAAACATCACAGGGATTGAATATCTGAAGCTAAACGATAGCTCTTTAGGTGTCAAACTAGCTCACTTGGTAATACTCTCGCTTCTGAGTTAGACAGTTGGGACCTTGAGCTCATTTGGTCTAGGATAAAACTTAAGTACACTGCCTTGGATGAGATGTTAAACCAAGGTATGTCTGTCAGTTCAAGTGGACATTAAGACCCAATGATACTATTCGAAAAGGGAAGGGAATTTCTACTGGTTTCCTGGCCAACAACCCCCTAGACTTGTCAGTACTGCACCTTTCTGGGGTCAGAGATCATCACCAGATTAGCTCCTTGAACGATCATATGTCCTCTTCTTTCTTTTCCCATCTGATCACTAAATCAATTGAAGTTGCTCCCAAATGTACACAACTCCTACCCGGAAATGACAGCAGCGGCAATGAGAGGAGATGGGTACCCAGTAAATGAAGAGACAATTTTCCCACAAGTGAACCACGTTTTTTAAAAAAATAATGTTTCCCATCAGTGTCCAAGAGAATCGTTTCAACGGAGCATCCTCTCCACTTTTTTGTTCCCTAGTCCTTTAAGTGCTTATCAATTTCATTTCTTTTTAAATTAAGAAACTGTTTCTCAACGTAAGAAATGTATTGCCTTTTCCATGTATTCTGGTTATTTTTGTTGTGTTTGCTCAGTTGGCTGTTGCTGGCTTCCACTGCTGAAAGACGGCAGAGTAGTTACGTCTGAACAGCAGCTGTCGGTCTCTGCTAACCTTCCTCCTGGATATCTCGGGCATCGCGATTCGGACACCAAGAAGGTGAGATGTACATGCAATACAAAATTACATTTGTGTACAGTATTGCCTTTCACATTGGGAGGACGTCCCAAGGCACTGAACATCTTGTGAAGAAAGCTTGCTATTCAAATAAAACAGATCAAAGTTGTTTGTACATGTATGGTATGCAACTTGTAACTAGATGTACAGGACCCTTGAAAGAGTGTTGCAATGCTCAATTGATACATGTTTCTATGTCCTAACAGTTCCCTTAAAGCTGTATTGGATATCTTAAGCTGCAGTAAATAACTCGTTTCCTTTGCCGTCAAACATTTTACTGTGCATCTTGTGTCGGGAGAGGAAGAAAGTGGTTTCACAACATTATAATGTTGGTGGGCAAGGTTATATATAGGCCAGCTAACCGGAAGAGAGTGCTTTGCTGAACAATTCACTGGTTTACAGAGAACCTAGATCTTGTACTGTTTCATTAGCAGCTGCGTGGGTTAGTTATAACGGCAGAAGAGGCATTCTGAACTAGTTCAGCTCAGATTTTTTAGCCCTTTTCACGATGATTTAGTTGGGAAGGAGGCGAGATATAATCCTCTTTCTTTTCAAGCCAGTGAAGCTCAATTCCTCAAATTGGAGAGAAAGCGAGCCAAACTGTGGACGTACCAGGCCAGTCACCGCCATGGGTCACTCAAGGACTCACATACCCAGCTCGGGCACACTTTTTTTTTTCTATTTGTTCTCAGTCACCACTGACTGTTTGTAGTCAGTTCTCGCCCCGAAAATAAATGTTAATTGTTAGCCGAGTTCCACAGAATGACACTGACGTGACTTGGCCTGTTGCCAGCGTTTGTGAATCATTGTTCACTGTGCACACTTCTGCTTTACGTGGTCATATCCTGCTGCACAAGGGTCAGGTGCCAAAGCATGAGTAGTGACTACAGATATTCAGTGGTTGTGGAACTGTGGAGAAGAGCAAGCTCCTCTGCAACAAATAGATTCATCCACAGTTACCGCAGAGCAATTTCACATACAAAGCTATGAGCTTGCTACGTGACGAGTTTCAAAGTCCAAATCAGGCTACCTATGGTTGTGAAATGCATCCTTGTCTGTTACAATACTATGGACCGTGTTGGTTCACGGTTTTGTTTCTGTCACGTGACAACAGCATGTTTTATATTTGCAGTCCCCTGTTCCTGACGTTAAGTGGGTGGATGGAGGAAAGCCCCTGTTCAAAGTTAAAAATCACCTGGTGTCGACAGTTTACACTGAAGTAAGTACTTCGAGCTTTTAATGTATAAATGAAACACGAAACAGATTCCTAAGTTGTTGGGCTATGAGTCTCCATTACAAACATATCAGATGTTTGTAAGACTTCTAAGACAAGGACCAAAATTGGTTAACAAAACATTGTTCATGTGGTTTTTAGCATCTTGCATACATGGCTAGGTAGTTGCACATCTTCCTTGCCTTAAGCAAGAGAAGTAGAGAAGAGGTTTTTACTTGTCCTGCCTAAAAACAATTTGAACCTCACTATGGATGGTTACCCTTGCAATCTGGCTGCTGCAGAATTAGAAATCCTGGGTCATTGCACTGTGAATCACATTTGTAATTCTAGAAGCATTCACTTTCCCAGGCCTGAGGCCCTGGCCTCAACATTGGGATCCAAACATTTTTTTTCTTGTTTGGCTGGAGGGGAGAAAAATGGGAGGGATCACCTGGCAAGTCCATTTATATCTTGCCGACATTTCTCCCAGGGATCTCTCTCAGTTTGCAGAGTGCCACCCCGTTTGGCTTGTCTGCCAATTAAATTAAGTTTAGACGTAGAAATGTTCCAACACCAAGTATTTTCCCACACTGCTACCTCTTAAGCCCACCCTTCAATGATGTTTGTGTATGTGGGGAGGGGCGGGGGGGAGAGAGGGGGGGATTCTAAAACCAGCAACTGTTTTGGAGCCGAGGATCTGACTTCCCGCTTCTTGTTAGCTCAGCCTCTCCCCGCTCTCCTCCCATGCCCTGTCTATTCAATTTAGACAGCAATTTTTGTTTTTCTCCAGAGATGAAATCTGAACAGTTTCCCAGTAATGTTTGGAACTTAAGAATAATAATAATAATAACAATCATGATATTTACAAATGTCCTTTGCATCTGGAGGATGTTGCTTCACAGGATATACCGTAAATTGCAGTGACTGTACTCTCTGTAGACGCCTTGAGGAATAGTGAATGCATTGTGATGACTCAGGAAATTGTCACTTCAATCTGGATGCACCAAACTATTGGAAAGAAACAAGAGAGAGTTCATGCAGGCAAACACCTCCTTTGGGAAACATATCAGATGTTTGTAAGACTTCTAAGACAAGGACCAAAATTGGTTAACAAAACATTGTTCAACTCAATCTGGTTCTCAGGTACATAAATGCTGAAAATTTTTGAAACCTTTTCTCGAGGGCTGGAATGGAGTAATTCATTTCGAGAGTCGGGTTTGAAATGGGGCTGTAATCAGTTGAGTGTGTGGTTTCCTGACAAGCTTTTGAGAATGTTTAGGGAAAACACAATGTATCCACCAACCATCCCTTAGAGATCCAATTTTGGATTACATTAATGTAATTCTGTACAAATTATAATTGTTATGAAATGCATTTTCTCTCTCTGATTACAGGATCAGTATTTGCACAATTTCTTCCATTACTGTCAGCAAAATCCACAAAGTCCATCGGCAACACAAATCCCTGGAGACCTTATAAAACATCTAAAGGTAGATGATATTTTGCACTTCTGTAGGATTATGTGGACATCTTGTCCACCAAATACAGTCAATTCACTTTTAGAGTACAGGTATCCCTCCCCAACCGCAGCCTCTCCAAACACGAAACTCTGTATCCACGGTTTGCTAAATACGACAACCCTCGTTTTGCACATCCGCGATTTAGATCCACAGGTTTAAATTTTTGAACAGCTAGTGTACAGCACTAGGACCCAGTTGTGATGTTGCAATCAACCAGTGACAACGCTTCCCTTTTAGGATTAAGGTAAATACAATGACATGCATTTATTCCCCGTGTGTCTCTATCTCTGTGTAATTCCGTCAGACAGCACCCCTTCCCCAGGCCCCCATGTTACCCCCCCCCCCCCCCCCCCCCCACGTGTGTCATCAAGTAGGATTTACAGTCAAGTGTAATTGTAGGCAAAAGCTAAAGAAATGTCAATTTTGATCGTTTTTTTTATAGATTATGTATAGTACTGGTTCAGTATACTTTGACAATGTTTCAGATATACTTTTGTTGCTGTTCTGAGTATCACATGAAATTCCTTTTACACACGGAAAGCGGTTTATTTATCATAAACATGGTTTCAATTAATTTACAAAAGGAATAATAAACTAATAATAATCTAATAATAATCCTTGCATTTCATACAGCGCTTTTCATGACTTCTAGACGTTTCGCCTCTTCCCTTTCCTCTTTCAAGGCCGATTTGAAGACTTTCCTCTTCGATCGTGCCTTTTGTTCCACCCCAAACTCTTTTACCTCCCCTTCGTGTTTCACCCCTTCCCAAACACTCCCCTCCCAGCTCGGGTCACACGCCTCTTGTTTAGCGCCTTGGGACGTCCTCCCGACGTGAAAGGCGCTATATAAATGTAAATTGTTGTTGTTGTTGTTGTCTCAAAGCGCTTCACAGAATAGACCGTAAAGTGAATTGACTATTTTGTGGGCAAAACACAGCAGCCAATTGTGCACAGCAGTGTCCCACAAACAGTCGAGGAATGAAGTGATCAATTTATCTATTTTTGTTCAGGGAATATTTTCAGGCATATGGAGTAAGGAAACTTGTCAAAGGTTTCACTCGACATAACACTATTGCTGTGTAATACACATAATTCTATGTACCTTATTGTTCTATTTCTCTTGGAATTGTTGACTAGCAACTGCTTTGTTCCAAATAGAAATTTATGACGGAAAGTGCATGGGATATTTAATAACTAACTATAGTTAGTTATTATAGGTAATAAATAACTTTACACTGTTCCCAAAAATATCATATTCCCATTTCTGAAGTTATAAATAAAAGTTCCTTTTCACAAGGTTTAAAAACTGAAATATGCAAAGGGTTAAATAAGTTTAGCAGGATTCGTGTATTTAGTCGGTTGTTGGGTGAAGACTTACATCACACTTTGGCTTCGTCTCAGTAAGGGATTGAGATTTGATTATTACCAGCATTGACTTGCACCTAGGAGGGGAGGAATTGGAGGCACTGGATTCATTCAACTGTAACATGTTTTAGCAAACTGTGGAAAAGTTCACAACGGGCTAGAAAAACATTTTCCTAACCCAACCAAAGCATCTTCTCATAGTGCAATTTTTTTTTTTTGTAACTTCTCTTTAAAATGGCAGGAGTCTGTTTCAGTAGAAACTAATGTACAAGGTACATCAAGCAAATGGTAATTCTCCCCACAGGCTCGATCTCTGCTTTCCAGGCAACCCCGTTCCTGTTTGCCACATACACAGCCTGAAAAAGGTTGGAGGGTTGGGGGAGGGGTTGGGGGCGGGTGGAATAAAACATAAACTCTGGAAAACAAATGATCTAACTTCTGTTATCTCTGAGCTTCTGGATGTATAGCTGCCTTCCTCCAAGGCATGCTCTTGTCTCATAGCTATTGCTTGCCATTCTTGACTTTAACGTTCATCTCTGGTTACTGTTGAATGCTTTGAGGTTAAGAAGGCCTCTGGGACTGGCTACACCAACTCTGCTACCTAAACCTGGAAAGGAAATTCCAATTTCATGAGCAGCTGCAGTATTTTGTTCAGAGGCGCCGAGATACTTATTGCTTATTACGTCTACTTACAAGGCTTCACATTTGACACACAATCTAAAAAGAAAAAGCAGGATTGGGAGATTTTATTTGATCGTGGCACATGATTGCTTTATCAGAACTCTTGTATTGCAACTTGTGACCAGAACTGGTGCAGTAATTTGCTGCCCCCTAATGTGTGGTTGTGGATTATAAACAGTGGTGCTGATATTATAGTGTGTGTAAAGCGACGAGTCTACCACTAAAACCTGCTTTTAAAGAGTCTTGTAAATGTATTTCGCAACCTCCAGTTCACCTTGAAATAACTATTTTTGTATCACTTTGTGTTGCACCTCATGGTCAGATTTTGAAATTAATATCAAGTTCCGTTTCCCTCTTACCATTTTAACTTGATTAAAAGAGAAAAATGAAATGAGTACAGTATTGCTAACATTTGCTGGAAGTGCCTGACCTCTCTCTCTCTCTCTGTGTCATTTGAAACTGAGCTTGCTACAAGAACAACAACAAAATTACATTTGTAAAGTGCCTTTCACACAGGGAGGACATCCCAAGGCTCTACAAGCACAAATGCAAGTTGCATCTGTATGGCTAGTTCAGTTTAAACAAAAGTTAGCAGTTTACATAGATGCTTGCATTAAATGCCTTTAACCACACTTAACTCTTATTTTGTTATAGTGTTTGCATGCTGTGGAACCCTGTGTGATGGTCAACTTCTTACCAACGGTCCTCAACCAGCTTTTTCAAATTCTCACACAAACCAGCCAGGTTGACGTTGCAGTGAATGCCACCAGGTAAATTAATCATCATTTTGTTCTCCCTCAAGAGGAAGGGGAGGAGAAAAGATCATCTGTAAAATGTGTTTGGGTTGATGGATGTCGTCGTATGCATTTGTGCTGCTTGTGGTGCTTCTGTCTGAAGGTCTGCCTGTCGGTCTCTCTGTCTGTATGAGAGGGGTTAACCTAGATTTGTCAGTGTGCTTTCAAAAACCCTTGTGTCAGAGAAATGCAATATCAGTCTAGGTTATTGCTCCTGAGTGCTATCCAGTGATTCCCCGCTGAAATTACTGTAATCGAGTAATGCTGTAAAGCTCCTCAGTCAAATGCTGTATGACTGTCTCGACTCAAATCTGAAGGATGGCCATTGGGTTGAAGTATTGGACGGATGCCAATGGAATTATAGCCTAGGATGAGTCACTGCTTTTGGTTTGATTGGAAATAAACTACATCCCTGCTTTTGCAAAACCCCATTTACATTAAGATGGATCCATCAGCAAGTCTTTAGTTTAGCTCATCTAAACATCAGTGTGGCTGATATGGAACGTTTCTGTTTTGCTGAAGGTAAATCATAAAAATGTGCATTGGAGAATATGAATAGAGGAAGGAAGATATTTAATATAACAACAGCAAAATTACACTTGTATAGGGCCTTTCACGTCAGGAGGACGTCCCAAGGCGCTGGATAGTCATTGTGTTAGACCCGAGCTGGGACGGGGTGGGGAGGCCAGTGAGGGGACGAAGCAGACGGACTGCGGGATGAAGTTCCAGAAGTTAGGGGCTGAGTGGTTAAGGTATTAAATGTCTGACAAGTAAGGGACCAAATAACTTGTCAAAGGTGTATTTTGCTATTAGTTTTCAGGATGAAGAATAAAGAGCAAACAAAGCAGTCATTCTTGAAGTTTGATTTACTGTGTGTACAGAAATATATTCTGTGCTTACCTATGATCATTATCCTTTCAATATCTCTTTAGGGTAATAATTCATATCATCTCCAACTGTCATGAAGTGGACCTAGACCATTATTTACGATCATTCATCAAGGTATTTTATTAATCCTGTAGAAGTTGGAATTATTGTACTGTATTATGAATAAATGCAACAATGTCAAGTAACTTGAAAGTAAGATTTTAAAAAAGTATCAAATGTGGACTTTGAACACTAGAATTCATCCTGCTGTAAATTATGTTGTGTTAACGTTTTTAATACCTCGCACGTCCTTTCGGGTGATAGTGATTATCTATTAATAATGATATTGCCTATGAAACCTAAGTGATGCAGTACATTAGAAAACCTCAGGGAACCTCAGAAAACCTCAGGGAACCTCAGACTTTCACTTCAGGGAACTAACTGTCTTTGAAACCAGTTTGACTGATGTGATGAAAGTTACTCTGTGCTGTCTCTCAAGGCCTTTTGTGTTGGGAGCATGGAAGCTTTCAAGTCATTTCTTAATGGCTGAAATACCAAGGTGTCTGTACTTTGCACGATTGGCAATCTCGTTCAGATAGGCCATGTGGATAAGTTTGAAAGGTTTACACAAGTGCAATACTGCAGTCAGCTAAGAACTCTCTGCTCTTAGACTGATTTTGAAGCGCATGTTATTTCTGTTCACTTGCCTTTGCCACACCACATCTACACTGATCTGAAAAGCTACATTTACTGCATGATCAACAACAACAAAATTATACTTGTATAGCACCCTACATATTTTAGATTAAAATGTAGTTTCAGTGTCTCCTTCTCTGTGAGCGATCCTATTTACTTTTGGGCAGCCTGAATTCATCCAACTGAAATCTATATTGTCTCTGCATGTGATCCACTAAAAACACCTTTCTCATAAAATCAATTAATTTGGAGTGGGGGCTTCATGTAATGTGTGATATCAATTTAAACCAGAACGTTCAGAACTGAACAAATTATTTTATTGGAAATTCAAGCATACAGAAGGTTCTTCACTTGTTGCTGAGTGCACCTGTTCAATCATTGTTTGTTTTTTCAGTATGTTTTCAGGACAGAAGACTACACAACGGCAGAAAACAAGGCAACACACGAAGAACTGGCAAAGTCAATGACCTCAAACCTCAAACAATCTGCAGATTTTCTCACCATCAACAAATTGTTGAAGGCCAGTTGAACATTTCATTAAAACTCCAGATATATGTGGAGTTTGCCTTGTGGTGTATTTTACCCTTGTATGTTACTGCTCCCGTGTCTGTCCATTCGCTATCTGGTACTGTACCTAGGTGCTGTCCCTCTTCCATTCTTTCTCTCCCTTGTATTACATTTGCCCATTGCCCTGTTGCTTTCATTATTGCAGTGAACAAAAGTTAAGCATTCAAACTTTTAGTAAGTTAACAAGCAAAATCGTTCATGCCAGGTCACTGCCACAAGTGCTAGGAAAGCTTTGCCTTTTGCTAAAATAATTCTTTGGTGCTCATCATTTTCTTTGTCACATTTCAGCATTCGTGGTTTTTCTTTGAAATATTGATCAAGTCAATGGCTCAATATCTAATTGAGAAAAACAAGTTGAAGGTGAGAAAGATCTTAATCTTTGTTTCCACACAGCTTTTTCGACCGTGATACTTAGAATTTTCAAACGGCACTGTAAATAAGCAGAATTGTTCTTTTAAATTGTTTTAAAAATCTGTTCCTAAGGTAACTTATATGTTCACGATAAATGTGGTTATTTGGAGAATGAATGAACAGAATTGAAGTTGTGGTCTCAGTGATATGTTCCAATTGATATGAATACCAGTTATTTCTGGTCAAAAATTAAGATGTTTACTTTATTGTTTCACATCACTCAGATTATTAGGAATGTAATAATTTTTTTGATAAATCTGCACTCGTAGAATTTATTCCAGTATTGATAATAATGTAAAATTATTATCTCAATTGAGAGATTTGTATTTTTTTCTTCCTATTTACCAAGGTTTTAGTTACATTTCCTTATCAAGCATATGGCCTGTTGTTCTAAGTGCTTCAGATGGAGTAGCATGCAGATTTTCTTTCTTTCTGCAAATTAGTGAACTGTGGGCTGTAGGTGTATCTTGTTGCATCATCACTTAATTCATTCATATCCTAAAGGAGTTCCTTAATGACAAGGTGATCCCAAAGGAGTTAATTAATGACAAGGAAAAGTGATGTATTCTTGTGTAGATATTTTCTAGTCTTTGATGTAAACAGCAGAACGCATCATTATAGTCACTAATGGAATGAGATCTGTAGTACGAATAAATCACACAAGTTTTTCTCAACATTTGTTTTAATACTTCAGCTGCCTAGAAGCCAGAGATTTCCAGATTCCTATCAACATGCAGTGCATTCCCTGCTCCTCGCACTCATTCCTCACATCAATCTGAGGTACGGAGAAATTCCAGAAGAATCGAGGAACGCAAATATCTATTGGGCACACTTCATGAAGGTTAGTTGAACTTTTGTCGTTGAACGTCAGTACTTTCTATTGCACTGCAAAACTGCACAAGGATATTTTAATTTAACACATCCCTAAACATGTTGGACAATGGACTTACGAGGCTCATTGTTTCCAAATAGCTTCCCATCACAGCATAGGGCACTAATGCTTTGCTGATCCCACTATGTAAAAGAATACCAATCTGTGTCGTTTCTTGGTTACTTATTTCCTACATATCAAAACCAGGCACGGAGGAAAATGTATTCGCAAACAGGAGCCAGGATTCCATCTGTTATGACAACCCTGCAGCTCTGTAAGTGGCAGCAAAGTTTCCCAGGTTAATGTCATCCAGACCAACAGACATTTCCTAAAGGTTCAGTGCTGACATGGTTATGATCACTGGTCAGGGAATCCTGCTCTGAGGAAGTGCTTGTGCCTTATATCTGGCTCACGTTTGGACCATTACTGAAATAGTATGCTGTCTGTCTTCTAGAGAACAATGAGCCTGCTTGGGGGACAAAGGCTCTTACTTAAAACTGTCATGCAGGAAACAAGAGCTGAACAAAACAGCTCCCAATTCCAAGTGGAAAATTACATACTGTTTCTACAATACTGTTCATTCATTTTTTTTAAATTCAACAGCGTTGTTTGACCTTTATGAACAGAGGATTTATCTTTAACCTAATCAATGACTACATCAGCTGTTTTTCCCCTAAAGATCCCAAGGTAAGATTTTGTATTGACTTGTTTCTTCGTTGGTAATTGTATTTTCTTGCATCATTTGTCATGAATCATGAAGCGGTATTTCAAATGGTTCTAGTCTCCGATTGAAAAATACAATTATACAGACTGAATGCTGAATGCTTTGAGACATTCTGCTGATGTGACGGGCACTATATAGATGTAAATTGTATTGTATCTGTAAACAAAGCAGTCACTGATGTAGTATCTGGTCAAAACTGTCATGAGAGTCGAAGGAGTTCATCAAATATCATGACGATTTGTGAAACATTGCTATGTGCAAAAAATGTGCATTTCGCAACAACACAGACATGCCACATTTAAAAAGGTGGATTTGGATGCTTGGGTGGATTAGGTGCCTGGGCTCAGTTCAAGTGATGTGAGCTCACAGCGCAAAGTCACCTTGAATTCGATACTAAGTTGTCGGTCTCGCTGATGCTGCACGTGTATGTGCTGATGTTAACAACAAGTCCCCAAAATGAGAATATTGTTCATGGCCCAGTATTTGCACCATCAATTAGAAATAAATGCATTTGAATGTATCAATAGCAACATGATACTCTTCGATGAAAGCATTTATCAAGAGCAATAACCTGAAGATATGTTCGTATCAGGCAAGAAAGGGGAAAAGTAACAGCTGATGCGATATCAAATCTGGCTTCAATAGGCCATGTTACTGTGATTTACCTAGCTGATGAGCTTACAATGTTAATATTTGGAGGATAACACCAGCTCTGTTTGAAAACTCTCATTAGCATGAATAATCTGTCGTTTCTGCAAATTAATTATCTAATATGCCGGCCACATTTCCGCTATAAATAATACCTAAATAAAGTTAATTAAATGTTTGATTTATAAGTACTCTATTTTAAAGCACACATTTCTTTGTGCGCAATATAAGATTCATAACACTTTAAAGTCGCACTCTCTCATGATATTCAAAATAAATCATTGCAGCCTAGATGTGTTTATCAAAAAAGGCTTGATAAATTCAGCCACCTCCCTGCGTTTATAACCTACAGCAAATCATTGCACTACAGCGTACAAGGTCGTCGATAGCTAAGGCTGGATGTTAAAGTGGGAGTGGTCCTATAAGGCAGAGCATTACTCATATTGCTGTGTTTGGGTGAAAGTTCTTCTGTTGCTGTAATTTAGTGTATTGTTGGGATGCTTTATGGTTCCTTAAATCTGTCAAGCAATGGTTGCTGATAATAGCTTGGGTAACCACAAGGGAATGTACAAACTTTATGATTGTTTCAAAGTACTTGATGGGATTCTACTATGAAGTGCCAAGAGTGTGTATGTGTACACAAAGATGGTGAATTTGTACACAGCAAGGTTTAATGTCTCACCTGAAGGAAAGCTCCTCCGACAATACAGTGAACCCCCAACAATGCGATGAGGTGTTGTGGAATAAGTGCAAGGTTTTTATTTTAGAATTTCAAGTTACCAGTGTGACTCTTGCCTTGAATTCATACTTATTGCTGAAGTGCTTTTTCTTTCTATAGGCACTCACTGAGTTCAAGCTGGATTTTTTGCATATAATATGCAACCATGAACACTTCGTTCCTTTGAATTTGCCCATGTCCTTCGGGAAAAGTCGACTTCAGAGGATTCAGGGTACAGTAATAATTCCTCATGATTTCATAAATTCAGTATAATAAATCCCCAAAGGCAATTTCCGCAGGTTGCATTTCATGTAGCAAAGCAAGCCCGACAGGCATGTAGGAGGCAGCTTTAAAGTATGTGGAGCGTGCTTCAACATAGAAGTGCTTTAAAAAATATATTTGTGCACAAGAGTTCCCCCCAACACTAAATTGTCAGTTTTCTCCTCCCTTCTTTATACATGGCTCTTAGTATTAAGCCACAGAACACGATCAAAATTCTATTGAGGACAATTGATTGGTTCTGCTCTTTCATAAGCCTTTTCAGCATCTTTTGATTTCTTTTTGGCAGATCTGCAGCTTGAGTGCAGCCTCACTGATGACTTCTGCAAGAACCACTTTCTGCTCGGACTACTCCTGAGGGAGTTTGCTGTAGCGCTTAATGAGATTCATGATATCCGACACACGGCTATTACTATTTTGAAGAACCTTCTGATAAAGCACGCGTTTGACGATCGATATGCTCACAAGGTAAGATGGTGCTAAATTAGCAGTATTTTCAGAATAAGATAATGCGTAACAATTGTGTAATTGTGTAATATTTTGGAATAATATAATGGAGTAATTTAGTTGATGACAAAGACAGAGTTAATTGTGAGTTTCAAAACATACATAGACACCTGTATAGAAGATAGAGGCTTGAAGTGGTATACGGGGTTAAGCCAAGGCAGTGAGGGTGAATATACAGCTTGCTCTGAGAACTATTGCAGAATCAATAGCTTCCTTCTGTGCTATAAATTTCAATGATTCTTTGGAGAATATCTCTGCTTCTCGGATTAATCGTGGCCTTTGCTGGAACTGAATTTTGATGGTGTAGAACCCTGGTGATGGTGTGTTCTTATTTCATTCCCTGGATTTCAGTGTTTCAACCATTTTTTAACTCATTATTTTCATTTCAGAATCATCAGGCTAGGATAGCCCTTTTGTACCTGCCACTGTTGAAACTGTTGTTTGAAAATGCACAGAGGCTCAGTGTAAAGGACTCGGCTTTTTACCTGACTTTTTCGAGTAGTGTGAGTATGGGTAGGGTGTCCTGAATTTCACAACCGTGTAGTGCCATCTAGTGCTGCAACTTATCATTTGTGTCCTAACCAAATCCTGTTCTACAATAGGCTGTCCGAGATGACCTGGCGTACAACTTCTCGCCAGCAAATGGCAGTTCATCTCCACGAAAGTCTTGTAGTTTTATCGACAAAGATTTAGTTCTTTCAGGTAATTCATAAATTTGTTAAATTTCTATGAAGCTTTATTCTGGTTAAAGGTGATTCATTTCATACACTATTTTTCAGAACTTGAGAGGAACTCGTACTTTATTTAATACCACAAATATTTATTTTGAATCTTCCTCATTTAACACTATCCCCCCCCAACATTAACAAGCAAGAATCCTGACAATGAAAATTGGAAGTTGCATATTATTTTTGATAACATTTTAATAAAATCAACTGGGAAAATGATCTCAAAGGCAACAAAGATGTAAAACATTTAGGAGTAGAACCAATTTCCACAGGAGCATATCATTATATTCTGTTTGGAAGGATTTTACTTAATGCAATGTGTGAAAAAGGTGTCTTTCCTATTCGCAGGTTATGGAGCTCTTCACACTCCTGGGCTGAAACGTGATGATTCCAGAAGCTCCTTGAGTATGGAATTCAGTGCGGGTGATGAAAGAAGGAATTCCATAGATCAGGTAAAATAACCTCTTATTTTCCAATAAATGGAAATGTTGGTTATTTGTAAACTGGGTAACATTTTAATTTGAGAAGAACCGTTAGTTCTTTGTTGAACAGATTTTCAGCCGTGCATGGTCAACAAATGTCAATTGGTCACAATGATAAATCTGCTTTGAGGCTGATGTGTAATTGATGGAATAACTTATTTGATGGCTTTCCAAAGCGCTGTGTGTTTCAGCTTGTTGAAGCAACTTCTTGCCTGTTTTCACTCAGACTAAAAGTGTCATTTCAAACTACTGTACAGATTTTTTTTTAAATCAGCATTTTGTGGAGTGTTTAACTGCAATTTGACATTATTGTGGAAGATGTTTTGGCATCAAGGGGTTCCATCCAGGAGAATCCTGAGCATATGTGAGAGATCTAGGGCATGATGTTAGATTGACAATCACTTTATTTTGTTCAAACAGTGGCAAATTGAACTCCATGGTGGTCTAGTGAGTAAAGGTGCAGGCAGCAGCAATAAACAAGGAACTGTGGTTTTCTTGCTGTAGAGTTTGTAGTTCCTCAGCTAGGTGGCAGTAGATATTGCAATTTGCTTTGGAGCAAAGTTGGAGGGAATTGAAGTCGTCTCTGCAACCCATGATAAATAAGTCTACAGCTTTGAAAATGCTGACACCTATCAGTGATTTTTACTTTGGGATTCATAATGAGATATCTTTGTGTTTTGTATCTGTTTTGTCTGTGATGATTGTTAACAGTGGTATTTTTATATTGACGTGAAATTGCATCCACCTGAGGAACCTTATTATGGAAATGAAATCCATGTGTGAAATGCTGTATATTTGCTGGTAACTTAACTTCACTTCTTTACCACACTGACTTTACCACACTGACTTTAGAGCAATGACCGCAGGAGCTCAACAGGGAGCAGTGTGTCGCAGTATAGCCAGCTGAACCAATATGAAATCCGCAGCCTTCTCATGTGCTTCGTTCACATTATCAAAGCTATCTCTGAAGGTAAGGAGTAGCATGTTGTATAACATTTTGCACCGTTCATGTTCCAATAACCATCATTCTAAATTTCAGAAACCATACTAATCCACAATTTTTAATGCTTTATTTTGTAAAATGTTTTCGGTCAATAATTGAGTAAAAATCTCTCTCTGTCTGTCGCATGTGTTCTTTCCAGCCCTCCCTCACTCCCTGCCTCCCTCCGTCACTCCTGCCTCTTCTCTTTTGCTCCCATCAATGTCTTCTCTTCTGTGTGTCAATTGCCGGACTCCGTCTGTACCCCACAACTAACACAGCCAAAAGCCTTTGTTAGTTCCTGACTGGACTATACCAACGGCCTCCTCACTGGTCTCCCTAGCTCCACTATACACAAAACTCAATTAATTCACAACTCCACCACTCAGAAAAAACTCTGTACTCACATCACACCAGTCCTTGCCAGGCTCCACTGGCTCCCAATTAGAAAAACAAATCATTTTTCAGATCCTCTCACTCATTTTCAAATCCCTTCATGCAACTGCACCTCCCTTCTTATCCAATCTACTTACTCCCTACTCTACCACCCGTTGCTTCAGCTCGGTTGGCTCTAGCCTCTTGTTTGTCCCTCATCCCACTACATCCTGAAACCCTACAACTCTCTCCCTCAATCCCTCCACATTGCCCCATGCCTCCCAACTTTCAATTCCTGCCTCAAGACCTTCCTTTTTGATTGTGCTTCATGTGCGACTATCCACATACTATGTAAGGAAATTTAAGAAATGTTCAGAAAAATATCTAATGAATGAAATGGTCCTCTGTGAGTTCAAGTGAAAGTGAAGCTCTTTTCAGTTCAGTGATAAGATACACTGACATTTTTCTGGTGGAATGGGTTGGGCACATTAAAAGGGATAAGACATTACCTTTCTGGCCTTCAGGCATCAGTAACATACATTCATTTATTTTAAGATGTTTTGGTGGCTTATTGGAACAAGGTGTCAGCTCAAGAACTCATGGCCTTTCTCACCATTTTGGAGTAAGTATTTTGTAAACATTGCAAAAGAGAAAAATAGATTCTGATTTCAAAACTGAATCTCCTTTATGAGATGAAGCTGAAGAGTGATACCATTAACTAATGTCAACTTTATGTCAAATTTATATCTGAAAATAAACCAGTTGAACTGGATTGTGAAGCACAATTTAGTTTTTGCTGAATACCCTGTACTGTCTAGTATTTGGTATAGTGCATTATCACCTTCTCCATGTCACAAAGCGTTTCATAAGATTTTACTGTGAGGTGTAATGACTTGTGTATTTGTAGGCAAAATATACTTCCAATATGATGTAAAAAGTATAAAATAGTGAATTTGAGATCCTTCAAAAACAATATCCTTTTCCACTTCCTCACACATTCTTTACCATACTAACATGTGTGATGTATTTTTTTAAAAACTGTTACAGTATTTGCTACTGCATTTGGGAACTGTTTGTGTTTTCCTTGTTCTGAGGAGCTAAAAGTGAAACAGAGTAAAACAAATTTAGGATGGCCTTTTAACACTTGGACCCGAAAGCAAAACCAAATGATCCACTTTTTAAAAGAAAATGTACTAGATAATCCTTAAAATTATTAATATTATGATGTTTTGAAGTTTGTTTCTAACAAAAAAAAGTCCATGAATCATTTGTCTTTCCAGAGTGTGTCTTCATCAATTCAGATATGTGGGAAAGAGACATATAGCAAGGTACTGTACTGTGTTAAAATGTTGCTTTTATTTTTACGTTGTGCAAATTCATTTCAAAGGGAATGAGCCATTTCAGTATTGTCCAATGGAACATTTGCAGAGACAAATGTGCGTGGAAATGGATCATGTATGAACTAGAGTTTCCTTTAGGAAGTAAATACTTGATTACTAGATTCTGCCTTAACTTGTCAAGACCACATGAATCCTCATACTGTCAATATCCTGGCCACATCTATTTATGTGTTTATACATATGCCTAACTCGCCTTGGAGCGACAAGTTATCAACAGTTTACTGTATGAACGGCATAAATGTACTTAGTGCACAAAAGTTTTTCTTTCACCATCTTTGAAGTGTGCGTTTTTTTTCCTTTGGAAAAATTAAATATGTGTTTTTGTAAATTTTTAAACCAAGCTAGCAAGCAATGAAGTTGCCAAAAACAAAAGTTGAGATCATTCCATCAGCCTGGCACTCTGGAATAGATAGTACAATGTAGTTTACAACTTCATAATTTATATCGGATAATTAAATCACTGCTCCTTTCCTTTGAATCAACACTGGTATAATAATTAAATGGTTAGCAGTTTAATGCCTTGTGTGCTAATTTTGGCATAATGAGCTATCTGATGCACAAGAAAGTAAAACGCCAACTTGTCTAATTAATGAAACAGATTCTATAATGAAATAATTAATGAAAAAGACTCTTTGCAACTTATTGAATTTACTGAGAGGTAAATAGACATGTAATATATTATATCTATGTAATGCACATACACTTTGGAATCCATCAAAGATCCAATATTGACTAGATGATTTCCACAGATAATTCCAACAGGTTCGAGGTTAATATTCAAATAGTAAATGATCAACTTTGGATTAAATGTTTACTTCAAAATGAACCCTTTGTTTTCTCCTAGAACCTTGGGACGTCCTCCTGACGTGAAAGGCACTATATAAATGTAATTTTGTGGTTGTTGTAGAAAGAATCTCCTTCAAAAGGCATTCAAGTAAACTTGATTGCAGAAGCTTTACTTTGGCTGGATGCTATCGGCATTCACAGCCTATTTATCAATTTATCATGGTCTGTTTACCCTAGCCCCCCAATGGACAAGTATCCATTGCAAACATGGATGTTCCTGGCGCTATTGTACATTGTCTTGTGCGTAACAACATTGAAAATCTATTTGCGTTTCTTGCATCAAACTTAAAATGTGCTTACCATTCATATCCCTTGATTCAAATTTGTTTAAGATTCTTTGCATACCAACTGTTTGTCTCCCATAACCAAATCATTCAGCATATTATCCTTTCCATCTTTGTTCTTTTGGTGAATATTGATCATGTTTTTTAAAGCGCTCTTTTTTCCCCATGAGCACTGTTGAGCTATTTGGACTACAATTTATTACATGCCCATGTCTGTGCTTGTTTCAATGTTTGATTTGTTTCATATGAGTAATGAATCTACTTAAATAGATGGCTTGGCCTGTGATTAAAAAACCAGAGCTTGTTGTTTCCAGGAAAGGATATGTTGAGGCATAGACCAGGGAGATTAATGGATGGTTAATTCTCCCCATTCATGGATCTGAAACAATGACTGTCCAGCGCTTGGGACATGCTCCTGATGTGAAAGGCACTATACAAGTGTAATCTTGTTGTTGTCAAAGAAAATGTGTCACTTTCACACACTTCATCCTTTAGTCTGAAAAGATAAATTGGGCAATGTTTTTGTTTGCTGTTGTACATGTATGAGGAATTCAAGTTCTGAATGTGATAAGGTGTGATATTTTGGGTGTGACAAAAATCTTTTATGTTTAAGGATGCAAGAAGGATTGGGATCTAAACACTCTGCATCTGACAGGAAATCTCAGACCATGCCTGCACTTCGTAATAGACCTGGACTGATGCACGCCAGACTTCAGCAGCTTGGAAACATGGACAGTTCATTCACCCTTAACCACAGTATGTCCAGATGTCTTCATTAATAATAATTCAATCATTTCAATGTTATGATCCTACTTGAAACTCAAAACAGTGAATAATAACCAATGTAGTTTTAGGAGTGCTACAGAGCAGTATTTTCTTGCAAAAATCTCTTAACCGTGTTCTCAAATGTCTTCCTTTAGGTTTTGGTGGCTGTGAGGCAGACATCAGTCATCAGTCATTACTTGAAGGTAGCATTACTACTGAAGTATGCCTTACAGTATTAGATACAATCTCGTGTTTTACTCAAAATTTCAAGGTAAGCCACGATTTGTTTTCTGCAAACAATGCTAATCTACAGAAACGCATGTCACCTTAATACATTATCCTGGCCCAATTATGCTTGAAACAAATATTTGCTGAAAAGCGACTTTACACCTCAATCATTAGTCAACACCCTGAGCAGAACCGGCAGAACTACTAATAATAATCCTTGCATTTGTTATAGCGTCTTATCATGCCTTGGATATGTCTCAGCGCTTCAAAGAATACATCGTAAAGTAAATTGACTCTATATTTTGTGGGCAAAATGACACAGAGTTGCTGTTTTAGTAATTAAATGAATTGTTAAAGAATCATTAATCTACCCTCATCCGACAGAATGCTCAGAATCAATTGAAATTCAGGCACATTGTACACCTTAGAAGAAACTCTCCTTTGATGAATAATTTAAACCTTGAGATTTCAAAAATACGCTGATGACATAAACATACACAACGACAGATCTATGTTGTCTAACTCATTTGAACTTTTGTGATGCTGCTAAAATATTCTTTAAAAAAAGTATATCTTTCCACGACTCCCAATGTAATGGACTCCTGTCCCACCAGTGAGATGAGAAATCCCTCACAAGCACACTTTAGTGTGAGACTGTTCAGTGCAACTCTTGTCAACTTCATACTTCCCTGCAAATGCTGTAGACTTAAAAGCAAAAAGATGTCATGCTAAGATACGCACTATTTCAATCTCCACACCCCCACACGCACACGCCCACCCACCTCCCAATTTTGACTCGCCTTTGTTATGTGGGTGGGGGAATGTAGAATATACTGTAAAGTTTTTTTTTCATAATCAAATCAAATAATGACTTGAGGCTTGTGTTTTGCTTTCCCATTGCAGTACAAGAAACACTTTTGTTTCTGTTACTCTTATTGGAGAGAAGGCCCAGGTTAAACCCAATTTAACCTAGATTAAACAATGTGTTTTTTTTGTATTTACTCGCTGAGAAATCTCTTCCTCTTTCAGAATCAGCTACTTGAAGGTGATGGCCATAACCCTCTAATGAAGAAAGTATTCGATATTCACCTCTCAATGGTTAACAGCCAGTCGGAGACAGCTATGAAACATGCCTTTGCCTCTTTAAGAGCCTTCATTAGCAAGGTATACATTGGCATCTTATTTGGTTTGTATAAGTATGTACAATAATGTATCTAACTTGACAAGAGTAATTGCATGTTTCCAAAATAAGCATATACCTAATACAAAACATATTAGTAAATTAAGCTAAGCCTATTGTTTATTCTTCTTCTGATAGCCCTTTTGACTTTGTGTTGACCTGGACATTGAATGCTAATTGAATAGGTACGCATGCATTCCCTTTTAGTTTGAGATAATAATAATCGTAATAATCCTTGCATTTCATCCATTTCAAAGCGCTTCACAGAATATATGTGAAGTGAAATAACTGTACATTTTGTGGAGATAACAGTTCTCTTCTTCCCCCTACCCAACCACACAGTTCCCTTCAACATTTTTCAAAGGAAGAGCAAATATATGTGCATCGTTTTGCTATGAAATCCTAAAGGGCTGCACCTCGAAGCTAAACTCGACCAGAAGTGAAGCCTCTGCAATTCTGTACTTGCTGATGAGGAACAATTTTGAGTACACCAAAAAGAGGACCTTTTTGAGAACACATCTGCAGGTCGGTGCCAACCTTCCAACCCCAGCACAAACAGTGCTTGCTGTGAGACTATAGGAACAATTGCTTGTTCTTTGCTAGTACGTGCGCGAACACACACACACGTGCTGCCTACCTGAGCCGCCTGACATCTAAAGAAAACTTTAGATGTGTTTAGATCATGAAAGCAAATCGAATGGAAAGATCATTGCAGCAAAACTGTTGAGCAAAGGGTTTTAAAAGAATGATTCAATCTAGCCAAGCCCACAAAACTCGGTGAGAGTGTTTCCTTTTTGTGGAAATAAAACCACTACTCATGTTGCCGCACTGTCCCTTTCCTAATCACAGAGAAAATGCTCACTTTGTCTATAAAATAAGAAATTTAATACATGTTCATTTGTATTTTAATTGAAATTTTTGGCCTAGCTTGCACACTTGCTGTATGTGTGTATATATATATATATATATATATATATACCTTTCTACATGTGTGTGACACTGTATTCCGGTTCCTGGAGCATGCATGCAGCCTTATTAGCAGTTCATTTGAATCTCAAAGCTTTTAACATGATCAGGTCAGACCTTCGAATAATAAGACATAGGGTGAAGCTATTTGACTCACAGTATCTGTGCTTGTGTTAGCTCCTAACCACAGATACTTGGATCCCATTCCCTGGAGAAAACCCAAGCTCTCCTGGCCAATCCTACACTTCCTCTCAGTCCCAAAAGAGCCATTACACATCTCCAATGTGTCCACCTACATTCCCAGCACTATTGTCCCTGTTGCATGGCTAGTTTGAAATCATCGTGGTTTTCTCCTAACACTGATAACATTTTTAAAATATCCCATGGTCTTGAAACATGAAATAATCTGCAATTTCTTCCTTTAGATTATCATTGCAGTCAGTAGACTTATAGCAGATGTGGTGCTGACTGGAGGATCCAGGTTTCAGGAATCTTTGTCCATCATCAATAATTTTGCCAACAGCGACAAGGCTCTGAAGGTATTTGCATGCTTGATTCCTTCAGTGTAATGCATTACACTTGCTGGAGTGTAAATGATTTTATGCTTAAGATTCATACACTTCCCAGGAGTATAATGTGTGTAATTGAAGGACTCTGGTTTTACGATTGCAGTAATGGAGCAATTTGTCTTGGTTTGGGGGCAGTGAAGTGGGCCAGTGCCTGCCAAATGGAGTGGGCAGATTACTAGTGGTTTACAAGGGCACAGAGGTACGTTGGGGCAAGTTCGTGGAAGGATTTAAAAGTGAGGTCAAGGATTTTAAACTCGATCCTTTGAGGGATGGAGAGCCAATGGCTCCAGGCAAGGATTCTGAGAGAGGCTTTCGGAACCTAGTACGGGAGAGCGTTCTGAATGGTCTGCGGTTTGTGGAGGGAAGAATCGGGAAGTCCAGTGAGCAGACAGGAGGTGTAGTTAAGCTTGGATGTGATTTTAAAAACATGGATGAGGGTCTCAGCAGCCTGAGGGGAGATGTAGCGGCAAAGGCGGTCAATTTTATAATAATAATAATCCTTACATTTCGGGTCGGGCAAAGCTGAATAGGTCAAGGTACGGATGTGGGGTTCAAAGGAGATTTGGACAAGCCATGAGGTTCTGCACTGGCTGCATGAGGTGGAGAGTTAATTCATGTTTGATAATATGGTACTTTGTACAGTGTCCTTCACTTGTGCAACCGATCGGTAAAAAAAAAACAAGTTCAGAAGTTGAATAAGTGTGCACGCATTGCATACATGCGCAAAGTGAGCCTACTCACGATTGCTGGAATGGGGAATTGCCCCGGGAGGGGGTTGAGCAATCCGGTAGATCGGGTCACGGATAAACGGGCTTTTACTGTAATTGGAGTTGAGGTACAGATCAGCCGTGATCTAATAGAATGGTGGAACAGGCTCGAGAGGCTGAATGGCCTAATCCTGTTCCTATATTCCTAGTAGGCAGGAGTGGGAATGGTGCCGGAAATTTCCCTTCCTTTATCCAGAGCTTCAAGGCCAATTGTAGGTCACTGCTCCAGCTTGGATCAACTCATTGAGAAGGGGGTGGAAGGAAGGAAACCAAGATCTTTTAAAATCTACGAGCTGTATCCCCGCGTAACATATGCGGCCTAGTGCTTTTGAACACGTTTATTCATATATTTCAAAACTTTTTTAAAATAATGTATTTGTTATTTACAAAAAAAGGGTGAGCTTTAATCAGTTTTCCGAAGTGTTGTTTTTTGTTTGTTTTTTAAGCTGTATTGGTTTTTGTTTTCCTTTTAGAAGTTCATTGTTACAATTGTGGAAACATACCTCAGGCTTTTTATATAGACAGACAGACAGACAGCTCTTCAACTGACTGGGTAAACCAGCGGAGCCGTCAAGGTGTGGCCACTGATGTTTGTTGCAAGGAATGTTTATATATGGGATCAGCCAAGGGTGGGGTTTACTGATGATTGATTGTTCTCAATTCACTGATACGAATCGCTGGAAACCAATTCTAACCTGACAAGTTGCAGTTGGTGGTGGGCAGTTCTCGTTGACATTCTCATGCTAAAATGAGAAATAAATGACCAGCATTAAAACCATGCATTGAACATTCCTTACACTCATTGCGTAAAAATAGCCACCTGTTCCACCAGGTTTATAATGGGACTTTCCATTGTAAAGATTTGATGAAAGATTATTTTTTTGTAACTGTTATTCATTTGAACCCCATTATGTAAATCAGCATAAAACCACTGGATTTCCATGCTGGCAAAGTATTTTTTCTGACTTTTTTTCCATTAAAAAAAAATGTCCTTTCACAAGTCGACAGCTTTTCCGAGTGAAGTGAAAGATTTGACAAAGCGAATTCGTACGGTGCTGATGGCTACAGCGCAAATGAAGGAGCACGAAAAAGACCCTGAAATGTTAGTGGATCTGCAGTACAGTCTGGCAAAGTCGTACGCCAGCACTCCAGAGCTGAGGAAGACGTGGCTGGACAGTATGGCAAAGATCCATGCAAAAAACGGCGATCTGTCCGAGGTAACCAAGTTCTGGCTTCAACGCAATGCAAAAACTTGCATTTATATTGCACACTTGATGCCTAACAGTGTTGGAGCTTGACACCTAGTCTAGAGAGGGCTTGATTTTTAAATGCAAAGAACATCTTTGAATTTGCAGAGAAATTGTTCAACAAAAACTTGGCATACAAGAAAAAAACCTAAATGACCTCAAATAGATGAGACTGGGTAATCCCTGTGTCACAGTTCAGGTGACTTCAACAACAACCACAACAACAAAATTACATTTATCAGCACCTTTGGACATCCTCCTGATGTAAAAGGCACTAAACAAGTGTAATTTTGTTATTGTTATTGTACAGCATCTTTCACGTGGGAAGGACGCCCTAAGGCGCTGGATAAGCAGTGTTTCAGACCCAAGCTGGGGTCGGGTTGGGGAGAGTGGAGTGCACAGGGGCAAGGAAGGTGACCAAAGGTATGGTTGGAAGAGGAGTGGCTTGAGACTTGTCTTGAAGGAGGCAATGGAGGGGCGAGGCGGAGGTACTGTGGGATGAAGTTCCAGAGGGTGGGGGCCGGGTGGCAGATGGCCTGCCTGCCAATTATGGGATGGGCGAGGCGGAGGACATGAAGGAGGTCGGAGCCTGCTGAGTGGAGGGAACGAGCAGGTTTGTTGGGGGTTATGAGGTCGCAGAGGTAGGGAATGCAAGGCCATGGAGGGCTCTGAAAGTGAGGACCAGGATGTTGAACTGTGCACTCTTTGTGAAAAGAAACCAGTGGAGTTGGGCGAGCCTGGTGTTGGAGGGGACGCAGGCTGGAGAGTACTGGCTGATCTGCAGCCTATGGAGGGAGGAGTTGGGGAGACCAACGAGCAGGAAGTTTGCGTAGTCAAACCTGGATATTATGAATGCGTGCATGAGGGTCTGCGGCTTCAGTAGTGGAGCTGGGCAATGGTGTAGAGGTGGGGGAAGGCAGAGTGGGACATGGTATGGATATGATGTAGGAAAACAACAATCAAATTACATTCGCAGAGCGCCTATCACGACAACCCAAGGTGCTGAACAGTCAGGGGTCAGGCCCGAGCATGGGAATAGGTGAACGTCAAACAAGATGCCAAGATTCCAGAATGGCTTTGTAAAAAGTTCAATGTATTTTAAAAAAGCAAGATTTTATTTTGAACCACACAATAAGATAATTGTTTTTCACTCTGTTGTTGGATTGTGGAATGCCATGCCAAGTAGAGGCAAAATTAATTGTGGATTTCAAGAGGAAGTAGACAAGTACAGCATATGAACAGTGGTTTGAAGGTGTACAGGGATAAGTCAGGGTAGTGAGATTGAATGAACAGCTTGCTCTGAGAGCTGGTGCAGACTTGTTGGGTTAAATGGTTCTTTCTGTGCTATAAATTTATATCATTCTATGAAATAATTGTCTGAATGTTCAGGTACACTGCCTCAGCTCTATGTGTAGTGACAGTCGTGGACTGAAATATAAACTCAGCTATATGTTGATATACTTATTTAGTGATACTAAATTGGACACAAAGCCATTGCTCATTCTCATAGTGAAAAGCCTTAGTTTTACGATGCACATTCTTTCTTTGCAGGCATCAATGTGCTATGTCCACGTGGCAGCACTGGTTGCAGAATACCTCTACAGAAAAAGTAAGGAACAAACATTCATTTCGTTGAGTATCTAATAAATCCTATTTATGAATCAAAAAATGTTAGCTGAACAGCGTAATGTCTTCATGCTGAATTCATACTGATTCACTGCCAAATATGCAAGATAAATGGTGAGCGTAGGCAGTCTAAATCTCACTGAAGCTGTGTAGCTTGACACGCTTGACATTTCAGGATTTTCACTGAAGGCAGCATTAAACTGACTCAATTCGTGATTCATTTTTAAAATTAAGATATTCCTGTGGTGGATTTTTTCCTACATCTCTCAGGTTACAGAGATGGGTGGCCATCAAAGTTTTAGTTAACTTGTTCCAAATCCAACGATTATTAATGCTCAGACAAAGGGAATAACAACAACAAAATTCTAAATGCGCTGCAGCCTGCAAATGGTGACCTTCAGTATCAGATGAGATACATTAGGCTTTGTGTCCTTATGCAAAATGCTATATTTGAATAGTTGTTTGGGTGTAGTACAAACCAATGCATGTAAATGTTCGCGTAGTGGCTTTGTAAGAGAGCACGAGGAAGCACAGGGGAGCCATTCTCTTCTGAATTCAACTTTGAATTAAATGATTCTTGCCTTTGATATTCTCCGCGCTACTTCTTTCAGGCGGCAGACCATTTAAAAAAAATGTTATTCTCATTGTCGACATTACTACGTCCAGCCGTTGTGTTTATTTACAGCCTGACCCAAAGTGGTACAACGTGTCTTGCGTAACATCTAACGAGTGAAAGCAGTCGGTATTCTCTTTTTATTCTATCCCATCGCAACACCAAAATGCCACCGAGACAGGCCAAGGAGCCCGTTTAATAGCATGGTGGGAGCTTGTCACACTTAAATTGGCTGCTGCTTTTGACTACAGATATATATAATCCCCTGCTAGTACTTACCTGTATTATTTTCCAGTGGCGGCTAAGCAGTGGGTGGTTGTGGTCAAGGTGACGAATCCACCAGTTTTACAATCCTCCTCATAAGGAACTTCTCGCCTCCACTCTGCACAGATTAAATCTGGAACTCCCAGTGTCAGAGTCTGTGAGCACAAATACCACATCCTTCTGCATCAAAGAAACACATATTGGCATGTTAAATTGGTGCGCCTTTTCTTCCTCTTTATTAAGGATCTTCAACTTCTGCATCGGTGTAAATCTCCTCTTCCTGTTTATTGTTCACCTTCAAGGTTGTTTGAGGATACTTGCTGTGTGAAAATTGGTTCTTTAGTTTGCTTCCCAATACAAAATCACTACACTTAACTGTATTTGTCTGTGAAGCACTCTGCAGTGACTCAGTGTTGCAGGTGCCATATAAACTCTAAGGATCATTATTAATAAAGATGGCATTAGAGTTTCCGATTATCTGTTCAGCAGCTTGCTTTCAATGGATAGGAAATATTGAAGATCGCGGTGCAATTAAAACCCTTGTGACTCACATCCTCTCTGAGTGAAGCTTAGTAGCATTTTACACAGAGTATGTGAGGTCATCAGGCAAAGAAAACGACTGCTTCAATTCTGTACTTAGATGGTCGTGGCGTCATTTACGTCATTGAGTCACTGGATTGAATTTAAATTATACCTTGCAATTACACACTGGTTCTAATATGTTAGAATTCTGGGGTAACATTCAAATTTAACCATTGTGTCCTTGGTCTGGTCTGATCACCCCCTACCATAAAACGGTATTTATGGCAAATAACTGAATATCTTTTATGGCATATACCTTGTCTGAATAACCTTGGCTCTTTTCCAGAATCCTTTCCTAAAGGCTGCTCTGCTTTCAAAGCAATAACTCCCAACATTGAGGAAGAAGCTGCTATGAAGGAGGACGCTGGCATGCAAGATGTCCACTACACAGAGGTAAAAACTCAGAAAAAATGCAACTAACTCACATACGTTCCTGGTTGAGTCAGTTTTTCCATTCCTGTACACACATCATACGATGCACATTGATATAGTGTTTCACTGATCTTTACAGTAAATTCTATGAAGTCCTTTGAGGCACCCATGTGATGAGTAAACACAATATCAAAGGCAAGAGTTATTATTGTACAATTGTATTTGGGGTAACAGCAACAACAACAACCAATTACATTTGTATGGTGCATTTTGCATCGGGAGGACGTCACACTGTGCCGGACAGTCAGTGATTTGGAGGACCTGAGCAGCGGGTTGAGATCAGGAAGGGTGGACAGAAAGGAGAGTGGGAGGGTAGAAGGGTGGCTGAAGACGTAAGTCTAACAAAGTCTAAAGAGGGTCTTGAAACGTGGCTTGAAATAGGAGAAGGGACCGTGGGATGGAGTTCTAAAGGGTGGGGGCAGAGAGGCTGATCACCCGCTGATGGTGGGATTGCACATGGATCCGGCCAGAGCCCAGCACTTTTAACTGTTCAATTGGAAACATAATTTATCCTGGTGTGAATAATAATAATTAATAATAAATAAATAATAAATAATAATAATAATAATAATAATTAAGGCTGGAATAACCAAATCTGAATTAAAGGATATGGTAACATCTGAAGGAAATTTACACCAAAACTAGTCCCTGAGGTCAGCCATGGAGGTTCCTTCCTCCTATTGAAGGTAGCAGCTTCTCATGTGAAAATGGTTTGTGGTTTATATTTTACTTGTATTTAGCTTCAGAAATCAGAATTGCCCAATCGTTTTCAGCTGCACAAACAAAAAAAGAGGAAGAAACCGAGCCCTGCGATTCACCAGCCATTGGCATGACTTTAGCAGCTATTCTAGGACTTTAGCAAAAATTGCCTAAGGCAAAGTCAGTGGGAAGAAATCCAGGGGCAAGGTTGCAAACATCAACTTTTGTAATGAGAAATATTAAACCTGCTCAAAGATATTGATCTTATGTATGCTGTGCAAAAATGTAACCTCTACGTTTAAATGAACCAGTTTAGGGCAGAGGTGAATACATTTACAGCAGCCAGAAGTTTTTTAGTTCCTGAAAATGATCTAGCACAGTGTCTCTCCACAGTGTCTCCAAGCAAACAATGGCCTAGATTACACTCACAAAGAAAACCTTGATGAAATTAAATCTCATTACTGGCTTCTGCTACTTGCATTCACCCATAAATATACTGTCAATTCACTTTACAGTACGTTCTGTGAAGCGCTTTGAGACGTCAATAAGATGTGAAAAAGCTCTATATCAAATGCAAGGATTATTATTATCCTACATTGTGTTTTAAAAGTTTTTTTTTAATATGAACCACAGCTTAGATTTTTCTCTAGCCACACTCGTATCCTTATCAAAACACTAAAACGTTGAAACCTATTGTTATAAATATTTATTGAAATGATAAATCCTGACATGCAAACAAAAACTCTCCTTATTGTAGCCCTAAGCTTCAGCAAAGCATATATTTGCTTAATTCACTCAAGATCTTTTTAGACTACATTTTTGATGTCCCAAGCATTCTACATGAATTCAAAATCTTCATCGGCAATTTCAGGGCCCTCTATGGTCTTGCCCCCTCCCACCGTTCGTACCTGCTATCCCCACGACTCAAGACCCCCCAAGGGGTCTTGAGTCGTGCCTTTTCTCTTTCAAGGCACGACTCAAGACCCCCCTTTTCGATAGTCCCTTCAGCCTCCCTCCAGCCTCTCTGCCCTCCTATATCTCAACCCTGCCCCCAAACCCCTCCCCCCACCACACTCGGATCCTGACCCCTCACCTTTCAGTACCTTATGTCGTCCTCCCAATGTGGAAGGTGCTTTTAAAAGTGTAATTTTGTTGTTGTAATATATGGGGAAAGTTTCATTGCTTTTATATATCTCAATATTTAACATGCCCTGCTCGGTTAGGACGTTCTTGTGGAGCTATTGGAGAAGTGTGCGAACGGACTGTGGAATGCAGAGCGCTATGAACTGATTGCAGAGATTTACAAATTCATCATTCCAATTTACGAGAAACGACGGGAATTTGAGGTGAGTCTCATTCAACTGATTCACATCTTCCTGTATTAATGGTTAAAGCCTGTTGTATTACTTCTTGCCCGAAAGATGCAATGAGCCCAGGAACCTTATCACAGTGAGAGGTAGAGAATCACTAAGTTCATCTCTCCTACCCCTTGTGGGGTGCCTTGGACAGTTTATACTAAACGTGTCTACATCCTTGATCATATTTCTCCCAGCTGATCCAATGGTGGTGAGAAGGCAGCAAAAGTGTAGGATAGAATTTCAGGAGGTTCAAATTCAAACCAAAGGTTTCAAACTTTGCTTGGCACTTGATGTAAAAAATGTGGTGGTTTATAGTTTACTGTGCTCTTAAGAATTGGCATGGCAAGCCACCCTTTAGCCTCTCTCTGTGGCACCATAAGAATATGTGAGGATTCTAATTGCTACTCACCACTAAATATTTGGAATTGAAAACAGATTCCTATCTCCAGCCACAAATGGCTGAGGAATGGGAAGCAAGACATTGAAGATGTAACACTTTAGTAACAAGTTAGTGACTCTATGTCCACCTGTTTGAAAGTGGCAGGACAGGTAGACAAAGGACAAAGCTGTTAAGAAGGCATATGGGATACTAGGCTTTATAAATAGGGGTATGGAATACAAAAGGAAGTGCTGATTAACCTCTATAAGACTTTGGTTAGGCCTCAGCTGGAGTATTGTGTACAATTCTGGTTACCGCAGTTTAGGAAGGATAATAAGGCATTGGAAAGGGTGCAGAGGAGATTTACTAGGATGGTACCAGGAATGAGGGACTTCAGCTGCGAGGAAAGGCTAGATAGGCTAGGCTTATTCTCTCTAGAACAAAAAAGATTGAGAGGAGACTTGATAGAGGTTTATAAGATTATGAGAGGTTTCGACAGGGTGAAAAGGGAAAGACTGTTTCCACTGGTGGGCAAATCAGTGACTCGTGGTCACAGATTTAAAATTGTTTCAAAACGAAGCAGAGGGAAGCTGAGGAGAATTTTTTTCACTGAGCGGGTTGTTTGAATCTGGAATGCATTGCCTGAAAAGGTGGTAGAGGCAGATTCCATAACAGCTTTTAAAAGGGAACTAGATCTTTATTTAGGAAGAGCAGGTCTGTTAGGTTATGGGGAGAAAGCTGGGCAGTGGGATTGAGTTGCTCTGTTCAAAGAGCTGGCACAGACTAGATGGGCCGAATGGCCATCTTTTGTGCCGTATAATTCTATGATTCTAAGTCATAGGTCAGTGTGTTGCCTGAGGTTTATAAAAGACACCCACAAAAGGCTGGAGAATAGATTATCTGTTGAGTGGATCGCAGAATTTAAACCATCTCATTCAGACGTCATGCTATGTTCTTCTTTCCAGCAATGTAACTTTGACATGCTTTTTGTGCATAACAATATTGGACATATGGTATGTCTTGTATATTTATAAACTGTTTTGTACAAACCTGATCATAGATTCTTGTTGCTTTTTTTTTAGAAACTTTCTTTCATATACAGCACACTGAATGACGCTTATAAGAAAATAGTGCAGGTGCTTAATACGGGGAGGAGACTGCTGGGGACCTTCTTTCGAGTGGCTTTTTATGGTCAGGTGAGTAACCTGGTACATGATTCAATGCTTCTATTTAACGTCACAGCACCTTCTTATTTTACATGGTTAATATTAATATCCAAAGGAATTCAGCTTGATTTTCAAAATGAGTTGTTCAAAACTTGCCATCATTTTAAGAACATAAGAAATCCTAGACTTAAAAAAGACCAAGGTCCATCTCGTTTGCATTCCACCTTCCAGGAATCGTATATACATATGTCCCTATGCACTATATCTCATAATGTAATTTACAAAAAGCAAACAATCTAATCTACGTTTGAAAGAATCAACACTTGCTGCTTCAACCATCTCCCTTGGAAGCCCGTTCCACTGGTACACCACTTGCTCTCTGAAATAGTATTTGCATACATTCATTCTGAATTTACCCCTCCTTCAATCATTGTCTGTGTTGCCTGGGTTTAACTATTCTGGACAAATTGTAACAGCCTGTCATGATCTACAGTATAATATGTTTCCCCTTTGAAATCTTCAGAGATTTACAGTACATTTTCAAATATTAAGATAACACAAAGAATATTTTTATTAAAGCTTAAAAAAAACATTTTTCAGCCTTTAGATCAAAATTCTAACGACCCTTGGAAATCTTTTTTTTTCTTCCACAACATGGTATCCTAAGGAAGTATAATGATGGTTCTCTGTGGCAATGCAAACAGAGCTTTCATAATCTTCTTGCTATGATCAAAACAGGTTCTTGCCCCATCACTTGCTTGCCTGGTTGAATTAATTTAATAAGGAGGGGCACTGATGCTTCAAATGAGTAAACATTAACCATTCACCTCTATAACCCATGTTTGAACACTGTATTCACTGACAGTTTGAGGTTTTCTATCATTTATCTTGCTATTCCTTAGTGGTCCTACTGTGTTGATGTGATTTATTGCTGGATGTAACTTTTTTTAATGAATTTCTAAGTTCATTACTCTATCTGAATTACATTTAAAGAGTTTCTTTGAGGAGGAAGATGGAAAGGAATACATCTATAAGGAACCCAAATTGACCAGGCTTCCCGAAATATCCGAGAGATTGCAAAAACTTTATGGTGATAAATTTGGGGCTGACACAGTGAAAATCATCCAGGATTCTAACAAGGTATATTTTTTAATCATGTTTTGCAGTGCAGACATATTAATTCTACACCTGCCCTTTTTAATGCCTGGAATTAGCAAGATAGTAAAAGTGAGAGACACACCCAAGCTTCAGAAAACATTTTTCTTCACCTTTTTAGACTTAGCCTTGCTGGCATACCAGCTAATCAGGAGTTAGCCATCTCGTAATATAAAACCAGGTATGTAAGATTAAAAAAAGAGTAGGAATTAGTGATCTTTCAATAGCCTTTTGTATCTTGTGTTTTCTTAGCATTCTCCTTGTAAGGAAAGCAAACTGATCATTATTTATGCGTGTCTTAATTTGTTGCAAAATTATAAGGGTTATGTTCTTCTATTGATAATAATTCAAGGGAGAAACTTGGCAAATTGAGTTGAAATATTAGTATATTTTTAAGGTTCTAATTTCACTATTTCTTTTTAGGTTAATGCAAAAGACTTGGATCCGAAATATGCGTACATTCAAATTACATTTGTCATTCCCTATTTTGATGAGAAAGAATTGTGTGACAGAAGAACGTATTTTGAGAAAAACCACAATATTTGCCGATTCGTTTTTGAGACTCCCTACACGTTATCTGGAAAGAAGCAAGGAGGGGTGGAGGAACAGTGCAAGAGACGAACCATTTTAACGAGTAGGTACATGTCTATAACTAAACCTTAGAAGCATGAAATACAAATCTACAGCTAAAGCTGTTAATTGCTGTGAGATATTCTATTGGTTCCATTGGTTACTAATTATATACTATTATTTGTTAACTATATTTACTGTACATTGAAACCAGACATTGTATGCATTTTCTGAGTTTGACTGGATTGTATATTACCAGATTATTGCTGGCAAACTTGACAAACTTGTCTAATGTCTGCCAAGTATAGCTGATTGCGTGAGAGCTGAATCAACCTACTGGAAAAACAACCTTCCATATCCTTTTGATTCAGTCGCTGTAAGCATTGCCAGCAGCATCACAAAACTTTTACTGCTTTACAGATCTTGTCTATCTTCTGTCCTAGATAGGAGAGGTTTGGTTGTTTTTAAGTATAGTAACATTTAGGGGTCAGCCAAGTGTCAGACACGAAAATTCATTGCAATGCAGAAAAATATCTAGAGGGTACAGAGTTCGAAGTATGCCATCTAAACATGACATTTTCCCGGTATCTGGAACAAAATGCACTATGACTGGAAATATTCCATCTTTATGCGTGCTCATACCTCACAACAACGCTGCAGATTCACTGAGATAACAGTTCTTTTTAGCCCAGGTACTGGCAGATGAGATGTACACAAATATAGGTGATGGGTGAACAATGACACAGGTTGTCACAAATCAGAAATTTGCATCACACGCAATGAACACTGTTTTGTCTCTTCCTCATTTTACTCACCCTGTCTGGTTTTTCCCCTTATCTCTCAGGTGTCATTCAGCTTCTTTATCTTTTTTGTTTGCTCACATCCCTTTCCTTCTATGTAGGAGAAATGACCAAAAGTTTGGGATTTGTGTCTGTGTTGCTCTGAGCCATCTTTCTCTTGTTGTTGCAACACTTTGGCACATGCTGAAGTGGAGACGGAATATGATGGGTGGGCAGAGTGAGTGAGAAGAACCTATGGAAAGATCAGAAAAGCAGTTCAACTATCATCTTAACAAATAGCGAAACTGTTGCAAAATAGTATTCCTCAACTGGCTCCCCCCTCAAAACACACACACACACAGGTGAATAAAGGCCCTATCCAATATAACTCTCATTAAGTCATACATACCAAACATTGCATGTTTAGTTATTGGCTTATGCTGACATAATTGATATTAGCATGGGCAGCAGTATTTAAAAACAAAAACAGTCAAAACAAAATTGGTCATTTTAATCCTACACTGTTTGTGGCACACTGCTGTGCGCAATTGGCTGGCATGTTTCGCCCACCACAATACACTGTAATTGTCAATTACAGTGTATTCTCTGAAGCGCTTTGGGGCGTCTAGGAGATGTGAAAAGAAGCGCTGTATCAAATGCAAGGATTATTATATTTAATAATATTAGCAAGATGGAGGTAGATCAGGGGGCTAGCTATTTTTAGGTCAGGATATTAAGGCATACAGTGCAAGGGCAGTAACTGGACTTGAGGTACAGATCAGCCATAATCTTATAAAATGGTGGAACAGGTTCAAGGGGCTGAACAGCCTACTCCTATTTTTATTTTTGTATTTGTTTTTTGACGGTGAGCTTGAGAGAGAGGTGAGGTCATCCTGCATTCCCACTTTTGTTTGTTTTCCATTGAAACCATCTGATAAATGTACTGGTATCTGCTTGGAGGTTGAATAAGAAGAGTTTGGCTGTGAAGTCCCCTACCCAATTACTCACTGTCCAGGCTGGTTAGTGAAGAATGGTAACATGACTCTAACTTGATGTAAAGGGGTGCTGCTCTATGCTATGAAATGTCGCACATGCATTAAGGAGTGAAAAAAGAAAAGGGACCAGAAATGGCGCATAATACTTTGCCTAACACAATTGTTTCAAGAAGATTTTGAACCTTTTGTGCCTATTTAATGGTGAACTTTGTAACACCGCAAACTTACTTTCACCTGTTGTTGAAATTGCTTCCAGCAATACACACATTTCCATACGTAAAGAAGAGGATTGCAGTTATGTACGAACATCATGTTGACCTGAAACCTATTGATGTAGCAACTGATGAAATGAGGGACCGAACAGCAGAACTACAAAAACTGTGTGCCTCGAATGAAGTGGATATGATCCAACTACAACTTAAACTCCAGGGCTGTGTTTCAGTGCAAGTGAGCGTAACAGTAACAATTTACATTTACATAACAAGTTTCACATTGCGAGGATGTCTCAAATGCTTTATACAGTTGAGTGGGAGCTGGAGCATACGATCTACAGATCTACCCAACCGATCAACAAAGGGTTGGGTGTGGGGTGGGGGGAGGAGTAAGGTGCCAAAAGCATTATCATTAAGAAAGATTAAAAAAATGCTGAGGTAGGGTGGAGTTTGAGGCTGAGGAACTCGGATGGGGTTTCCACAGAGTGGGAGCAGAATGGCTGAAAGCCCACCTAGCAATGATGGGATAGATCAGACTGGAGCTATGAAGAGCCAGGGTCTGCTGAGGAAGGGGAACAGACGAGACAAAAGGATTGCGGGAAATGACGGAGCTAGGTCTTGTTTAAGTGTTCGAATCAGACTAATTAATTCAGAAGTGAAAGATTATTATCTTATTAAAGAAATTCAGAGAGAATGGTAAGTGGTTTTATGTGATGCCTGTGACTGCAAACCGATTTGCAGTAACGGAACAACAACATTGCATTTGTAAAGTGCCTTTCATGTCGGGAGGACGTCCCAAGACACCGAACAGTTGGGGATCAGTTCGGCAAAGTAATTAAGACCTTGAATACATTTCTTCTGATTTTGTTTTCATCTTTAACTTTACAAGTCTGCAAAAGCCAAATCTTTTCACTGCAAATTGCGGTTTACAGTATAGATGTGGTGTTTTGTCTTTAAGAAGAGGATGCAGTTTCATCCTTGTATTTATTGTAGGTGAACGCTGGACCACTGGCTTATGCAAGGGCGTTCCTCGATGAACAAAAATCCAGCAAATATTCAAGCAAAAAAGTGAAACAGCTAAAGGATGTCTTCCAGTGAGTCAACGAAACATACTGTATTATCTTGATCAGGCATAATGGATATTCGTAAATAGTCCATGACTGTCGCTAGTGTCTGAAGATCAGAAAATATATTGGAAAGTTTCATAATTTGAGTGTTTGACTAATTGTGTTGAATCTTACAAGGAGAAAATGAAACTGATATTCTCTCTTTTAAAAACCGTACCCAGGCAATTTGTTGCAGCCTGCAGCCTTGCTTTGGATTTAAATGAGCGTCTGATCAAGGAGGACCAGATGGAGTACCACGAAGGGCTAAAGTCAAACTTCAAAGACATGGTGAAAGAATTATCGGAAATAATCCACGAACAGGTCAGTGCTGGCATCTCTCCTGCTAACTGCAACAGGTGGAAGAAACCGTCTGGTGGGAAGAGAAATGGGCATATTCGTTTGCGTAAATAAATCCAAAGTTAATCGCCGGTTGAAGAATCTGGAGCATCTCCATTATCTCTCAGTTGACCAATTTCACAATCTCACAATGGTGGAACGAGTAAATTTGGTGAAACTGAATTCAGTCTAACTGAAAAGTAATGGAATGCTGCAATCGGTCGGAATGCATGTAATAAACTCCGCACACGCCAACCATCGATTGATGTCAATTTCAAGCACCCTTATAGTGGGTATCGAACATTTTGCTTTTATCGGTTGACTTTTATGGGTAAATTTATGAGGTTGCTTTCTAATTACCTCTGTTTTCCTTGACCATCAATGCATCCTCCTCTACTTTAGAATACCATGCAATTTAAGTGCAGATTTTGCTACAAATACTGAGGTCAGCACTCACTAGTATGCCTGCTTGGGTTGGGGTGGAGGCAGGCCTGGCTGGCTTTACTGCTTTCCATTCTCTAACCAGTCGAGTGAGTAGATTTAATATTTGTAACTTGTTGTCACAAATGTTTTTATATAGCATTTTTAATATTTAATATAATCCTTGGAATGTTATTCAATTTCAACTTTGACTAGACTTCCTGCTGCCTGCAATAAACTTTAAGTGAACTGATCATAGCACATAGCATTTGTTCATAAATTAATCAATTTTGCTGACAAAGCAACTTCCCTCATACCCAAACATTAATGTAATTGTTTAACACACTGCCGCCTTATTTGCATCTGCTTAAGAATTCAATCTGCATTTCGGATTTGTTGACAACAATGCACCAACATTAGGGATGATGACAGGGTATTCAGATCGCCAATTTTCCTGCATTTAAATCATTTTGTTTCATTTGTTTAACTGATTTTTGACTGTTCCTTACAAAAATGGTTGGATGTTTCTGTTAATGTGTACTGTTTTCCTTTATTTCACGTATGCTCCCTTGTTATGAAGGACTTAATGGGGTAAATGTAATCTGCAATTTTATATTTGAAATGTCATTTAGATTTACCAAATAATCTTCTGTATAAACTGCACCAATCCAAGCTTTCATCCCCACTCCCTAATTATTGACATTTTAGGAAATATTGTATATGTGTGTGTATGGTGGGGGGGGGGCACCTTTTTTTCTGCATTGTTTTAAATGTTTTCTTCCTTTCTCTCTATCCCTGGGACATGCTGTAGCTCTGTGTGTGCTTCTGTCTGACTTTCCCTTCTACCTATAGTCTTTGGTTCTCTCTTGCTCTCTTTCTTTGCCTTTGTTTTTCTTTTTTTCTCCCCCATCTGTTATTCCTTCTCTTTTAATGCTCCACCCAACATGAAATATATGTGAGCAAAAACACCTGCAATACTTTGTGGTATTGCAATTTAAAATCTCTCTGCTTGATCTTTGAATAGTAAATTCATTCTCTCAAACTTGCCTCGGATGAATGGCTTTGTGAAGGTGTGGCTGATACACCGGTACAAAGCATGGCTGTTTTCAAAGCTTTTGATAGACTTCAATCTTGTTTTTTTGTTTCTTTTTAAAAAAAATGTTTTTAACATTTTCCTTTTCTGATTAAGATTTTCACAGAAGAAGATGTCATGAAATCACAGCTGCGGAACTCGCTGTTTGTTTTTAGCGCCATCAGTGGAATGACTTCTGGTGCCTCAGTTCATGGTTCACCCAACGCCCCCTCGACTACCTGACGGGGCTGCTCACTGAGAAACGAGGGTGCTTAAGACATTTTATCATTATCCATTCTCAGGAATGTTTGTTGCCAAAGCTTTCATTGTGGCCAATGGAAACTGTAACACGAGTTGTTTTAAGTGCAATGGCAGTTTTCCATGGCCTGCCCAGAGTCATTTGAGCAAACTGCTCATCACTCTGATCAAGAAATTCCGTTCTACAATGCTGTTCTGGATTGTATTCAAAGGAGCAACCTGCAGTTAGAGGGGCCCAAGTGAATGCAACTGCAATTTTTTGTATTTTTTTTAAAAAAAAACATTCTTATTCAGGTCAAATGTGTTTTGCCCACAGTGGCTAAATTTATGTATTAGACATTTTGATGAGAATTAACTTTGAGGGGTCTAATACTGCATCACCAGTACAATGCTGAACATGTATTTCAAAACATTCATGTAATTTTCTAGTTGTACAGAATGCTGGTTTGAATGTGTTTGAAAATAAAACTGGTTGACGTGTGATGCTTCACAATATCATATATTTAACATGTAACAAAATAGCAGTAACTGTGTAATGTATATAAAAAAATCTTAACTGTGGCGGATTATTTAAAAAAACATCGTTTTTATTTCGGACAAAAACGTTTCAGGGCAAAATACATACAATACTTGCCTTTGCTAATGATAGTTGATGTGTCTAAAATATGCATTCAAAAAATGGAAAAAGTTGGAAAGAAAAAATGAACCTTCAGAATGCATGTTCTTCAGATAATCTTACCTAGAGATTCATTCCTTTGCCAAGGTGAATGGAAAACAAATAGCTTGAATGATTTAGAGAGATTTGTTGCTGCTGCTATTTCATTGTGAACCTTGTAAATGCTGTTGTAGCTTACAGAATGTGAATGCTGTTGGTGGCTTTTAAAAACAATTTTCTGCAATTTTATTCTAAATATTATAAATGGGGAAGGTTCAAGAACTGTTGCATATTTCCCGATGCAAAGTATTCACGGTAATTTGAGGAAGATGTTTATTTTGGTGCACTAACCCTGCAATTCTCAATAGATTTAAAAAAAATTATGTAACTCATAAGGCAATTTCCCTTTCGTGTCCTCTTCCCTTCGCCCTTACTCCACCATGTCCATTCCCCCCCCCCCCCCCCCCACCACCACCACCTTGTCCCTCTATAAAGATGATATAATATGAATCAGTCACTTTTGTTATATGTTAGCACCTGTTGTGTTTTTATTTATGTTTTAATTTGCTTAACGTATCAGTCTGCCAGGAACCTACTACAGTATCTCCTAACACCAATGATGCAAATAGAGGATTTGTGGTGGTAAATTACATGTGCCACGCCACCAGAGACGTATGCAAACTAGAGATCATATTTGCTACCATACCACACACAAAGATCTCATGAAAATAAAAAAACAAATAAAAAACTGTTACAGTATTACAACAGCAAAATGTAAACAATGATCAGTGATCTCACTTCCATTTTTTTTTATTAACCCGAGCTTTACTGCTATCTTTCTTCATTTCTCCAGTGGACAGAAAATAAAGTGATCATTGCCAGCCAGCCATGTGGAGACTTGCTATTGTTCAGTGGCTTTCATTCTAATGCTGTACTGGGTTAATGCTTGGGAGACTAGTTTGTGAATACTTGTACCTGTACTATGAAACTTTTCTCTTGGCAGTTACTGCTGATTTGACATTTTGTAAATATTGAGGGAAAGCATTGAATTATTTCTGTAGCTAGGTCAAAACTTAATGGAAATACTGCTCGTCTCATATTACCCAAGCATTTTTCTACTTTGCACAAACCCCAACCCCCACCCACCCCCATCACCACCAACCCTACTCTTAATATTCTGTATGAAGATTGTATTTGTATTTTGACCAACTTTTGCTCTAAAAGCATCAAATTGTGCCTCCATGGCAAAAGTACAATAGCTTAGGCCATTTGAAGATGTGGTTGCGTAAGCAAGTTGTGTCTCCTTTGCTGATAGGTTGACTGTACCCTATTAAATGATGCCTTCGTTTTCAGCATCAATAATTAAGTCCTTTTTATTCAAGCATATTTTAATGCCAAGAAGACCTCTATGTAAATAGATTGATGTAAAATAAAGAAAAGTATAAGTCGTGCTTTCTTGTCTCATTCTCTTATTTTCCCCTGGATTCATATTGTGCTCATGTAACCTCAAGAAGTGGTTTTCTCAGCACTGCCGAAGGCAGTAATACCAACCCTTCTCTCAAGTGATGCTGTCATTTTCTGACTGTAAGTGAGCTGGGTACTTTCTCTGTCTGTACATTTTTTTCATATTTCTCAGATTTACTGAACATCCCCGCCTATAGTAACAGGAGTTGAAACTCCCAGACGTTACCGAGTTTACAGTTTGCAAGCTACATAGCACTCGCATGAATGATGCTATACAGCAAAAATAAGTTATTGTTGTTGCTTTGGAATCTACACCACAGTACTGTATCAAACGATCGGATTCTTATTGTAATGTCTTTATCAGCCGATCATGTAACTGCAAGTCTTGAGCAGAAGGCTACACGGTTCGTTTCACTTTGCATGGCCCAAGGGGAGAGAGAGAGGTGGGAGGGCGACAGAAGACATGATCGAACAGGAGGGTCTTGAAGGAGGCAACGGAGGAAACGGGGAGAATGGACTGGGATGGTGTTCCAGAGTATGGGGGAGAGAGGCTGAAAGCCCAGCCACCAATGTTAGGTGCATTGTGCAATGAGTTTCCCCTCCAGCGAGGGTGGTACTTCAACATTAACACGTCAACGACAAAATCTGTAGGCTTCGGGTAGGAGACATGAAGCAGATGGAAGCCCACTGAACGGAGGGGCCAGTCGGGTTGATAGGGAGACAGCAGGTTGGAGAGATAGGAAGGGGCAAGGCCGTGAATGGCATTGAAAGTGAGTAGACATGGATGCTGCAACAACGGGATTTGGGATGATATAATAATCCTGCATTTGATATAGTGCTTTTCAAATCTTCTAGACGTCGCAAAGAGCTTCACAGAATATACTGTAAAATGAATTGACTGTTTGTGGATGAAATGCTGCAGCCAATCGTGCATAGCAGAGTCCCACAAACAGCAGATTGAAGTGACCAACGTATTATTGTTTTTTGTCCTTGAGATTATCATCAGGCGTGTGGAGTAAGGAAAGACAAGGGCGACAGAAGACATGTGGTTAGAGCACTCGCCTTGCAAGCGAGAGACATGGGTTCAATCCGCGGCAGGGCGAAGCCTTGGGCAAGTTGCCTTGCTCCACCCGCCTGATAAGAATCCCTCAACAAAATTGGTCATTTCATTCCACGACTGCTGGTGGGACACTGCTGTGCGCAATTGACTGCCGCGTTTCACCCACAAACATACAGTCAATTCACTTCTATTCAGTGAAGCGCTTTGAGGCGTCCAGAAGATGTGAAATCGCTATATCCAATGCAAGGATTATTATTATTATCATTATTGTCCTATTATCTCTAGGATCCCGACCGTTTTATAAGTGAACCTGGGTTCTAACTACCACGCAGTAAGGGTGAGAGGGGGGTGTCTAGTGTCTTGTGACTTGTCTGGTGAGGGGAGGGGGGGGAGAGAGAGAAAATAGAGGGCAACTGTTTGCACAGAAGGTTTGAAAGTTGTGGAACACATGCATTCGCCTTAAAGGGGCCAAATGGAAAACTGCTGATGATGTACTGTGCTGAACGCCCACGGATTTTGCCGTTGACGTGTTTGTGCTGAAGTACCGCCCTCCCTTAAGGGGGAAACTCACAGCGCACTGTGTGTAGTGTGTGTTAATCAGCGAGTTAACGCTTAACAAAGCCAATGTCTCCAGTGAGTGTGGATATAACCGTGGTTTGATTGAGCAGAGCGCGTCCAGGCGGAGAGGTGGTAGTGGGAGAGAGAGAGAGAGATTGTAGATTACATTGGGTAGAGGGGTGGAGGAGAGAGGCGGATAAACGAGATGATGTGCGGATTATTGAGTTTGGTGGTGATTTTAATCTGCCTGTTCTGTTCGATAAATCGAACCTCAGGAGTCAGTAGTTACAACAACACAGGTAGGTTCTTCTCCTTTGGGTTTTTTTTGGTGGAGGGGCTGGGGCTTGGGGTTTGATTGTTATTATTTATTGTTTTAAGATCATTTAGTTTTCTCCTATGTCTTAATGTTTCGGCGTTCTTTAAACTTTTTTGAAAAGAAGGGGAAGGAGGGTTGAACTTGTTAGTTTCTAAAGTACTCGGTGCTGATTCACACACACACACACACACACACCACACATACACACAGTACTGTATATTCTTGTTATCATTGCCAATGATACATTTTTTGATAATATGATGACTGAATTGTCGCTTTGAAGTCAGGCAGGTACAACACACACACACAATCACATACAACAAACACAAGTTAATCAGGAGAGACAGACATTCGTTCACATCTCTGCTCCTGTTTTAAAAGTTTAACACGAAGAAGATAAGTTTACCACACCATGTAAAGTTTATTTATATCTATCTATCCATCTATATATATATAACCCTAACCCTATATATAAATAATAATCCTTGCATTCGATCTAGTGCTTTCCACGTCTTCTAGACGTCTCAAAGAGCTTCGCGGAATACACTGTAAGGTGAATTGACTGTATAATTGTGGACGAAACTGCAAGTTCTAAAGTTGTATAAAACCGCATATAACCTCCAGTTGGTGCACTTGAGGAATGTGGACTTGATGGCCCCAAGTGTTGGTCTAGCTCGGGTTGGTAGCCCTCTGGCTCGGAAGGTTATAGTTCAAACCCAGCTTTCAATTGTTAGTAAATTGGCGGATCACTTTTCTCAGGGTAATAATTCCTTTGAACAATAATAGTAGTTTGCTTACTCAATCCACGACTGTTTGTGGATTACACCCCTGGGTGCAATTGGCTGCCAAGTTTCTCCCACAAATTATACAGGCAATTCACTTCACTGTATATTCTGTGAAGCGCTTTGAGACTTCTCAAAGATGTGATAATATGCTACATCCAATGCAAGGATTAATGTTGTAGAGCATGAGGTTTGTGCCTCACATCGCCTTGCGACGTCGTCCTGACGTGAAAGGCACTCCATAAATGTAATTTTGTTGTTGTTTGTTGCTGTGGGATGGGGTTTGGTGCAGGTGAGGATGCAGGTGGCAGATTTCTGGATTAGGTGGTCCTTGTGGATGATGGAACTGAGGAGACCAGAGGGGAGTAGATTTGAAAACTCATGTGGTTACAAAGGTGTGAATAAGACTCCAATTGGTTTCAGAAAGGGGTGTAAGAAGATCATGTGACAGAGGTGAAGGAACGCCAGGGTTGACGAAGGGAAAACTGAGAAACAAAATGCCCAGGTTGAACAAGTCTTCCAGAAAACCTAATCGTTCACTTTACTGCTGTTTGACGAACATTGCCCTGCTAAATCAGCTGCAGTGTTCACCTACAAATACAGTCACTACATTGCGCAGACTTTGTGAAGTACTCTGATAGACACTAAGGGTTGTTATTATTATATCTACTATCAAGCTTCCAAAACACTTGGTTAAAATGTGTCTTAAATGCAACTGATATCTATCCACATTTCTTCGGTGAGGTGAGTTAAGACGGATTTTAGATATGCCATACAAAAGATCAAGAGATCACAAGGGCACGGTTATGAAGGATAATTAGAAAAGATACAATAAAGTATTTCTTTGCTGACAAGCTAATGACCAGTTTGAATGAGTGAACAGAAAGGGTGTTTAAAGTGATGGAGTGGACAGAAGGTATCTCGAAACAGCCTACTACTATTATTACTACTAGTACCTAACAGGTACTAGTAGTAATAATAATAATAATAATAATACTAAAAATAACAACCATTGCATTTGACATAGTATTTTATTTGGAAACATCTCAGAATACTTCACAACGTTATTCTTACTCTTTAGTGACTTGATGGGCCGAATGGCCTCCTTTTGTGCTGTATAATTCTATGATTCTATGCAGCCGATATGTGCACTGCCAACCAAACAGCCATCAAAATGAATGTTTGTTGGCCCGGACAGCAGGGGGAATCCAGTATTGTGAAAGAAAGTCCCTGAAGAATACTGCCTGCATTCGATTCATGGGCTCGATTCCAGGAAGGGTGAAAGCTTGGGCAAGTTTCCTTAGTCCTTATTCTTATTTATGATCTTGCCACAGAAGGAAGCTGCCCAACCCCCTAGAGGCAGAGCAGGGAGCAATGAGAATGGCAAACAAAAACACTCATTAGACAAGCTCGACCTCTTCAATCTTGATCTCAAAACAAGTTCTCTCAGAGGGGACTTTAACAAAGTGTATACGTGCAAGGTGCATAATGGTATTGCGAAAGTAAGCCCAGAACATTAATTTGGGTTGTAGTGAGCCAGGAGAACAAAAGACGTCTCAAAGACACAATAAAGCGCTATATCAAATACAGGAAATACTATTTTTATTATTAAAAGAGCATGGCTTTATCTGCAGAGGGAAATTGCAGGACCGACATCAGAACAGTTTAAGCAGGAAAGATAGTTAAGGAAATCAGACTCTTTTTTTAAAAACAAAAAGCTTGATGCTTTGGTGGGAAAACATAGAATGTGTGTTCTGGAAGCATGAGATCAAATGAGCCAAAGACAATAATAATAATCAAATGAGCTGAAGAAACTTCTTGGTCTGAACTGATCTAGAGTGGGGTTTTATGGACTTGTGTAAAATCTTAGAAAATGACTGTTGGCAGTAACAGGTTAGAACTCGAGCAATGAGCCCAGCAGAGTGACGAGGGCAGTTCTGTGATTAAGTGTGTTCACTTTCCTTTCTCTATAGATGCTGCCTGACTTGCTGAGTGTTCCCATCAATTTCTGTTTTTGTTTCAGATTTCCAGCATCTGTAGTATTTTGCGTTTTTGTTAGAGTGACGTGGAACAGAGTGAGAATTCTGTTTTAGGCATGAGTGGAGAGTGGGAATTCAGTGTAGATGGGGAAAGGAAGTGTAGGTGAGAATATATTTCGATTTCCTTGTAAAGGAGAAGCAAAACCAGCAAGACCCTAAACAAAAGGTTACATTCCCAAGGCAGTGGGTGTTTAGGTATTAAGTAGAAGCTTGAAAGGGATAATGACAACACAGGTAGTATGCATGTGGGAATCAATGACATAAGAAAGAGCAAGAAGGCGGTCCTACTAAGGGAGCTAGGGGAAAAAATCAAAAAAACGCAGGACCTAGAAGGTGGTGGTCTCCGGATTGCTACCTGAGCCACGTACAAATTGGCATAGAGACAAACAGGTCAGGGAAATCAATGTGTGGCTGAAAGTTTGGTGTGAGAAGGAGGGGTTCCATTTCATAGGACACTGGCTCCAGTACTGGGGCAGGAGTGAGCTGTACTGCTGGGAAGGGCTGCACCTGAACAGGGCTGGGACGAAGGTTCTAGCAAAAAGAATAAGTAGGACTCTTGAAAAAGCATTAAACTAGTAGCGGGGTTGGTGGGCGGGGGGGCACGAGTGCGAACAATAACAAAAATATAATGCATAATCTCCCTCATAATGCACCATAGGAAAAGGAAAGATAATAGAAAGTCATCACAAAAGATGTAACAAATCAAAAATAATAATAATAATCCTTGCATTTTATATATATAATACTATATTTTATATATATATAATACTGTGTGTGTGTGTGTGTGTATATATATATGTATAAATATATTATATGACTTCGATGAAGGAATAGAAAGTTTTATATCCAAGTTTGCAGATGACACCAAGAACGGAGACTCAGCAAGTAATGTAAGTAGGATTAGAATGTTACAAAAGGACCTAGACAGATTCAGTGGCCAAAGTTGTGGCAGATGGAGTTCAATGTAGGGAAGTCCACTATGGACCGAAAAATAATAAGGAAGAATATTTTCATAATGGAGAGAAATGAGGAGCTGTGAAGGAGTAAAGAGATTTGGGTGTCCATATCCACAAATCACTTTAAAAAACAACCAGTTTCCAGGTGCAAAATGTAATCAGAAGGACAAATGGAATGTTGGCCTTCATCTCAAGGTGCCTGGAATACAAATGGGAAGAAATTATGCTTCAGCTGTGTGGAGCATTAGTCAGACCCCACCTAGAGTACTGCATTGGGTTTTGTGCACCTCAGGAAAGATATATTGGCCTTAGAGGGGATGCAGCACAGGTTCACCAGAATGTTACCGGTCCTAAAAGGGTTAAATTATGAGGGAAAGCTGCGTAAACTTAGATTGCATTTCCTTGAGTTTAGGAGGTTTATGGGTGGTTTGATTGAGGTATTTAAGATGATAAAGGGATTTGATAGGGTAGATAACGAGAAACTATATCCCCTGGTGGGGGAATCCAAAACAAGGGATTAATAGATTACTGTATTATTGTTTCCCTTTCCAACATAGTCTTAAAATTAGAGTCAGGCCATTCAAGAGTGAAATCAGGAAGCATTTTTTTCACTGAAACGGTTGTAGAAACGTGGAATTCTCTCCCCCAAAAGGTCATGGATGTCGGATACCATCCACACCTTCAAGAGCAAGATTATAATAATCTTTGCATTTGATATCGTGCTTTTTACATCTTCTAAGCATCTCAAAGTGCTTCACAGAATATATTGTAAAGTGAATTGACTGCATAGATATGACCGAAATGCGGCAGCTAATTGTGCACAGCAGTGTCCCACAAACAGTTGTGGATTGAAATCACCAATTTTTTATTGAGGGATTATTAAGCATGTGGTGTAAGTAAACTTGCCCATGGTTTCACCCTGCCTGAAATCGAATAATAATACAGTAAAAGCTTGGTTATCCTGCACCCAACCAACCAGAATGCTCAACCAACACATCAGATGTGTATCTCCCAATACAATTCACCATTCCAGCAATCGGATCTCATAGCGGAGCCATCTGGCACACTCCTGGTATGCTCACTTTGCACATGTGTGCGCATGTGTGCGCATGCGCACTTATTAAATTTACAGAACACTGGAATTTTTATTTTACTGATCATTTTACCGAGTGTGCTGGAATGCTTTATTGGTAAGTATCCATACAATATTCTGTTATTATTTAGTCTATTATTAATATGGTATGTTTTAAAATAAGTAAATTATTTGTGTAGGATTTTCGGCAACTTGCCGCTTGAATATCCAGCATATTTAATTAACCGGCGACAGTCACGTCCCGAGGGTGCCGGATAATGAAACCTTTACTGTAATAATAATCATCCTTGCATTTGATATAGCGCTTTTCATATCTTATCGATGTCTTAAAGTGCTTCACAGAATATACTGTAAAGTGAATTGACTGTATATTTGTGGGCAAAACGCATAACCAATTGCACACAGCAGTGTCCCACAAACAGTCGTAGATTGAAATGACCAATTTTTATTATTGTGGGGGGTTTTTTGGACGGATTATTATTAAGCGTGTGGAGTAAGGAAACTTGCCAAGGTTTCGCCCTGATCTGCCTGGATTCGAACACAGGTCTCACGCTTGTATGGCTAATGCTCTAACCACTGATGTACAGAAGCTCCACAGGTTGATACATTTTTGGTAAGTCAGGGTATTAAAGGATACCAAGAGAAAGCGAGGAATTGAAAGGATTTGTAGAGGTACAGATCAGGCATGATCTAATTAAATGGCAAACAGACTCAAAGGGCTGATTGGCCTACTCCTGTTCCTATGTTCCTAACCTGTTCATTTACCCCATTGTTTGGGCTGAACTACTGAAAGTTGATTATTGCCCAATCTTCTACCCCTAATGGTCTCTATTGTGATTGGTCTCTGTGCAACTCTTGGATTACTTTTAGCAAGAATCAGACTCTGATGTGCTCAAATTGAATGTTTTGATTGTGTTACAGTGCTCCTCCCTTACCCCAGTGACTTGAAATTTACATTACGGGGACTTTGTGTTGTTACATGGATCTGGAAAGCTGAGAAAAATCTACCCCGATATGAAAGCCAGCACAAATATGGCTCCGCCGATTGGATTGTAAGTACAGATAGTAAAACATTTATGTGCCTTTCCTGTTTTTATCAAAGTATGTACAGTACACTAAACGTCTGTTGTTTCCCTGTGCCTCTTTAGGATACTAAAAGAAATGCACAAGCTAACCGTACAGAAGTGATGAATCTCAATGAAAGAATTAGCTTCAGAGTCAGAGTGATAACAAAAGTGAACTCCACTGATAATAATTGCAATGAAAGCAATTGGAGCCAAATAGACATACCACCACCATTAGGTAATACAAAGCTTGTGATTAATAATAACACTAATAATCAAGTTAAAAAAAAATGTACTGTATTACTAAAATAGAGGTTATGAAGGTTCTGGGTTGTTCTCTGCTGAGCTCAGCTGCAATAGCAATGGAGGAATACTGCAATGGACCTCATTGTTCCTAGGTTTAGGAAAGAAAAATAATTCAGTTTCTGCTCCAGTTTCTATTAAAAAAAAGAAAAGATACATAAATGTTTCAGTATCTGTACTTACAACCCAATCGGCGGAGCCATATTTCTGCTGGCTTTCATACCAATAACAATATCAACCAATCAATTAAAACTTACATTTATATAGTTGAGAGGACACTAACCCTATCCCAGGTAGTACTATATGTACAGTACTCTTTGCAGATGTATGGCGTAGTTCTATTAAAAAGAGAAGAATGAGTGTTCAGGCAAGTTACTGGAAAGCTATCGTTGTTGTTACAAATCCCCTACATTAGTCACTTTCACTACAAGATAAGACAAGATATTGTGGGCAGAACTTAAAAAGTACAGCTTACTTACTGAGGTTTCAGTGGCTGCCAGTTTGACTTTATAGGTCATTGTCTTCCATGGAACAAGTTGACCTTTAGGTGATGCAATAGGTTTGGAATAAGGCACTATTTTAAGCTATCGAGAGAAATGTTACTTATGGAGGAATAATATCAGTATCAACACAAGATTTTAATGCATTGCAAAAGTGGACTTTATTCAAGAACTTAAGAAATCTCGAGGGTGTGATCTATACGTTTACATTATCATTGATTTGCATTCTTCCCTTTTTGTAAAGGGAGAATAGAATAGTACTAGCAATTGTTTAATTGGCATAAAATGAAAATGGTTTCAATTAATCTTGTCATTTTGAAACACAGACAATTCTTGCATTAGCTCTATTTGTAAGCCTGCATTTTTGACAGCCTTTTGATTTGCTTGTTGGTCTTTCCCAGGGCTGATTTGAAACCCTAGAACATATAAATAAAATTACAACATTCACCCTTTGGAGCTCCTGTATCTCAGTGATTAGAACACTCGCCTTACAAGCATGAGACCTGTGTTTGAATCCAGGCAGATCAGGGCGAAACCTTGGGCAAGTTTCCTTACTCCACACGCCTAATAATAATAATCCCCCCAAAAACACAATAATAAAAATTGGTAATTTCAATCCACAACTGTTTGTGGGTCAATTGGCTGCCGTGTTCCGCCCACAAATATACAGTCAATTCACTTTACAATATATTCCATGAAGCGCTTTGAGACATTGATAAGATGTGAAAAGCGCTATATCAAATGCAAGGATTATTCTTACAATAAACTGCTTTGAAATGCTGCTTCCTGATTTTTGCAACTTTTCAATCTTTGCTCCATTTTCTATAAAATTTCACTTGCAGGCAAGCCTGAGACTGCAGTCAGAAATGTTGAGTACACTTTGTATAACTATGAATACATAAATTGTACCTGGGACTTTGGGAAGAAAGCACCAGCGAACACTGTATATCGGTTACAATACTGGTACGAAACTATGTTTTGTTCGCAATTGATTTAATTTAAATGATTTGAAAGTCTTAAAAGTCATCTGGTGAGGATTAAAGTACATTTGCTGTTGCAGGCAAAGCGACACGGAAGGCATTCAGAATTGTACAACCTACATCTGGAAGCAAGGCAAGGTTGTTGGTTGCCATCTTGAGAAAGATAAATTTAATCGTGAATTGGACTTAAACATTTGCATTGGACCGAAGCCTCCAGAAAAAAAGCCTCCAGAAATAAAGTCATACTACTATACATTACATAGTCAAGAGTTTGGTGAGTTGTAAAGTCTCTTGTTATGATACATTGATAAGACATTAAAATCAATTTCTTAAGTTGCCTTCTCATTAGCAAGAGAGAAAACACCTTTCAGTAACTGGATATGCACAAGGTGCTGAATGGGTAGAAGCAACTAATTATAATCCCTAAAAACAAAACATACACACACACTGCTGTGCACAATTGGCTGCCGCGTTTCATCCACAAGTATACAGTCAATTCACTTTAAAGTATATTCTGTAAAGCACTTTGAGATGTTTAGGATATGTGAAAAGCGCTATATCAAATGCAAGGATTATTATTATTAAGCAATTGATTAAGACACTTCATCTCGTGAGTATTCACTTTAAATACAATTCACAGCAGTGAAATGAATGTCTATGAACTCGTATCTGTACGAAACCACCTACGAGGGTTTACTAAACTGGTAATTTCACTTTCAGAGACTGTATTAGAAATGAGAATTCTTGTCGGAGTTGATTTTAATAGTGAGATTAAAGATGCCTTGAATTTATTTCTCATCACTAATGCCTTGATTTATCTAAACAAGTCTCCAGTCATAATGAGAGGAGAATAAAAATACACATCACTAGGAAATCATTTAATAATGTGTGAGATTGACACACTCATGCCTCTGAGTCAGTAGGTTATGGATTCAAGCTTCACATTGGGAATACATAGTTAATGGAATAATCCTATGCAGTGCTAGTGGATGTTGCATTGTCAGAATCTTTAATACTGTACTACAATAACTAAGTTGCTTTTCAAATAAATAAAAATAAACCCTTTAAAATAGAATTAAAATTTGTTCCATTTTAATTCTCTCTCTTTGTTTAATAGAATCATAAAAAGTTTATAGCACAGAGAGAACATTTCAGCCCTTTCAGTCCTCTTCTGTGCTATGTGTTTCTCATATTCACTTGCTCTTTTTCCCATACACTTCACTGTTGATTTATTTTCTTTTTAAATGCTATTATAGATTCTGCTTCCTCTTCTATTTATGCTGAAGCATTCCATATTCTACCCAATCACAAATTACAAACAAATCTCTTTTATCTTTTGTATGAATTAAATATGTCGATTTGGGGTAATTTAGATTTAAAAAATGTAAAGGCCCTGTTTCTCTTTTTTTGCAGTGAAACTCAGCCCACCAAGCAATGTAACTGTATCTAGGAATAATCAGGGACTTGCCATAAAGTGGAACATCCCTCCAACTTTGAAAGAACGTTGTGTTGATTATAACTTGAAAATGAAGACTGACAACAATGATTGGGAGGAATTTAATGTGAGTCCCCCTCACTGACAGCACTGTGATGAATCAAATATCCAAGTGGCTCTCAGAAATATAAATAAATCTTCTATTAACTCCTTTTTCTCTCTCTTTCTTTGTTTAAGATTAGCGAGAAGTTAGAACTACACCATCCCGTCAGAAATCCTGAAAACCATCATTATACTGTTAAAGTGCGAGCAATATTTACTAATATGTGTGGAACGAATGGGAAGTGGAGTGACTGGAGCAGCAAAGCAACTTTTGGTAAAAGCCAACTCTATAAACATAGCAGATGCAATTGGTTTCTGTGTCCCAGAGCTACACTGGGGAATGGTGGCAAAAAAACAAGCTGTCTAACAACTTATCCTAGAAAATGTAAATATTGGGTAATAGACAGGATCACACATGTTTTGATGATGTACTCCAATGGTTAGATACTCCCTCCTTTTGTGAACACATATAGAGGCTTTTTTCTTACCAGAGTTTAGGGTAGGTGTTTTGTAAGTATTCTTGCAATTGGGACAAAGGAACATCATAACTTTCCATATTTTTCTTATGACAGTACATAACTATCAAGTCAGCCATACAAAGTTATGTATATTGAATCAGATGAACTCAACAACAACAAGATTACATTTATAGAGCGCCTTTCAGGTTGGGAGGATGTCCCAAGGCGCTGAACTCAAGGCAGTTTAGGTAGTCACTCTATGATCCTCAAAAACTATTCTGTAAAATATATTACTTGCTATCACAACTAGTTAAAAATGTGATTTGGTTATGTGGTTCCATCTTTTCTGGTCCGCATGAATATTGAATCTGAAATACTCTTATAGGAAAAGAATGCTTCAATTGGAGAATTCCTTTCTTCATTACTGTTGTCATATTTGTGGCTATCGCAGCAATACTGCTCCTCACCTACTTAAAACGGTAAGTACTTTAATGATAATAGTAACTAATAATCCTTGCATTTGATGCAGCGTTTTTCACGTCTTGTAACAACATTGATTTATATAGTGCCCTCCACGCCAGACGGCGTCTCAGACCACTTAATTCAATGTCTCAAAGAGCTTCACAGAATATACTGTAAAGTGAATTGACTATATACATGCGAGCGAAACGCAGAAGCCAATTGCGCACAGCAGTGTCCCACAAGCACTTGTGGAATTAAATGACTAATTTTATTATTGTGAGGTTTTTTTTGGAGGGATTATTTTTAGGCTTATGTGTGGAGTAAGGAAACTTGCCCAAGGTTTCGCCCTGATCTGCCTGGATTTAAACATAGGTCTCACGCTTCCCAGCCTGAAATCCAGCACTGAACTTAATAAGGCATTTCCAGCATTGGAAATTGTTTGATAGAGAAATAATATAGAAAAGTAGCCTCCTCATTTTAAAAAACAATGTTCTGAATTAAATAATAAATGGTTTAGAACTTGCCTTAGAGTGTCCAGCCTTCCTATTGGAGCAGTCATGATCAATAATAATAATCCTTGCATTTGATATGGCGCTTTTCATATCTTATCAATGTCCCAAGCGCTTCACAGAATATACTGTAAAGTGAATTGACTGTATATATTTGTGGGTGAATTGCGGCAGCCAATTGCGCACAGCAGTGTCCCACAAACAGTCGTGGATTGAAATGACCAATTTTATTATTGTGGTTTTTTTGGGGAGGGATTATTATTAGGCATGTGGAGTAAGGAAATTTGCCCAAGGTTTCGCCCTGACCTGCCTGGATTTGAACACAGGTCTCCCCAGCTTGGTCTCCCCAGCTTGCAAGACAAGTGCTCCAACCACTGAGCCACAGGAGCTCCACATGATATGAATGTTCTATCATATGACAATTTGCAGCATCTGCAGTGAATACAATAAGCAAAGCTCTGGCAATCTCCAGCCCACAAGATTTAACTGATAAACATAAACCCAGATTTGTCTCGACCACTAGTGATAGTGATTTGGAGGCTTTCAAAGCTCATATGATTCCCTAATCCTAAAATTGACTTTATTGGGTGTGATTCATTATGTAATGCTCTCATTTGTTTCTTATGTTTAAGGCTCCAGATTCTGATACTTCCACCAATTCCTGACCCTGGAAAGATGTTGAAAGGCATGTTTGGGGAGCAAAATGTAGATTTTTCGGTAGGTCTGTCCTCTGCAGTTTTCAGGACCATACTAACTTATTCTGGAATTCAGGGCACAGCGTTCTTCAGGGCTGACAAATGAATTCCTGTAATGTTGCCCCAAAATGGGAAATCATATTGCAATACAAGGGAGTGGGGGGACAATATTCTGTCATTTTGCATCTGGTTCGAGAAACATAGACCCCATATTGAAGTGAAGCATAAGAAAAATACCTGCTGGGTTTTCAGATCGATCGCTTCCTGCATAGAGAAGGCATGCGCAGTGTGAAAGAAGTGCTTTATTGTGTATCTTTGCAGCGTGATATCAGCAATAGCTATTACAAATATTCATAGCACACAGAAAGAGGCCAGACAGAGTATGCACTGTTATAAAGGGACCTTTACTAAACCAGGACATCTTAGCACAGGGTCTCTGTGTCTCACAATACCATTGAATTTGAGCAACTGGGCCTAACCTGCCTAATCGGTAAAAGTTAATCTCATTCAAAGGGAACATGGATTTGGGTCGAAGCAGATCATTGCTGAGAAACATTTAAACAAACAAAAAATATATATATATAGAGAGAGCCCAATATAGGGCCTAAAATCTACAAATTGAAAACCCTTGCCTCGACATCCAAAACATTAACGCACAAAGAGGAAAAAAAACACTTACTGCCATCTGTTGGTCTACCCCAAGGTCAGTTTAGCGAAACAATCACAACATTATTGCACCCTACATCCAGGGTAGAATCTTGGTTCGTTTATCCCCATTCATCACTCAACAAAGTACAGTAATACAGTAGATTTTTAATGAGAGTGACTCAGCTGCATTTTTGTTTACTTTTATAGGCATGGATCATTCAGCCTAAAGAAAATCTGGTGTCAAAACCTGAAGAGGAAGTAACTTGTCTTGTCCTGACGGTGGAGAAGATCAAGGTGCAAGAAAAGGAAGGAAAGTTCAGTGGACATGAGATACTGGAGGAACAGACTCTGCCTGTTTGTGTTGATGAAGACACCACTGTGGATGATAACTACATGTCTTATAACATGGTGACTTTGTGATATTAACAATTGTTCTGTGCATTTCTTTTCACCGGAGATGACGTTGCAGCTTTTTGACTTGCGAGCCAGAAATTTACATTTCATGTACTGTTCTGTCAGTGAGCCATTGTTGTTTGCATTATCTGGCAATTAGCATTTCCAACTGTGCACTTGGCAAATTTGGATTAGTTTGGACTTTAGACATAATCTCTTAACTACGTCAGTTAAGGTCAGAAGCGAGCAATGGGAGAGTCAAGGTCTACAGTGGGTAATTTGATTCTTCTTGATATGGTTTATTTACAACCTGTTCAGTGTGTCTAATTTGTAGGAATGTTTTATCAGTCATTTTCAAGAAGTACTACTGATGTCAAAGAGACTGTGCAGTATTGCACATGGGCTTCTTAATCTGATGTCTATGGTAGCGATTTTGATGCAGTTGTTGATTTCATGCCTTGAACCGACATTGGCATTTCAGAAAAAAACTTACAACAGTTGCTCACAACGAAGCACAGCCTACGCAGTGTCATAAAAATACTGCGATACTCGGAGGCCATACTCCTTGGCTCTCGTCAATGTCTCCATTCACATGGCTCTCACCTCCTCCACCTTCCCGGCCCGCCCCTAAAACTCTCCGAACCCATGCGCAACCTAGGCATCAGGTTCGACCCCCAACTGTCCTTCCTCCCCCACATCCGGTCCATTACCAGCACTGCCTTCTACCACCTCCGACGGATCGCCCGACTCCAGCAATATCTCACCCCAAAAGCCGCTGAAACTTTGGTCCGTACCTTCGTCACCTCTCGGCTGGACTATTGCAACGCCCTCCTCTCCAGTCTCCCCTCCACCACAATCCACAAAATTCAGCTAATCCAAAATTCTGCCGCCCGCATACTCACCTGCTCCAAGCTTTGCTCCCCCATTACCCCAGTCCACGCCAGACTTCACTGGCTCCCTATCCCAGAGAGGATCGATTTCAAGATCCTCACCCTTGTTTTCAAATCCCTCCACTCCTCTGCACCACCCCTATCTCTCTGATCTCCTCTCCCCAATCCAGCACCCGCTGCCTTCGCTCCTCTGGGTCTGGCCTCCTCCATGTCCCCCGAATCCTCCGCTCCACCCTCGGTGGCCGTGCCTTCAGCCACTACGCCCCGAGGCTCTCGAATTCCCTTCCTCACTCCCTTCGCCTCGCCCCCTCTCTTCCCAGTTTTAGGTCACAGCTGAAGACCTTTCTCTTCGACCGCGCTTTTGGTCACCTTTCTGCCTCTGGCTCGGTCCCAGGATCCACTATTGTAAAGCGCTCTGAGACACCGTCCGGCGTGGAGGGCACTATATAAATCAAAGTTATTGTTGTTGCCATATAAATAATTGGAATTGCAATTCATACTATTCCATTTTATTTTGTTACCGGATGCTTGTTTGTCAAGGTGATTTTGACCTTCGGTAAGATTGAAACAAGATAAATTGGGAAAATAAAGAATCGTTCAACAGGAATTAACAACTGCAAGTATTCACTTGAGGCAAATTGAATGCTCTGAAGTTGGTATTGGAGATAGAAGATAACAGCACAACATATTCTCACCCGTCCTTGATGTACCATTTACATTTTTTTTAGTTGAACTCAGTACAAAATTCAGTCTTTTTTATAAAAAGACAGTTTCTGCTTTGTAAATCGAGACTTTAAATAAACATGGTTCCTTTGAACATATTCATTCATTTTTATTAGAAGCTAGACCACAAAAAATATGTGCTGCAACTGTTTGTAAATAGCTTTTTAACTTGTGTGCACTTAGGTAAGGGTCAAGACACCCTATTCTTCAGTGGAGAACAATCAGTGTGAAACTCTGATGTGTGACTGGAAATAATCTCAAAACAACAACTTCGGTTTATAGCATCTTTCATGCAAATGCTTCACAAAATTGCATTGATTCAAAGTGTCGGTTTATGAGCTAATTTTTATTGCAGTCTGGCATTGCGTTTGGCGAATACTTTCACTGCTACACTTTCTATTGAAAAATGGGAATATTCATGTGTGAGGTTCTGGTTTTGTGTGCTAACTGCTCATTGGTATTGAGGAAGAAGAGCTGCGATATCGAAGGGAGATGCAGGCATGTACAGGATTAGAATAGAATCAATTCCATATCCAGAATAAAGGTTTATTAAAGTTATCTGTCTTGTTAATTGCTGTACAGTATACCTTAACAATTAACCACTGCTAATTTGTAGCGTAACTTTTTCTGGGTCTACACTGCTCTGCTGTCCAAACTACATAATAATCTTTACATTTGCTATACATCCTTTTACACCAGGAGGATGCCTCAAAGCCCTGTACAGTACAGGATTTACCATAAAGTGTATTAACTGTATTTTGTATGCAAACACAGCAGCCAATTTGCACACACTGATGTCCTGCAAACAAACAAGTAGATGGCCAATTTGATCAGGAGGATTTTTGGTCGGGAATCTCAGAGAAACTCGCTTCTCTTTTTGAGTTTAGCCAACATTCTCCCAAATAAAATTGGTCATTCACTTCGGGTGTTTGTGGGACATTGCTAAACATAAATTGGCTGCGCAATCATCTACAAAATATGCAATCTTTGTAGTATATCCTGTGAAGCACCTTATGGAAAAGTCCTGCTGAATGCCAATCACACAAATTATTATTTTACTGCACAAGAGAGGTCATAAGAACATTCCATGCGTTCTTATCCAAACTGTATACTATATTTAATAATAATCCTTGCATTTAATACAGCACATTATCACGTTTTTGAGACACCTCAAAGCGTTTCACACAATATACTACAAAGTACTGTACATTGACTGTATTTTCCGGATGAAATGCAGCAGCCAATTGCGCACAGTTTGCCTGTGTGAGAAGGCTATGGGTTCAAACCCCACATTAGGACTTGAGGTTGTCGCCTCAAAGCACTGCTTTGAGATGGGATGTAAAATGGTGTCTACCTTGTTATTCAGGTTGGTGATAAAGCTCCCATCGGCACTATCACAAATGAAAGGCAGTTTCTCCCACTGCTAACGACAATAATCCTTCAGACCAATCGTTCAACACACTGGTTGTTTGTGGGATTATCTGTAGCCTTGTAATGCTTACAACAACAAAAACATATCACGTGACAGTTAGGTTAGTGTAAAGCACTTTGAGATATTTCAACATTCTACGTGCTATAAAATCGATGACTTAATTTGTACACAGTTTTGATAATGAAGGAACCTGACCTGGAATCAATCCAATCGTCTCTTGGGAATCTTTAGGTAAAGGATGGAATGGGTTCCACAGTCATAGGAAGAGAAAAAAAATCCAAAACATGAAGGGACTCATTCGCATCAAATTCTTGGAAGGTATTGCTCACTGTCAGTTTCAGTTATGAATCAGTTGTTCCACAATGTCAAGTGACACATAAAAGAGCTGTTTAAGTTGGGAACAGGGAATCATGTGGTTAAAAAACCCCCTGTAAATCCAGCGTTTTGTTGTTGCTAATAAAACAGTTTTCTAAATAAAAAAAAGACACACATATTACTATATTTACAAAGTCAAATGCATTGTTGTATTCATACAAATTACATATAATAAAGATATTACCAGAAAACTAATATCACAAATGAACATTGTAAGTGAAAAAAATATCCCCGACTGAATAGCAACAACAACAACAACAAATTACATTTATAGAGCGCCTTTCACGTCGGGAGGACGTCCCAAGGCGCTGACCCATTTATAGTGAAAAACATAAATTGTTAAAATGTATTAAAATGTTTTCCAAACAAAACTGCTCACAAAAACACCACCACTGAAATAGCAGACAACGGGATCCTTTTTCCCTTCCTAAACCGGGTACTCCCACTGAGATTAGTTACTCAACACAGATCAGGGGATCAAACAGGCAACTCTTCTGCTTATACATCAAACCCACTCACTGAATTATCAGAAAGGGCAGCAAATCATTCTCGTAAAGAAGTGGAGCCCTCATCTGATTAGTTCATTTGCCAGGCCCTGGGCCTTTCACAAGTTCAACACGCATTTCACACATTTGGTGACCTACAACCCTATTGACCCGTCTGGTCAGAGAACTCTGGTCTGCTTCATGACCTCCAGCCAATGAGCTTCACCATCAGCCAAAGGGCTTTCAGCCACTCTGTTCCCACTTTCTGGATCTTCATCCCGGAGTCTCACCAACTCGCACGCTCCTTCCTTTCGTTCAAGGCACTTCTCAAAGTGTGCGTCTTCGACCTTGCCTTCCCCATCCTCTCGGCTCCTACCCCCAGCTCAGTGCTCAGCCAGCAGTGCCGAGCACTTTGAGACAAGCTCATATAGGCATTATATAAGCAAAACGAAATTTCACTTGGTAATGTAAGAATATTACCCAAACTAAATTCCCAAACAAACTCCAAATTCAAAGGTCTAAGGAAAGGAGACAATCATCCTTCACCTACAATATTCAGTCAATTCACTATACAGTATATTCTGTGAAGCGCTTTGAGACGTCTCAAAGACGTGATAAGACGCTATATCAAATGCAAGGATTATTAGAAATAAAAATGCAATGTACGCAGATGCTGGAAATCTGAAACAAAAACAGAAATCACTGGGGACACTCAGCAGGTCGGGCAGCATCTATGGAGAAAGGAAAGTGACTCAACATTTCAGGTCCATGACCCTTCATCAGAACTTCAGTTTGTGGACCCAAAACGTTGACTCTCCGTAGATGCTGCCTGACCTGCTGAGTGGTCTCAGCGATTTCTGTTTTTATTGTAAGGATTATTATATCTCCCTAAAATAGAACAGAGTCCCCTAAAGATAGGGGGTAAAGCACACCTCTGAATATTGTTGTTGTAAACCACACATCAAAACTAATAGGAAAGATATGAATCTAATTTGCAAATTCCTTCTAGGAGTCATGTAAGACATTTTTAACAGGCAAAATCACATCCGGGTTTAGGTGTATCTTATTTTGCTTTAGAATTTCAGTGTACAGAATCATTCATTTACAGCCTTAAGTTTCAAGCTTTTTTGGGGTATGGTAAGGGCAAAAAAGGGCACAATTTTGTATGACTGCATCTGCGTGGCTAAGGTGATCTTGCATAACCTATGATCCATTTTAATTGAAACAAATAACTGATTTATTGCCGAAAAAAGGGAGTGCCGAATGGACTTTCAGCATGGGTCATGTTAAGAGTGAATAAATCCCTGTGTTGCTAGGGAGCAATGTTGACAATCTGCACTAATGCCAACAGACGTGAAACTACACGTGACATTCTTCCCGCTGCAAAACTGGCCCTAAAAGCATTTGGAACAATAGTGCTGGAACTCCAAAGTTTGCTAAGATCTTGTAAGAACTGAGCCAGGACAATATGCAAGCCTGGATCAGGCTATGTGGCTATGTGCAAAAGATGAAACTTCCAGTGATAGAGGCTGATGCTATGTTGATTGATCCTTTCATCCTTATCTACACGCCTTTGCTTACTTAGCAGTATGTGGGAACCCTACAAATGTTGTTTGGCCACCCACCAATTGACGGATCACTTTCTGGAGGTACTAATCCCTTCAAAATAACAATGATTCTGTCACTCAATCGAAGATTGTTTGGGGGACATTGCCGTGCGCAATTGGCTGCTGCACGTCGCCCGCAAAATGCAGGCAATCCATTTTAAAGTATTTTCTGTGAAGTGGTTTGAGGTGTGTCAACAACATGATATGGCGCTATATCAAATACAAGAATCATTATTATTATTATGTGTACAAGATGAACTGGATAAGTAATTTGATTAGGAAAAGTATTGGAGTAATTAAAGGTGGATGCACACTGAGACTTGTATGTATTCCTAAGGATGGTTTACACAAAAACGCTCTGAGATATTATTTCACCTGTAGGGCGCAATGATTCTTGTATTTGATATAGCGCCATATCATGTTGTTGACACACCTCAAACCACTTCACAGAAAATACTCCTAGAAAACATGCAGGTTTTTAGTGGTGAAGCGAATGTTGTCTCGACACACAGTGGGTTGTGAACCAAATTAGTTTTCTAATGCTATATATTCAATGTGAGAGGTGTTTCAGTTGTCCAGGATCAAAATCTAAACAGTAACTAACACCAGTAGGTGTCGTCGTTACAAAAGAATACTATTTTGCGTCTCGATGGTTCCACCTCCTGGCAGTTGACTTTCACAGCAAATATCTTTCTGGCGAATGCAGTACATTTTCAAAATCATAATAAAATTCCACAATTTTGAAGTTGATAGATTTATTCCATTTTAAAAACGTAGAAAAGAATGACTCTACAATCAAAGGCATCTGGCAAGGAGCTGCTTGAGATTGCAGTAATAAACCTTTGCATTTGCTAAAGGCGCCTTATATCATCAACAGTATGTACCCTGCTCCTGCAGAAGACCTCTTATGCACACACACCCCATCCTGATAAAATATTTGAGCATCATTACTCGTTTTATTCATTTAAAAAGTTCAAAACTTGAGTGGATCCACTGAAATTTTAAACAAAAATCTCTTTATCTCATGGCTCAAGCTTATCCAAGTGAGCTACTAGGGATGTTAGAGCATCACTTATGCAGTACCATATCAGATAAGTATCGAGTCTGTAAAACAATATTGTTTACAAATATACACTTTCATGCTAGTAATAATAAGAATAGTCTTTACATTTGCTAAAGCACCGTTCACTTCAGGAAGATATACCAAAGCACTTCACTGGATACTGTATGGTATGGTAAAGTGCAGTGACTGTGTATTTTGTAGGTGAATTATATATATGTAATATTCTGAGATCCTAATTTAAAATCCAACTAAAGGAGAGTATTGTTTTGTTTGTTTGTTCCTTGTCCATCATTTCAGTCTAAAATACTCAACATTACCCCAGTAACTTTCTCCTCATATTGTCTTGCCTCTCACACTCTCTGTAATGTGCTGATTGTATTATTTAAGCATTACAACAAAAGGCTAGCAGAGGGCTTGGCAATGTTGGAAATAGCTGGACCCCCATAGTGCTGCAGGACAGAACAAAGACTACTGACTGCAATCAAATGACAAGGTCACACCAGAGATCATCTCTCCATTCAGCGAGAGATCAGGCTAATCATTTTGGACTGGGCTTCCTGCAATATCAGCAGGTGCAGCACATTTTAGCACTGGGCGTATAGATTTTATTTTAAGGAGCAAAACAAATTAAAATCCAACAAACACAAAAGAATGATAACAGGTCTTCACTGGTACCCTGTCCATTTGAAGAAGTTTTCTAGAAATTCTATTCTTTTGTAGCAACAAGTGAATGAAAAGAAACCTGATTTCAGGTATATTAGGCCAGGAATCAAGGTTAGGTGGAATGACCGACTCCCCAACTATCAGGGACTAATTTTGGAGCTTAATTGAAGACCTAGTCAGTTTCATAAATATTCATTTCATCAGTAACCAAATGGTATTAACCAGATGAAACTGATATATTATTTCAATCAGGCTGTACAGAACTGAATAGCACAGAAATGGACTTCAATAAGTATTTGAATTCCATGTGAAGAAGTGGTTACAGTTGAGTCCCAAGTATAAAGGAGCTATTGCTGATGGAGCTATGGCTGAGTTCTGTGTGTAAAAGAGGTAAAGCTGAGTTTTGTGCAGGGGAGGACTGTGCCTGAAACGCCGAGCAATGGTGAAAAGCCAACTATTCTGCAGCAACTCAATGGCAATACTTAAGGTGGAGAGAATGTGTGCCATTTCCTGTTACCCAGTTAGGAGCAGTAATATTGTTAAAATATAGAAAAATAGTTGGGAATCTCAAGACAAAGTGTTCTCTCCTCTCTTCCATCTCTTTCCAATGGCTTAACATTGACTTATTGTTAATTTAATTGATTTAGAAATGCCAGGATAGATATCATGCCTCTTGTCAATGCGTGTCTAGTTTATAGGATAGCAGTATTTCAGAAATGCAATTATGGGGAGTTTTGCGTTGCCTGAAAATAAACTATGCAGTTACCTTAGACTGTAAAATCCATTAGCATCGGGAGCAATCGTTTATATAGTTTTATTTCAGATGGTTTATCAGTTACAGTAAAGTTAGGTGCAGTTAAATGTGTAATATAGTACTTATATATGTATTTAAATTAGATTTTAGCATTTTACACTACAAGGTTTAAAAATTATGGCTTTCATTCAAATTCATGGGTGGATTTTTGAAATGTAAAACTCAAGCGTAAAGTTCCAAGGAGCAGATTTATTTCATTGATAGAAACATCAAGTTCTCAGTGAGTGAACTAAACTAATGACATTAGCACATGAGGTTTGGCAAGTACTAGTGAAAGCTTCTTCGTTTCAATGTTTGAGGACATACCAGTTCTGATCAAAAGGAGACAGGAGATTGGGAATCTATACCTCTCAAAGGTCCACCATTGAGAACAGACACAATGTAACATTGCGAACTATTTGAATTTACAAACATTTTCAAGGAGTTCCCAATTAGCGTGAATTGCTCGTGTCTGGGATTCAATCCGATTTACATTGTGGGGCAGAATCAAAGGCACTGACAGCAACATGGGAGCATGAGAGAACTCATGCACAACACAGCTGTGGCGAGATCATTAACTGTTTTGCCACCTATTAATGATGTCACATTGCTGACTACTGCTGGCTAAAATACAGAGGAAAACTGGAAAGGTCACAGTCAGGGGGCTTTTTAAGTAGAATATTTCATTAAAAAAAAATTATTCGGGATAAAAGAGGAGGTTAAAACACGCACACACACACACACACACACACACACACACACACACAATTACATACACTTTGAATCTCAGCAAGGAAAGGCAATTTAAAAACAAATTGATATTAATATAAAATATTTAAAGAAAATGAAATAAAACGGATTGGGGAACGCTGCTTTAAGTTAAATATAAGCTTAGAATGCACAGGTTTCCTCTTAATAGCAATATTTTTCATTAGCAGAAAGCAACAAATGTCTGAAGCCAAAACTTGAATGTTATGAAAATGAATTTTTTTGAAGAATGTGCATTCAGCAGTGAGCACTACCATAAATCATATGCTGTAAATTTCAGGGATTTTCTCAACTTCCCCATATGCCAAGGGCAACCTTGGATCCCAATTATATTTTCTGGAATTTAAGAGCAGGATACTATATTAATAATAAATTAATTATCTGATCTGATAAATGGCTTAATTTGCACTTGGAAGGTTTTCATGCGTTGAGCCAGTAAACACACACGTCAATCTGATGAAGTTGGCAGATTTACTTTCAATTGCTAATGATATCCCATCCTCCAGTGAAGATAAAGGTCATCTTAGATTGATCACCCTGTGAGGTTACACATCATCCCACGAGTGTACAGTACTGCACCAAGAATTTACACTCATTAGATATGGCACGCTATGGTATTTTATCTTTCGTTGCCTTATTTCAAGCCACATAATCTCAACATTTACTTACTTTCTAAATTTCCAGTAAAAATGTGAAACTTTTAACATCCAGAATACAATGGTCCAATTTGAATGCAATGCTGTGATTTGCGGATACATATCAAATTGTTTGTAGTTCAGGTCTAACTTTTATAATATATAATAATCCTTTGCATTTGATATTGTGCTTTATTATGTTGTCGAAACATCTCAAAACACTTCATAAGATAGCACCACAGTGGGTGTAGGTGTTGTTGGGCATTGTTAACCACAATGTAGGAATGTTGTGGAGTCCTGTAGCTCAGTGGTTAGAGCACTCGCCTTACAAGCGAAAGACATGGGTTCAATTCCAGGCTGGATGAAACCTTGGGCAACTATTCCACACGCCTAATAATAATCCCTCAAAAAATAATAAACCAGTCATTTTCAACCCATGACTATTTGTGGGACACTGCTGTGGGTAATTAGCTGTCGTATTTCACCCACAAAGTATACTCTGTGCATCAAGACTTTACTATGTTTGAAAATACCTGGTGTACATTTCTGGTACAATATTCAAGAGCATCATTACTGTTGTACCCTGTTGATAATAACCAAGGTGACTCTTAAGCCTATTAAAGAGAACTAGTGAGCTAGATTGATATCTAATGGTTAAATAAACATGCGTATCATCTATTCCACTGTACAATATTGCACTTTGATCTTGACTGGAGTTCTGCTACGTAAATATGCAAATTGATTATGTATTTTGTATAATGCTCTGGTCATAAATCCATCATAAAAACTTATAAATTGCTTGCAAAAATCTTGTTTACCGGCACTTTATACCCCGTCTCCTGCCCTGCCAGTTAAAATGATCTTCCTCTTTACTGGTTTCCCTGTCCAGAAATGAAATGTTGCTGGAACAACCCTAACTATGGCACAAAAATGACATCTCGTGGTTGTGCACTAGTGAATAGTATCTGTGGAATGTCATTTCCATGAATATCTAGCTATAAAATAAACAGAAAGAAGACTGCACCTCTGTGACAGTCCTATCCAAATCAAACTGGCCTAACTGGTTATGTGTGATCTTACACTCGTAAAAAGCAACCCAGTGAGGGGAATAGAGACTTGAGCAGGGTCAGATAATAAGAATAAGAATCATTGCATTTGATATAGTGCCTTATCACGACTTCTAGCTGTCTTAAAGCGTTTCACAAAATATACTGTAAAGTGAATTGACTGTATAATTTATATCTTTTGTGGAGGATGTCTTGGGACAATTAGCTATTTTGCTCAGTATTTTCTACCTATCTTCACCAATTTCTTTGAAAATCTGGAACTGTTAGAAAAAGTCTGAAATCGTTATGGGAAGATGTGCAATAACAATGTTGTTGGTTGAGCTCTGGTCCTCATCTAGAATCCAGTTGCTCTTTGCCAAAGTTTTATTCTTTTCAGCTGAAGGGTCATGAACACGAAATCTTGACTCACTTTCCATTCTCCGTAGATGCTGCCTGACCGGCTGAGTGTTCCCAGCAACTTCTGTTTTTATATCAGATTTCCAGCAACTGCAGTATTTTGTGTTTTGCTTTATGATTTACTCCCTGATCATTTCCAACAGATATGATTATTGTCAAATTGCTACTATGGTTGGTAGGAAACTTGATGGTGAATCAAACATTGCCCACAAGCTAAAATATTTTATTGATGGTATGATAATTGGGTTACGCTGCATGAGTTTGGTCTAAAACCCAGCTACAGTATATAGAAGCTATACAAATGGAATCAGATTGCTGACATGCAATATAATATTTTGGAACTGATTCTGAAGGCTGGCCTGATTATCTTGCCAACTTGATCCATGAGGAAGAATCCTTTGGGAAACCAATAAGCCAACCAACATACCTCTAGGATTACGCCATTCTTAACCACAGTGACCTCTCCAAACCAGATTCTCAATGATGTACAGTAATCAGCATTTATTGTTTCAACAAAAGAGGGTCTAAATGATGGCAACTTCCATTTCCAGACATGACTCGTAGTTTGTAACCAGGATTCCCCACTTGCAACTTGGTGTCTGTATTACTGAATCCCAATAGAAAACAATATTCTTTAGACACCAATATATACGAAGTCCTGTACGGTGATGCATTTTCGGAGGAGAGGCAATATAGGCCAGATACTACAATCTTTAGGGGAGTGAAGGAACAGATAGACCTAGGGGTTCATCTAAGTACATGTTTGAAGGTGGAAGGACAGTTAGATAATGCTGTTAAAAAAGGATACGGAATACTAGACGTTATAAATAGGGGCATAGAGCACAAAAGTCAGGAAGCTATGATTAACCTGTATAAAATGCTGGTTAGGCCTCAGCTGGAGTACCGTGTTCAGTCTGGGCACCACACTTCAGGAAGGATGTTAAGGCATTGGAAAGGATGCAGAGGAGATTTACCAGGATGGTAACAGGAATGAGGGGCTTTGGTTATGAAGAAAGGCTGGGGAGGCTAGGATTATTCTAATTGGAGAAGAGAATGGAGGAGAGCTAATAGAAGTTTTCAAAATCATGAGGGGATTTGATAGGGTAAACAGGGAAAAACTGTTTCCACTGGTAGGTGTGTCAGTGACTCGAGATCACAGATTTAAAATAGTTTCTGAAAGAAGCAGAGGGGAGGTGAGTAGAATTTTTTTCACACAGCGAGTTATTCGAATCTGGAAAGCAACAACAACAAAATTACATTCATAGAGCGCCTTTCACGTTGGGAGGACATCCTGATTAATGCATTGTCTGAAAGGGTGGTGAAGGTCAATTAAAACAACTATTAAAAGAGAGGTGGATAGTTATTTGGGGAGGACAAGTTTGCAGAGTTATGGGAGAGAGCCAGGGAGTGGCATTCACTTTGCATAGCACTTTTCAAAGAGCCGGCACAGACTCGATGAGCCAAATGGCCTCCTTTTGTGCTGTAAGATTCTATGATTCTATGATTGTAATTTACAACAACAACAAAATTACATTTATAGAGCGCCTTTCACATCGGAAGGACATTCCAAGGTTCTGAACACTCAGGTCAGGACCCGAGCAAGGGAGAGGGGCAGGGGAGGGAGTGGGGGAAGAGTTAGGAGGGGAGTGAGAGAGTTGGGAGGGCAGCAGAAAGCACGATGGAAGAGGAGACAGGCCTTGAAGGATGCGAGGGAGGGAGTGAGGTGAAGGGACTGTCAGATGGAGTTCCACAGTGTGGGGGCAGAGAGGCTGAAAGCCTGTCTATCGATGGTAGGGTGGGTTGGACAGGGGACATGGAGTAGGCCGGAGCCCGCTGAATGAAGGGGGCAGGCAGCTTCATAGAGGGGCAGCAGGTCAGAGAGATAGGGGGGTACAAGGCTGTGAATAACCTTGAAAGTGAGAACGAGAATCTTGAATTTGATCCTCTGGGGGATGGGGAGCCAATGGAGCCAGACAAGGATGGGGGTGATGTGGTCACAGAGCTTGGTGCAGGTGAGGACATGATCTGCAGAGTTCTGGATGATCTGCAGCTTGTGAAGGGAAGAACCAGGAAGGCTGATGAGGAGGGAGTTTCCATAGTCGAGCCTTGATGTGACGAATGCGTGGACTAGGGTTTCGGCAGCCTGAGGGGTGAGGCAGTGGCGGAGTCTGGCTTTGTGTTTAGAGCACTCATCTCGCAAGTGAGAGGACCTGGGTTCGATTTCTGGGCTGGGCAAAACATTAGGCAAGTTTTCTTATTTCATATACCCATTTACCTAGCAGTAAGTAGGAACCCAGTTGTTAGCCGAATGGTAGTTTGCTTTCCGGGGGTAATAATCTCTAAAGATAAATAAATATAATTTGGTCACTTAATCCACAACTGATTGTAGTGTAATGCACAATTGCTATTTTGCCCTCAAACTATACTATCAAATCCGTTTACAGTATATTCTGTGAAGCACTTTGAGGGGTCTCAAAGACGTGATAAGGCATTACATCAAACGAAACAACTATTATATACTGTGTACATATTACACCTGCAAATAAATACACAGTTACTGCACTTTACAGTATATCCTGTGATGTGTTTTGAGATATTTCTGCTGATTTGAAAAGCACTATACCAAATGCAAGGATTATTATTATTTTATTTCAATCCACAGAATAGTATTCTTTGTACGTAATTGGTATAGAGCCTTCCACATCAGGAGGTCACTGGAGAGTGCTTCAAAGGATTGCTTCATAGCGCTTTCAGCCAACTGAGGCAAGCAAAGTTGTGAGATCCATAGGCAGGATTAGATTTTAATGTGGGGCAATATTTTTGATAGTGAACTACATCTGATCTTTCACACGTTGTATCAGGAACAATAAATAGTCTACTGTAGAGTAATTACAAGGTGCTAATGATGTTGTTTTTTTAATGATTTAAGAGATTTTATAACAATTCATCCGAACCTCAAAATTAAATGACGGCCTTAAAATCACTCATATGTATATGTAATATATAGTGTTAAATTTAGGATGTGTTTTAGATTACATTTTGGGCCCTATTATTTCCACTGGCAACAAGTTACTGATAAACACTGGCGTGTCAAGCCGACAACACAGAAGGCATAAAGGACATTGCTACTATAGGACTATAGGACATTGGTAGTATTAGACCCACTTAATGTACCCTGATACTTTGCAATGTTGATGTGCAGTAACATCTGCAGTGAAGGATCACTAATTGGGAGGGAATCAATGCAAATAGAGTGATAATCAACAACGTTTAATTCTTATTATACAACAGTCACATACTCTGCTATTTTCAGAAAACGTTTTTTTTACATTAATGAGAATGTGATAAATTATTGCTAATATATATAGCACTTTCCATGTCTCGCACACCATTGTTACAGAAACAATCAAGGCAGTAGCGTCTTTGTTTCCCTGCATTAAAATCAGACAATTATTTCGGCCTCATCTTATTTTTAAATCTCTTCAAAAATTTGCATTTTAAAAGCTGCATTTGCCTGGTGACGTCAAGGGATATTTAGAAACTTTTTTTTCACAAACTTTTAAGAAAAAAGAGACTTCACAACAGTGGGATGTTGTAAAATCTAAAACATCTCTTCAAACATTGCTGCAAATATACAGTATTTATTATAATAAATAAGTAATAATCCTTGCATTTGATATTGTTTTTTATCAGGTCTGCTAGACATCTCAGAGCGCTTCATAGAATAATACCGTAAAGTGAACTGTCTGAGTTTTGTGGTCAAAATTATTAAATGGGTAATTAATAGTGTACGAAAAGTACATGAATCTATGCAACCAATATAAAAATGATTTTACAATGGGCAAAGGGTATTGTGACACTTGTAATAATCACGGAGTCCTGTAGCTCAGTGGTTAGAGCGCTTGCCTTACAAACGAGAGACCCGGATTCAATTCCAGGCCGGGCGAAACCTTCCTCAAGTTTCCTTGGTCCACACGCCTGATAATAACCCCTCAAAACAAAAACAATAATAAATCGTTCACTTCAATATACGACGGTTTGTGGGACACTGCCGTGCACAATTGGCTGCCGCTTTTCACGCATATATATATATATATATACAGTCAATTCACTTTACAGTATATTCCGTGAAGCGCTTTGAGGTGCCTAGAAGACGTGAAAAGCTTTGTATCAAACGCAAGGATTATTATTATTATTATTATTATTATTAAAGCAGGATTTGGGATCATTACAACCTGGCGAGGTTAATAAATAATATCCCTTGCGTTCAACACAGCGCTCATCACGTCTTCTAGACGTCTCAAAGCACTTCCCAGGACATACTGTAAAGTGAATTAACTGTAGATATTTTTTTTTGGTTGGGGGGGGGGCGTGGGGAGGGGTGGTTGAAAGGTTATTGCTGGGAGTGAAATCAAGTGAAGTGCAGTACAGTGGCTGAGACATTTAACCTCCCAGTCTTGTTGCTGGAAGGAAGGAAGGACAGAGAGAGTGAGTGAGTGAGTGTGCGTGAGAGAGTTGAGTGAGTGACCTAGGCTGCGGTTGAGTGCTTGTAGTGACGCGTTATGAGTTACCCAACTCCACCCAACAGCAGCAAACACAAGGCAGCTGCATTTCAGAGCCAAACATGGCGTTAACCTTCTTGCTCTGAGCGTTTAGTCAAAGAGTGAGTGATCAGAGAGGGAGAGAGAGACACACAGAGTGAGAGAAACAAACCATGTAAAACAGTTGAACAACTTCAACCCGCCCAAGTCAGTCACTCTCTTGAAAACCATCTGCTCCCAGTCTCCACACAGAGAGAGTAAGAGAAAGACTAAAGAGAGAGAAAGACAGAGAGAGAGAGAGAGAGAGAAAGGGAGAGGAAGGAAGAAAGAAATTCACCAAAACGACCTTGGAAACACGCTATGGACTAGGGTTGTGGGGGTGGGGGGTGGGGGGTGGGGGGGGGGGGGTAAAGCCTAACTACTTGTTTTAGGAATTTTAGAGAAAAAAATATATATACACTTTTTTTTCCCCAAATTTTTGTTTGATTGTACATATTCAATATAAACAGCCCAAGTCACGGAAGGAGCCAAAAAAAAAGGGGGAGGGAGAGACAGAGGTAAGTTTCACAAGTGAGTTGAGTGCAGAAAGTATAAGTTGCTGTGTGTTGAGTGTTGAGTGTGTGTGTGTGTGTGGGGGGGGAGTTGAGTTTTGCTGCCAAACTAACTTTGCTCGATTCTCTTTTCTCTCGGTCGGGGTGGGGGACTGTAGGACACACAACAACAACAACAACAACAACAAAACAACAAGAAGAAGAAGAAGAAGAAGAAGAAGAAGGGAGTGGAAGGTTTTGTTGCGGGGAGGAAAGGCTGGATCCTGTGTGTGGTGGTGGTGGTGGTGGTTTGTGGAGAAGAAAGTTCCTCTCTCTGTCTCTCTGTCTCTCTGGTCTGTGTCTTGTCTTCGCTGAGGGTTCGTCAACAAGTCGCGATCATGGCACATTCACCGGTGGCCATGCAAGTGCCAGGAATGCAGGTAAGCGAGGCCCTGATCTCACTCACACTGACTTGTCTGGTCTGTCTGACTGACTGGAGTTACTGTCTGACTGACTGGAGTTACTGTCTGACTGACTGGAGTTACTGTCTGACTGACTGAGTGAGTGAGTTAGCGACTGAGTGAGTGAGCTAGTGACTGACTGACTGAGCTAGTGACTGTCTGACTGACTTGAGTTACTGACTGACTGACTGAGTGAGTGAGCTAGTGACTGACTGAGCTAGTGACTGACTGACTGAGCTAGTGACTGACTGACTGAGCTAGTGACTGACTGACTGAGCTAGTGACTGACTGACTGAGCTAGTGACTGACTGAGCTAGTGACTGACTGAGTGAGCTAGTGACTGACTGACTGACTGAGCTAGTGACTGACTGACTGAGCTAGTGACTGACTGACTGACTGAGCTAGTGACTGACTGAGTGAGCTAGTGACTGACTGACTGACTGAGCTAGTGACTGACTGACTGAGTGAGCTAGTGACTGCGTGATAAGTTAGTGACTTGAGTCAGTGAGAGAGAAACGTCCCGATCCGCACCATTGCGTGAAATTTACCAACAGACGCGAATCTTCTGAACTTCCTCTGAACAAGATTAATGTGTGTGTTTCCCATCGCCCCCCCCCCCCCACACACACACACACACGTATATATGTGAAATATGTTTGTTTATGTGTGTGTGTGTGTATGTGGATCTCCTGAAAAAAAATACAGCCCCCAAGATTATCCAACAATTTAGTAATCTACCTGTCAATCCAGCTGAAACATTGAACTCTCTTTCTCCCCCACCCCAACAACCATTACATTAACACTTCCTCTCTCCTCTCCTCCTCCCCAGCCCCCATATCAAACACACAGCCATTAACAACGTGAAAAGAACCGATTCAGGCAGAGGGGTTTGGAAGCCACAGAGTAGCTACTGGTTGAGTTTGCCTTTGTTCTGAACTCATTCTTGTGTGTTGTTTGAGTGTGTGTGTGTGGTGAGGGTGGTGGGAGGGAATGGACAGTTTTAACTTGGTGTGTTCAGAGCATAGAGGAAGCAGGACCTTTCGTCACATTGGGAATGAGTGAATCCATGTGGTGGAGGTCTATCAAGGGTTGGCTTTGATGATGATAATAGTTCCAATGATAATAATCCTTGCATTTGATATTAACACCTTATCACGTCTCGAAACGCTTTATGGTGAATACTGTAAGGTGAATTGACTGTATGTTTATGGGCGAAGCGTGGCAGCCAATTGCACACAGCAGTGGCTCACAAACAGGCGTGGGTTGAAGTGACCGAACTATTGTTTTTTTAAAAAAAAGTCATTATTATGCCTGGAAGGCGATTTCCCCCAATCGACTGACAACCGGGTTCCCATTTACTGCCAGGTAAACAGGCTTATGAAACCAGGAAACCTGCCCAACATTTTACCCCTGCCGGGAATCAAACCCAGGTCACTCGCTTGCGACGCAAGTGCTCTAACCACTGAGCCACAAGACTCCACATTATAAATCACCACAATAGTCTACGTTTCCCCTCGTCCTCCCGTCAAAAAAAAAGAGAGCTAAAAGCAAAACAGAGAGTTTTTGATGCATCAGCCTTGATAATGTCACCATTGAGGGTTAATCTTGAATTGCCTATCACCCTGCATGTAATCTGCCATTGAACCTCTGTACACTTTATTTGGGGGGGGAAAAAACAGATTGCTTTTGATCGAGGCCTGTGCTAATCAAGGTGAATAATGCCAGCATTGTGGCAGACTCGATAGGCTGAATGGCCTCCTTTTGAGCCGTAAGATTCTACGTTTCTATGATTCTATCTATGCTTCTTATCTTTAAAAAAATATATATATGGTTTTATCATACATGAGGGGAGCTATATAGCATACTTATATATACTTTTCCATTTTAGCATTGCACATGTATTTCCATCCATCCATCCTTAGGGTTATTAAGTCGGGCACAGTGTATCTGACCACCCAGGAAAGTTCAAGTAAAATTACTGATAATTTGTTTTGCTACACATGTCCAGAAGCAACAGAGTTGCTAGCCATTTTTACACTCATCCCATTTTCACTTAGGGACCCTACTATAGCAACTACTTGCTATATTGCTATATAGCTCCCCTCGTGTATGATAACACCATATATATTTTTTGAAAAAATTAAGAAGCATAGATAGAATCATAGAAACGTAGAATCTTACGGCACAAAAGGAGGCCATTCGGCCCATCGAGTCTGCGCTGGCTCTTTGAAAAGAGCAATTCAATCCCACTCCCCAGCTCTCTCCCCATAACCGCGCAAAACCTGTCCTCCCCAAATAAACGTCTAGATATTGATAGCAAATTTAGTTTGACTACATTCTACAGCACTCTACCCTATTCTCTGAATTTCTCCATCCCCCAGGCTCGGAGTCATGCTCCATTATTGTAAGGGGCTCTGGAACTCTACCCTGCGTGAGAGATGCTATATAAATGCAAATTGTGGTTGCTAGAAGTAGATCTTCATCCTGTCAGTATGAGGTACATTTGAATTTTGGGACAAACAGTGCCATTGCGCCAACCAATCAAGCTCCCCACTATTCCTTATAAAGAGTCTGAGAGGATTGTGGTGATTGTCAGGACCAGGATAGCACACCTCAGTCTCTCTCAAGTTGTTTCCAGCGCTGCACATCAATAGAATTGTAAAACTTGCTGATCAGGAAAGAGGGAATGTAGGTGTGGAACAATATTACAACTTTCTTTTGTTTGTCGAAAACAAATGCTGAAGAAGTTATACTTCCCACTGCTTTATTTTTCAAATACAGTCCTTTATTTAAATAAAGTCCTTTGTGTTACAAGAAGTATTAAAGTACTCGTTTTATTGACTTTACAAAGCTAACCACAGTGTTACTACCAGGGACTGTCGGCTGACATAAATTTTTATCTTTATAATTTTTGGAGGTTGTGGTAATACTGTATAATAATGAATGTAGTAATATGAGGCTTTTGTGCAGTTGAAGGACTAAGATGGTGACATTATAAAGCACAAGAGTGAAGTGTAGAAAGCATCAGCACCACAAGATTGTCAGAACTTTAATTAATTCCAGACCATCTGTGCCATTCTGAAGTACTTTTGCATTTTATTTTGCTGCTTGTGGATGAGTTGGATGCTGAGTTGGGTGAAAGCCTCTGATGTGGGCTAAAGGATGCTCAGAGGCTTGTATCCCAGGCTGACGGAGCTCTGGATCAGTTACAATGAGAGTTGTAGAATACACTATTTTTTCTGCTGGCTGTTCTTGTGATTCCCCCCCCCCCCCCCCCACCACCAACTATCCACCTCTTCTAAAGACCTTTGACATCTCCACCTTTGACTGGGGTGCAGTCACATGGAAGTGACCCACCCAATGGCCACTGTTCATAAGTGAAGCATGGCAGCTGACAGTGAATGCTGGTGGGATGTTTGACCCATGGGTGGTGGTCGGAGTGGGGTGGGGGGGGGTGGAAGGACGAGAGGGAAATTGAAGCCTAGAGTAATCGTTCCCTCACATAGTGTGTAACACCCAGCAGGGGTCTAGTTGCTATTCAAGCTAATTTTCAGTAGGAACTAAATGGATTTATATAGCACCCTTCACATGGAATACCACACCGTAGCATTCATTATCACCAAATTCAATTTGGATACCAACTAGGAGTGGGTAACCAAGTGAGATCTCTCGTCTGTAATTAGCAATCTTCTCCTTTGCAATTGTAATCTGCTACCCTGGCTGAGGTGAACTAATTCGGAACAGTTACCTTACCATGATACTGTCCCATTAAGTGTTCTTTATGCCTTAATGCTTTGGGACTTTATCCTGCGTGAGGGGACACTATATTAAATGCAAGTTGTTGTTCTTCGCCTTGCCCCCTCCTATCCTATTTTCAGGTCATGCCTAAAGACTTTTCTTTTCAATCGCGCTTTCGGTCACCTTTCCCCCCCCCTCCACCTGGCTCGGCCTCAGGATCCGTTATTGTGAAGCGCTTTGAGACGTGGAGGGCGCTACATAAATCCAAGTTGTTGTTGTTGCTGCCTTTAGGGAGGTGCTTTTGAGTTGATAATTTTATTCACTAAAGTATTGGAGATGTTAAGTTGACTTTTTTTCAAAGCGTCAGAAACTCCCCTCCATTCACTAGACAGCTCTCCGGTGACACAGAAATATCTTTGCTGATCTGTCAGTGGAAAATACTACATCATGACTTCTTTGTGCTCATACTTATAGATTCTGGATAATGATGATGTTTGTGTTTATTGTCTGCTTGTTATATAAAATTAATCTGTTTGAAGGAATTCCAACTTCAACGAAAAATAACTAAGTGAGACGATTTAGGAGAAACCATGTTTATTTATCAAAATAACTGGTTGGGAAGTTCTTCCTCTGATTCACTTTACTGCTGCATCCATGCTCCCACACTCTGGAACTCCATCCCACAGTCAGTTCGCCTCGCTTCTTCCCTTGCCTCCTTCAAGGCCGGTCTCAAGACCCTCCTCTTCCATCATGCCTTCTGCTGCCCTCCCAACTCTCTCCCTCCCCTTCTAACTTCCCCCCCCCCCCCCCCCCACACACACACACACACACCTTTCCCCTCTCCCTTGTTCAGGTCCCAACCTGACTGTTCAGTGCCTTGGGATGTCCTCCCGACATGGAAGGCGTTCTATAAATGTAATTTTGTTGTCGTATGCATATAAAGTGGGTCTGGAACTGCTTAGAAATAATACAATGTTACCTGCAGTGCATTCAAACAAGAGTAGTAGGGTGATGGGGTCATTTAATGTCTCTGATGACAAGTGCTCAGGTGCCTGGCAGGATAGGTATTGCCAGGATGACATTGGGAAGCTTTTTGGGTTTTCTTTGTGAGATCCATTAGCAGTGTTTTTTTTTGTGTGGTTTAGGGTTTAGACCACAGTCTTTAAAAAAGCAGTCTGATATGCAGTGTAGGTTACACTATAAAAATTAAAATTGTTGGCAATTCAGACCTGTGCTGTAAAACATGTGTTTGATTTCACTCCAGATTTTACCATGGTATATGCTGACTAACAGAACACATGTTTTAGGCACATCCTGATGTTGAGACTGTCCCAATGAATGTTTAACGGGAACTTAAATCTAGCGCGCTTGGAGAGCTGAATATTTAACTTTTGTTAATTTTTTTTGAGGGGTAGAGAATCGCAGCTAGTATATAAACCTTATAAACCTTCTATTAATGAGGTGAACCTGGAGTGTGCCTCTTTCAACAGTTGAAAGAGTTCGATTAATCAATATCTTTTAACAGAGATTGTGAGACTCATTTTTTTGTACCAAGTTTCTTCATAATATTCACAATATTTGTGAAAACGTAAGAGACATTTTGGGAGAGACCACGCAAATCACACTGACAGTGATGGGAGGCAGCTTTGAATGAATAGTGTAGATTGGTGAAACTGATTGTTTAAAAACATACAAAAGTAGCAAGGGGTAAATGTATCCTTTCCACTAAAGTTCCACTTTCATACAACAATCATATCAGTCTGGATCTCTCCTCCACCACCATACAGCATTTGTTGTTGTTACAAACTCTTGCAAACTGGTTAAATTTACTTTTAACGAAATAAATAAAATGCCTACTGTTTGTAAAGCATTTTGATTGTGCAACAAAAAGTTGTTTTCATTACATAGCAACAGTAATACAAGTGGTCCTCTGAGGTAGTCTCGCTTTGCACAGGATTGCTTTGGCTTTGTTTGTGTCACTTATGAGTGCTGTATTTATGGATGTGGTGGCCACCTTACTTTGTCATAACAGCTAGGCTGATCTTCAGTGGAAGATGAAAAGCAACTGAATCAGATGCAGGAAACTAGCCAGCACATACTGAATAAAAATCCAATCTGGCTTTATTTTCATAATGTTTATTTGTTTATTTACTATATTTGCGGGGTGTTGGCCAGCGATTGGGTTGAGTGAAAATGCATGCAGAACAACATTGGCAAACTGCTTGTTAAGAGGGTTCTGGGCCTACACCAACAACAGGAAGTTGCTCTATAAGTTGACCCAGGAAGCAGTGTTCAACTGACTTGAGCCCCACTCAAATGTCATAAACTATTAATATTTCCTAGGATTATTGGGTGTGAAGTACATGCCAATGCCAACACTGCCGTAATTTGCAAATGAAAAAGGCTGTCGGAAAGTTTGGTGTGTGCTTGAGAGGCAAAGTGATTGATTGTACTTGTTCAGCGCTGAATTCTGTAATGAGCAGATGTGTGAATTTCTGCTGTTTATTTTCTGACAATGTCGTGATGCTCTGCTTGCAAGAGAGTGCATTTGAACAACATCAGTACAGCCCACTACATCTGCTACATTACATTTAAATGGCATTGATCGAAGAGCCATGGGAGGCATGGAGGTTTTAGAATAAACTATTAGAACATTTTATGAATGCAGAGAGGAGGAAAATATCCTTTTGGGGATAAAAAAAACTAGACTCACAGATATCCTTTGACATAGAGGGATTCTGCATCGTTACTGCAGTCATTATACCTTTCACTTTAGGCTCATTGCTAATCTTAGAATTATTCCAAAATTAGGGCCCAGAAGTTTGCTGACTGGTAAATGTGTAGATGTTTTTTCCAGATGAAATGATTAACTGCGGTGACTTAAAGTTACCATTCTAGATGACAGATTATAACTCCTCAGCCAATACGTTTAAGACTCTCCCTTCCCCATCACCACTGTAAGGAGGTGGGAGAGTTCACCATCGCTGCAGATGGCAAATCAGAGAAGCCAGAAAGGGAGACTGTTGAAGGAGTCGCTGGGAAGCAGGGAAATACCATGTGTATCGAGTGCTGCATTGTTTCCATCCCAACCAGACCATAGCCTCTTGAGGGAGACTGGACCATTTGATTTGATGAGAAAGGTAACCGAAGTGTTAGGAATAAATAAGGAACCAAACCAAACTGTAGCCTCCACTCAAAAAATTAAGTCCTGGCACAGCAGAGCCTGAGTCAGTCGTTTGTCTGAAGTTAGATTGCTGTGGGTACGAGACTAATTGCTTGCACAGGCAAGTTCACAACCATTCTAAATATCAAAGTATAGAATAGAGTTGCATATGCTATTTATATTGCATGACAGTTTCATAAACTGACTTGAGGGGACTGCAGACTGCCCTCGTGCTGTCAGGCCTCAGTCAGTCTATTCTGCGTTTTACCACAGGATGAATCATTTTTTTTTCTCTCATCAATTCCTGTAGGGAGGTTTCTCACCTTCACTTGAGACTTCCCTTGGCAGCTGAGTAGAGATCGAGACCATACAATGTACACGTGGAGCTCCTGTAGCTCTGCGGTTAGAGCACTCACCTTACAAGCGTGAGACCTGTGTTCAAATCCAGGCAGATCAGGGCGAAACCTTGGGCAAGTTTCCTTACTCCACATGCCTAATAATAATCTGTCCCCCCAAAAAAACACATACAATAATAAATATTAGTCATTCCAATCCATGACTGTTTGTGGGACACTGCTGTGTGCAATTGGCCGCCATGTTTCGCCAACAAATATACAGTCAATTCACTTTACAATATATTCTGTGAATTGTGTTGAGACGTCGATACACTGTGAAAAGCGCTATATCAAATGTAAGGATTATTATTATTATTATGAATCAATTTCATTCCAGAACCTCTTGACACTTACAATGGGCTAAATTAAATTACTTCAATTATCAAAGACTTGTATTGAATAGGCACCTCGCTGCTTCCCTTTGAACTCCCTGCAAAAAATATGCAAACACAGTGCTGTGAATTGAGCAGGCTGCAGGCTGCATTGATGTTAGACATATTAAAAATAATAATAATCTTTGCACAGCACTTTATCACGTCTTCTACACATATAGAAGCGATTCACAGAATGTACTGCAAAGTGAATTGACTGTACGATATTCGTCTATTGTAACATCTTTCAATGAGTTAAATCTTTGATGATTCACATTGTTTGTCCCTGTGGAAATGGTTTGTGTGACAGACTGCGATATTGTTAGAACTATTATCAGTGACTTTTGTACAGTGTGAAAAACAATTGCCTGTGCACATCCGTGGGTGGATCTTCTTTCAACAAAGCGTTTACTGTAGGTATTGAGCAAGGTCAGCCTATGGGAAATATTTTAAGTGAAAAATTAACCTGAATGTCATAGCGACAGTACAGACCTCTCAGAGGAATAACAGTTTCACACTCCCACCACAATGTTTTAGGACGCTTTTCAAGTTCCTCATTAGATATCTGTCATACGAAGGTGCTGCAAAACAGCAGGGAGTTTTTTGTAATGTTTAAATTACAAAAATATTTCTACAGAGTATTACAAAGCCTCTATGTTATCCGTTTTCAAGCATGATAAGAGGATCAGTTCAACCAAAAGTCGTGAGAAAAAAAAAAATCTGTATCAAAACACTTCGTAAATGTTTCGGTAGCTGAAGACCCAGCTTCTTTCTGCAGTTGATGTTTCCTTTGCTCATGGCTTTCTCAGCTTGGTTTGCAATGGCGTTTACAGACTTGTGTAAATTTAGTGCATGGCTAATCTGGCAGCCACGGTACTGGGTTTTGATAACTATGGCAGTGAATCGAGGCAAATGCAATTTGATTCAGCGCTCCCAGATAAACAGGGATTTGTATTTAAGGGTGGGGGTGTAGGTAATGATGGTCAGAGGTTGTCAATGTTGTTGTTGTGCCTAGATTTAATGTTGAACCAGGGACCCACCTTTATTCATTTGACTGCCGATCTGCTTAGTCATAGCCACTTCCTCTCATCCATTGCTTCTCACTTGCTCCCAGATGTCAAGCATAACACTTATTAACTTCTGCAGGCAGCTGTACGCTTCCTCAATCAGGTGATTGATTTCAGTCTTAGTTGAGTCCTGAATTGATGCATATTCCATGCAATCTGTCAGCACGCTCGTTGTGACAGTGTCACCTTCTGCTGCAGAATTTCGCACAGAGGCTCTAGCCCTGACAGATCTGGACAGGGAGATCCTGACAGGTCGAGCTGCCTGGGCCAAATGGTATTTTTATCTCTTCTGCGTTTTGCAAAGGGTGACTACCTCTTTGTTTTCACCAAGAATAAAGGGCAGTCGTTCAAATAACTGGCCTGAATGGGCATTTCTTCAACTTTCTATAGGAGGGTAAGGTTAACTTCTGTGAATGTAACACAGCCCTGCCATGAACGTAAACCATGTTGCTTGTCGGTGTGTGAAATAAACACTTTGATGTGACTGATCCCAAACTGAATTGGATATAACTGGACCTTTATTATATTTAGGGATTCAGATTTTTGTTTTTAACCGAAAATGCCTCCTGATAAAACACCCCAATCCTCAAGTAAATTAAATCGGTGTTTCTGTAGTAAACTATGGAAAAGAATCGTTGTAATCAGTTACCTGTCCTGACACCAACTGCATGTACGTTATTCTCGCTCGCTATCTCTCCCTCTCCCCTCCATGTGGACAGGCGCGTCTGAATCCTCTCATTACAAGTAAGTAAAATCCCCTCAGAGCCCTGTTTTACTTAGAACTATACCTCTCCCCCTCAAAAAAAATCATCTTTAAACTCTTAAAAACTGAAGCCCTAATTGTAATTACTGTTGACCCCCTAGCGTCTAAAATAGACGTTAGGGGTCTATTTTAATCATTGCTAATAAAATGACTGTATGTGGGACATTGCTGTGCACAATTGGCAGCCACATTTCACACCAAGCCCACATTCGATCTGCTTTACAATACTATATGTCCTGTGAAGTGCTTTGAGATGTCTCAATGACCTGGTTGAATGCTATATCAAATGCGAGGATTATTATTATTTATGCATTGCAGACAAAGCATTTGGCTGCGTGCAGGTGACATCATTGTAGTGTGACATCGATGGGAAGTAATGCTGGCTGGTCTTTTTCAATCCCAAACCAGGCTGATTCCTAGTCAAGGCCCTTTTTGCTTCCATCTGGAGGAAACATTAGCAAAGTAGCCTTGTGGTCCATCCTATCCAGCAAGATAGAAAATAAACGTTGGTTTGGAATGCTGCAATGAAAACAAACCACTCAGGAAGCTTACTGTACCAGTAGAAAAATATTCAATTTCTGCAGAATATTGTGACAAACACTTACTTGTTTCAGAGAATTTTGTACTGAAAGCAGCCAGTGTGAGGACAGTCATTTTATTTTGTTGATGGGAGAGCAGCGTAAAGCACTGACTTATTTATTTACCACTGCCAGGGATCCGCCTCTGAATATTTGGCGAAGGGAATTGAGCAGATTCTCTAAAACCACTTGTGAATTAAGAGAGAGTGTGCACTCTCCGAATCTTGCTGGCAATGGTTGCAGGGAGCACTATGTAAGCACCTTTGTGATACTCTGTGTGGCTGCTGGCAGAGCTGTTACAGTAGGAAATGTACGGCAGCAGTTTGGGCAGACCTGCTCTTAGCCAGACATCAAAATCCCTTCCCTGCTTCTGTGCTTGCGCGTGTGTCATGGATTTCTTATGTGGAACACGATCAAATGCTCTGGGTGCTTAACGGGAACATAGAGTAACACGTCCTTTTGCAAAGTCTGGACACACACTGTCTGGATGTGTGCAGTTATTTATAGAGAAAACAACTCCTAAGAATATTTTTTCAAATCACATCATGTGGAATGGCCATTTGATTCACCCGTCCAACTCCATACGCTCCCAGCTGCCTGTTCAGGTGGATGTTAAAGGTTCCACTATGTTCTTCAAGGTTCTTTTGTTTTTCAGAATAATTTTGCGAAACCTTTTTGAGTCTCTTTGAAACATCAGAACAGTTCGATGGGAGCTTGGTGTAACATTCCATTTGATGTTAAAGTATGGAATAATAATAATCCTTGCATTTTGATGTAACGCTTTTCACATCGTATCGACATCTCAAAGTGCTTCACAGAATATTCTGTAAAGTGAATTGACTGTATATGTGGAGGAATTATTAGAGTAGTATTATAATGCACCGCAAAGAGTAACTCAAGGGCCAGCTTACTCATCAAATGGTGGTTTGTAAAAGATGGGTGTGGCGGGGAGATGAGCTGCGCATTATTTCAATCTCACTGACCTGATACCCTAGTTTAGCACTTCTAATTTGTCATGACACTCACTCACTGTACGCTGACTAACTATAGCAATCTCTTTACAGTGGGACCATTACACATTACAAAGTTGTGGTAAGAAGATCATAATTGATAGTGCTCAGGTGTACGCATTGCATCTAATGAGTACTTTCTCTCTTAACTAATCATGTCTAAAAGCATGATTCTCGGATACTTTTCCTTCAAAGATTTTATTATCTCTGTGGCGAAAAAAAAGGGATGTGGGCTGAAATCCTTACCGAGCCTAAAGGTTGATCACAGGTTGCAAACCTGTGTGCGTGTTGGAGCCTGTGCAAAAACAACAACAACTTGCATTTATATTGCGCCCTTCACTCGAGTAACAGCTCGTTCTCGCCATTGGACAAAGATTGATCCTGTGGGCAGTTTCTAATGTGACCAGGTCATGTTCCTGGTTTGTGATGCAAAATATCAGAGCTTTGGAGCAGACACCACTGTAAATGCAGCTGTCAGTTATGTTTGGGGTTGATCTGTGAGTGAACAAAAGTGTACGTGCACACGCTAGGCAACACGTATAATTAATGGCTATTATTGCTCAGGTAGAGGAACCTGCAAGAGCAAAGATATGAATTACCATCAATGTGCTGCTGCTGTCACGATTTACAAAATCATAACCCATATAATGTCCTGAGTCCTGTAGCTCAGTGGTTAGAGCACTCTCCATGCACGTGAGAGACCTGGGTTTGCACGGCAAGTTTCCTTACTCCACACACCTGATAATAATCCCTCAAGAAAATGCTGTGCGCAATTGACTTGCCGCGTGTCGCCCACAGATATACAATCAATTCACTTTGCACCATGTTCTGTGAAGCAGTTTGAGACGTCTAGAAGCGGTGGAAAGCACTATATCAAATGTAAGGATTGGTATTATTATTATTAATAATGTGAGTGGTGTTACCTACTTCATGATTCACGTTTTATTAATTTGGAAGAATTGGAGATTGTGTGAGAGACACATTGCACAGTGCGGCAGAGAGAAGGATCCATATCTGTGAGGGGGAGCAGCATATGGTAGAGCAGCAGAATTGAAAACTGTTGTGTGCAAAGTAGCAGAGGCTCAATGTTAGATAGATGGCGAATCACAAGGGAACAGAATCCAGAAAAGACCGATAAGTCACAATTTGTTGAACAGTGTCAATAATAATCCTTGCTTTTGATATAGCGCTTTTCACGTCATCTAGACGTCTCATAGCGCTTCACAGAATATACTGTAAAATGAATTGACTGTATATTTGTGGGTGAAATGCGGCAGCCAATTGCGCACAGCAGTGTCCCACAAACAGTTGTGGATTGAAGCAACCAATTAGCATTATTGTTTTTCTTGAGTATTATTATCAGGCATATGGAGTGAGGAAACTAGCCCAAGGTTTTGCCCTGTCTGGAATTGAACCCAGGTCTCTCGCTTGTAAGGCAAGTGCTCTAACCACTGAGCTATAGGACTCCACAAAAGCATCTTTATATACATTGCATGCCATTCTCAAAGCTATTGGTTTATTTTGCCTCGCTCCAGCAGTTTAAATGAGCCACCTCCACAGTGGTTTCCTCAGGTAAGGTGGTTAATTGGTGCTCAGAGAATATAATAATAATCCTTACATTTGATATAGAGCTTTTCACATCTTCTAGACGTCTCAAATCAAAGACGTCTCTGAGATGTCTCTCAGAGATGTAGAAAAACCCCCCAGAAGTGCTGGTTCCTCTGCTGTTCTAACCAGAAATTAAGGTATTTCATTCAGGTATTTCTTTAAAAGAGATAAACAATCCACACTGCTGGTGTTGCAGTGGGTGAGTGACATTGCCAGGTTTACTCTCATTTCTTGCTCTCTTGGTGCGACAGAGTTTTGAATTAGCTGGATTTAGTGGATTGTGACGGAGGGGAGACCACACTAGACAAACACTTGACGAGCTTGTGTGGCCCATTTCACAAAAATCCATGATTGGACCATGGAAATAATGAAACTTGGTGTAAGCTGAAGTGACTGCTGCCTTTCATGTTAATCGTTGACCTAATTGTTCCCAAATAGCTGCTCATAGTTAATGACTGTCTGTTGACAGATGTTTGCAAGGCTGTCAAAACTGGCAACTGGACAGTTTACTGTGTAAATGTTAGCATTTATGGATAATGAGCCTTTAGGACATTCATCGTTGCTATGGAAACAGCACCACCTGGCTGGTCACTGCTACGCCTAGGTTTCACACTTAAAGACTATTGTGCAGTAAAACAGGATAGACACTTCTTTGAAGAATTGTGCTAGGGAATTCCCAGTCAGTATAAAATTGAGCATTTTAATGTTTGATTTAATGTTTAACGTTGCCAGGAAGTTGAGGACCTAATATAGCTGTCTTTTGGCCTGTGGGCATTTTAATTGTGGCGGTGGGAGGAAGGGTACTGGTGATTTTTTTTTGATGAATGATACCAAACAGAATTGGCTTCAGTTTCCTAGCTGTCATTTTTCGCCCTGTCTAAACACAGCTGAAGAGGAAGAAAAGTTATAACGGGAATGGTGAGTGGAATGCACTTCCTTTTTAAATTTCGTTTTCTGGAAACATTCGGAATTGTAGAGAAAATGCAGGAAGTGTGGGGAAACATATCAAAGAAAATACATCCGTAGCCATGGCAATCCATAAATCTAACGAACGCAGTCAGTCAGTGACATGGACAGGGTCTTTTTTTCTCATGTTGGGTGTGTGTGTGTTAACCTAGATTAAGATCTACTGTGCAGTGGGCAATTAACCAAAAACCCAAAGGGGAGCTCCAGTAATATCCACACTTCAAAGCCTGATTCAGTTCAACAATTTGGAGGGCGAGGAGCCAAATATCCAGCTTGTGATCCGCAGTCCTGCCTCATGACTTTCAAAAATAAACTGACCAAGTCAATTGGATAGCAATGCAGTAGGGTCGGGGGGAGGGGACGGGGGGTGGGGGTGGGTGGGGGAAATCTCCAGGCAGATTGCCCTAAAATAAATATAGATGAAAAATTATGCATCTTATGAGAGTTGCAACTCAGCTGTTCCAGACTAACCATTTCAGACAACAACAACAATTTACATTTATAGAGCGCCTTTCACGTCGGGAGGACGTCCCAAGGCGCTGAACAGGAGGCGTGTGACCCGAGCTGGGAGGGGAGTGTTTGGGAAGGGGTGAAACACGAAGGGGAGGTAAAAGAGTTCGGGGTAGAACAAAAGGCACGATCGAAGAGGAAAGTCTTCAAACCGGCCTTGAAAGAGGAAAGGGAAGAGACGAAACGGAGGGATTGAGGGATGGCATTCCATAAGGTGGGAGCGGAGAAACTGAAGGCCCGGCCTCCGATGGTGGGGCGGTTCGGGCGGGGGGCTTGGAGCAGGCCAAGTCCTGTTGAACGGAGGGTCCGGGTGGGCGTGTAGGGGGAGAGTAGACAGCAGTAGGCCACATCACCTACAAGCATAGAAGTTTACAGTACAAAAGGAGGTCATTCGGCCCCATGATACTGCACAAGCTCACAGAACAAGAGCAGGCACCAACCCATCTAACTTCTCAAAACATTCCTAGGGCACATCTTTTGAGTCAACTGTATTCTGTGAAGCACTTTGAGATGTCTCGTAGATAGTATATCAAATGCAAAGGATTATGATTTTTATTTTACTTTCAAGGAGTTTATTTAGTTTGTTTTAAAATCTTTGATACTTCCTCATTCTACCATCTGTAGCTGCGAGTGTGTTGGACATGTCTTCACGGGGGCACTGACAATAATTTCAGCCATTTTCGGCGGGTGGGTGGGGGAGCTGAACTAAATTAGGATCTTCAGACATGTTGACGTGTCACTTATCCTTACTGGGATGTGGTTATTTGTAAATGTTGGTTATGGGCAGGATTGGGATTCAGTGCATTACCTGGCGATGCTTGATGTGTAACTGTGCGCATGAAGAAGGAGAATAATCCTTGCATTTGATATAGCGCCCTATCATGTCTTCGAGACATTTCAAAGTGCTTCACAGAATATACCGGTACTGTAAAGTGAATTGACTGTATATTTTGTGGGCGAAACGTGGCAGCTAATTGCAAACAGCACAGTCGTCCACAATCGTGGATTGAAGTGACCAATTAATTTTTTTTGAAGGAATTAAAAAAAAAGGTACCAGCTTTAGGAGAGGGGAAAAAAATATTGAGGGGATATTGGCATATCAGTCATTATTCAGGTAGTTCACTGCTTCAAAGCTGTGTGTAAAGAGGAATTAAATTCTAATTTGTCCTCGTGGTTTTTGTTTGTCTTTCTGTCTGTGGTTCTGTCTGTAGAGTCATGTAGCTCAGTGGTTAGAGCACTTGCCTTGCCAGCAAGAGACCTGGGTTTGATTCCCGGCAGGATGAAACCTTAGGCAAGTTTCCTTACTCCACACGCCTGATAATGCACTTTCCATGTAGAAGTAAAATCTGGGAGAGCAAGTCAAGGCAACCTCTGCTAAGTTCACACACACAGCATGGACATATCAAGAAACACCAGAGTTAAATTGACAGTGACAATGTCATTTTATCAGATTGTATCCAGTTCTCAGTCATTCCCACAACACAATCACTGTTCTGTTTTCTTGAAAAACAATTGTTACCTGAACATTTGATGCTTCTATTACCATTGGACTTACTCCTTGCTCTGGACCTGATGGGTTGATGGCCTCTTGTGTACTCTATTGCACATGGACTGTTTATTAATGAGAATCCTCACTTTCCTTTATGTCCTGCCATTTCCTTTGATCTTTTAACCATGGTTAAAGTTTAGCCTGACCTGTGTTCTTAATAATAATAATAATCCTTGCATTTAATATAGCACATCATCATATTGTCAAGAAATCTCAAAGCACTTCACAGGATACAGCTTGCCCATGACTGGGGCATGAGCAGAGATTTTTTTCTCTGTGTACTTTACTTGTATTAGTTGGCAAGCAAATTAATGTTAAAAATAACAGAACAGTGGTGGCGAGAGGGAGCAGTGGATAGCGTGTTTGTGTACTCTTTCTCGCTGTGTCGTAACTCTCCACTCTAAAGGCTTCACTGCCTTCAGTCTGGTTCGTCGCACAATAATATTGTTTTATTTCACTGAGTCTACTTTACAATATTTTTGAAACAATGTGGTTTGTTTTAATAGTTTGACATAATCTTCTGGTTTGTTTTTAATCATTTGACATGCTCTGTAAAGTGAAGCCTGATTTTCATAAAATAAAATAAAACAAAGGACTGTTCCTGATGTGTGTACTTAACTCCTATCCAAGGCATCCTGGTTTATCCCAGTCCCAGCTAGGTTTAGTTGAATAATTTTTGTCCATTCTTAATTGGATTACTCGCAGCATGTCATGTACCAGAGCTGATCCACTCCTGAGGAGACAAAAGGTTGGTATACTATGCTTGTAAAATGTTCTTATAACTGCAGCATAATGGCTTGCGTTGAAACTCCTATAATTTGTAGAGAAACTAAATGAATGGACAGTGGGGTGAATTTCAGTGTGTTTACACATGGGGGTTTGACCAGCAATATATTGCTACTGAATATTAAGGGTGTCATCTCATCAATGGATTCAGGTGATTTTGTGTGTTAGGACAAGATGCCAGGACTGGAGGTAAGATGCCAAGACTGGCATCTTACCTTCAGGGTGAGATTGAATCCTTCAAACTGCTCTGATGTGTACAATATTTTTAGAATGTGTGCTGAGAGACTATGGCCTTGTGTCTTCTGTTTGGAGCATTAGTTCTTGGCGTTGGCGGTGGATTTTATAGTAGAGCGTATTTTTGGGGGTTGATGCTCAACACTTTATTGCTGAGAGATAAAACCACTCTGTTGAAAGAAATGATATTGCAGGATATATTGCGCAGGGCGTTTTCTTCATAGAAAAAAACAATCTTGCAGTTTCAACTCAAAATTCAATTGGGCTATTTGTGGGCAGCTGCTTGGCAGAAATATGAAGCCACTTCCTGGTTCAGAAATGAAACTAAAGAATCCCTTGTCGTAGTTCAGTTTTTCACTGTTTCAGCTGTAGGTTGCCTTTGATTTCTGTCGTCTATCAACTACAGACTGGTCTCTGCGTAAAATGTCAAACTCTGCCTGGAGATCATCTCCGAGTGTTAAATACAATATTTTGCTTCGTGTAGGTTACCTTCCACCATCCTGGGAGTTGCTTGACATGCTGTTTCCCAAAATATTATTTTCTATTGTTACCACACCTGGATTTGGGCTGAACTGTGATCAGATAAGACTGCCACCGTAAGAAGAGTTCAGACTAAAATTCAAATCAAAGATGTGGGTGAGGTACCTGAGGACATTAGGGAGTCGTAATAGAAAAGAAGAAAAAAGAGTCACAGTGTCTTCAGTAGAGGAGAGGGGATGTGGAACAAAATGATGGAGTGAATTTTTTTTAAAATCCCATCCTCATGACATCTAAAGCACAAGTCTTTTTAACAGCAAGTCATATCAACTGATCTTAACACATTAATTACAGTCCAGTAACTTTGCTAGGTTACACATAAAATTTGCACATCAGGTGAGCTAAATTGCAGTTAAGATATTTGAATACCTCAATAAGCTCATGTTTATATTTGCAGGCAGGAAGCAACATGTCATTTTAGTTCCGATTATATTACCGGACAGATTGGTTAGGTTGCTTCATAATGATTACAAATTCGGATAAATTACCTTCTTTTGGTACATTTTTAAAGATACAGTGGTATTTCAGTCTTCCTCTCCATATCAATTAGAGGTTTATAATCTTAAATTTATTGACTATTTTACGATGCTGGATCAGTTATTCTGACTTTTCCCAAAACATTTTATTTCAGTATATTTTTAAATGCAGAGCTATGAAATTATTTTAAAATTGCACAGAAATAGTTACTACTTAACCTATCTGTGCTTACCAGCGACGACATGTTGTGTGTCCTGTACGTCTAGGAGGCACCCAGTGGCCGTTTTTTCATGTTGCTTCAATTCTTACTCTGTCCTGCAGACTTTGATTACTCTGCCTCAACAACAGAGCAACGTAAGACTTAAACACCATCAAACTAATTTCTAGAAACATATTTTTGACTTTACATTAACAAGTTATGCTCACCTACCAAAGTGGGTTTTCTCACCATAACAACCCATTGTACTATGTTCCATGGACTTCCATCCCTTGCCATGCCTATCCAAACTTCATTCCTTCCACCTGATTTGGGATCATTTCAGGTGTAGTAAATCTTACGGTGTTTGTAATGGGAAATCACATGAACCCTGAGGGAAAGATTCGCTACATTCTGTACATTTTGTTTCTTTCAGTGGTCATCTTTGATTTAATATGAAGAGAAAGACCAATGTCTCCCCATTACTTTTAAAAAAAACACCACAGAGGGTTCACAGTACAGTAGGTCTTGTTTCAGTCTTTCCAATGGAATGTCTAAGCTGACTGCATATACAGTACCAGCATTCAGCATTGCATTTGGGTGGATCCAGGGAATATGTAAAAATCTCTTTCCTCTTCCTCCCCCTCCCTCAAATATTTGTCATATGCTCTGGTTACCACAGATAGCTTTTGCTTGTAAAATCAAGAGAGGTCATTCATCATATGGTTTCAGGCTAACTGGAGTAAATATTTTTCCTTTAACTTCAATTGAGCTGTAAAACACATATTTACCTGCCATTTGCAACCATTTTAACCTGCTGTCACGTACTATTTCTACATCTTGGTTTTAAATGACTATAATAAAGCTACAATAGTAGTTTTTTTTAAAAGGGGTTTGATCAATGTTATAAGCATGGATATGTTCTCCAGGTCAATTTTTAAAATATAATTTGGGACATTCATAATCAGGAATCAATAAAACATTCTTTTGCAATTAACAATTGCATGGGAAAAAAATGGTTTTGGTACTCAAAGGATTAATCCTATAATAGTACAGATGAGAGTATGAGTCAGAGATAAATTGTAGGACCGCAGTTCACTTCACTTCCTACAATTAGATTGAAAAGACTAGGATCACCTATATTAAACCAGTTCAACCAGACTAACCTAGACACAGCAATGAGTAAATGGAAACTACAATTCATAGCCTGTCTGAAGTATGTTGGTTACTCCCATTTGCTCACTTGCTACACTGTTCAATGAGTCCAACAGTAAATCAAGTCTATAGCTAGGCTCTGTAACAAAATGGAATACAAAGCTGGTTCTGTACATAGTAAATACTATTCCTGGCTTGTTTCACGTTTCCCCCACCTCATCCATCCCACCATTGGCAGGCGGACCGTCAGCCACTCTGCCCCCATCCTCTGGAATTCCATTCAATAGTCCCTCTACCTCGTCCCCCCCTTCCTTCCTTCAAGACCCATCTTAAGATGCTCTAATTCGACTGTACTTTCGATCACTCTCTCAGAATGATGTAACTAAGGATTTATGGAGTCCGGGTTAGCAAACTCGTCTTCCGAGCGAGAGACCTGGGTTCGATTCCAGGCAGGGCAAAACCTTGGGCAAGTTTCCTTACTCCACAAGCATGATACAGTAATAATCTCTCAAAACAAAAATCAATAATACATTGGTTATTTAAATCCACGACCGTTTGTGGGACACCACTGTGCGCAATTGACTGCCACGTTTCACCCACAAATATACAGTCAATTCACTTTGCAGCATGAAGCACTTTGAGACATCTCGACGATGTGTAAAGTGCTACATCAAATGCGAGTATTATTGTTATATTTGATTACAAACTGAGCTGGAGTTAAAGCAGGCATTTTTAGCCAAGGACCTTGCCCACCTATGATAAGAATGATAATTACTTAATAACGATACAGTGCCATGCATATGGGAACAATGGTTCCCATATGTAGATGGGAACCATTTGTGGTATCTGAATGCTACTTCCAACTGGTCTAAGGAACTGTGCCAATTTCATCTCTACCAGCCTGATGGTGTACCAATGAACTACCTCATAGAAGTGACACACTGGTTTCTATCAGAGATTATCCATGTGATAAGGTCTCAATATTGACCATAATGTCAGGTTTGGGTGGAATGGAGATGGTGATTCTAGCTAGAAGTGCTTCATGTAAAAAACGAGGGAGTGGGGAATTCACAAAATCAGATGAATTGATGTGCCTCCTGGAGCTGGTTGATTTTAGTCGTGCAAGAAGCGTCAGAGGCATGTTACGTTTCCTTGCTCGGATCGGAGAATGGTGGGAATCATGGGAGAGTGGGAGAGAGAGGAAGAGAGAAGGAGCGCAACAGATGGGGGATGGAAAAAAATGCTCAAAATAAACTTTTCAATGAACGTACTTGTCATCAAGCCAAGCTGCACAGTACAATGCTCTCTATTGACTTGTTAATTCAGACCCCGCTCTGCCAAAGACTAGTGACATTGTTGCAATGAGAAAACAAACCTTGAAGTTTATTTTTGGTGTTTAGTTTATTACAGTAGTTGCCAGTTGGCCAGAATATTGACTGAAAAATTGAATGCAGACAAGCCGAGTTCATTCAACATGTTAATACATCTCTTTTTCAATACACATGATTAATGGCAGTTTACATATAAGCCATCTTTATTTTTTTAAAGGCTGGTTTGCTCCATATACCTACTGCTATTTGTGAGACATGTTCATCCTAATGAAGTGCATGGAATAAACATTGAAAAAATGACTTGTTATTTTGCCTGTACACCGTGTTTCGTCTTTTGTAATGGTAACTTAACATTTTGTTCTGTGGTGACGGGATCGATTGCAAAAAGGCATCAAGGGAATATGCAACAGTAAAAGGATTGTAACATTTTAATTATTCAAAGGTTGATTTGAGAAGATGTATCTTCAGTTTAATTGGACTTTCCAAGCTTAAATATGGACAAAGCTAGTCAGATGTCAGTCTATTCAATAACAATTTTTGTTACATCGTTCTGAATGTACTGAACCTAATATTAGACAGTGGTAAGTAACCCTGTATTTTACACAAAAACCTTCAGAAATTTTTGACCCATCATTTGCTGACTGACAGTTCCCAAACATTCCTGAAATGGATCTCCACAATTCTGCATCAATGAATGCTGTCCTTTGTTAAAGTGTGACATTCCAAAAGAGACCACTTGTTCTGTGTCACATTCAATCAACCATGGATCAAATTTATTCCTAAAGAACATCCATTCTCATTATAACTGGATATACAGTAGGAGGCAAATTACAAAGAAAGAATGAAAAGCAAACAGAATCTGAAATTCGTTCGCAAATTGCCCCAAAACTTGAGCCTTGATCTTGGGCTTTGGATAAAGTCGTGATTGATTAATTGATGACGAAGGATATTAGTGTTGCTATCAGTTTTTATTCTATGTTAATAACTGCACAAAAATAATATGGTGTAACAAGGCACCGAAAGAAACACTTAAAATGTTGAAAAGTTTTTAATCGTAGTATAAGCCTTTTGTGTAGACTGTGACAAATGGTATTGTAACTGTTGTGTGAAACTGTTAATCTACTTTACATTTTTAAGAACTGCTTTAAACTTGTCAGAATTAGATTTATTCAGGGTATTCCAATTGGTTCTTGTGTACTCAAGAGAATAGTTCTCAAATCATAGAATCATAGAATTTTACAGCACGAGAGGAGGCCATTTGACCCTTTGAGTCTGTGCCGGCTCTTTGAAAAGACCTATTCAAAGTCAATCCCACCCCCCGGCTCTCTCCCCATAACCCGTAAACCCGTCCTCCCCAAATAACCATTCACCTCTCTTTTAAAAGTTGTTATCAAATCGACCTCCATCACCCTTTCAAGCAATGCATTCCAGATTCAAACAAATTTCTCCTTACCTCCCCTCTGCTTCTTTTAGAAAATATTTTAAATCTGTGACCTCGGGTCACTGACACACCCACCAGTGGAAACAGTTTTTCCCTGTTTATCCTATCGAATCCCCTCATGATTTTGAAAACCTCTATTAGGTCTCCTCATAACCTTCTCTGCTCCAATGAGAATAATCCAAATAAATGAGTCCAACATCCTGGACTCAAGAACCCTTCCTGGTAACACATTAAAGTAATATGCCCTGCCCTGGGGTATCTAAAATGTAGTCTGTGTTTACTTTCTCAGAAACTGGGTTTGGTAACTAGCGATATAGAATCTATAAGTTTCTCTATGAAAGCTAGACAATCGTCTATACTAATGTTATGTTTCTTTTCCACAGAATAACAGAGCAGACCCTGAACAACTCTTCACAAAACTAGAACGAATTGGAAAAGGGTCGTTTGGCGAAGTCTTCAAGGGAATCGATAATCGGTCGCAAAATGTAGTTGCCATCAAAATCATAGATCTAGAAGAGGCTGAAGATGAAATAGAAGATATCCAGCAGGAAATAACAGTCCTAAGCCAGTGTGATAGTCCTTATGTCACCAAATATTATGGATCATATTTAAAGGTAAATAAATGTTTTTAATATACTATACTTTGGTTATAGTAAACCTGCTGAGCATTTGATATTTACACACAACAACAAAATTACATTTATATGTCCCAAGGCTGCTTATGCTAAAGTGGACCCGTCTTGTAGCTCAGTGGTTAGAGCACTCGCCTTAAAGCCAAAAGACCTGGGTTCGATTTGAGGCAGAGTGAAACCTTGGGCAAGTTTCTTTACTTCCTTACCACACGCATGATAACAATCCCTCAAAAAAAAGGTAATTTCAATTCACGACTGTTTGTGGGACACTGCTGTGCACAATTGGCTGCCACATTTCACCCACAAGTATACAGTCAATTCATTTCACAGTATATTCTGCGAAGCGCTTTGAGACGTCTGGAAGACATGAAAAGTGCTATATCAAATGCAAGTATTATTATTTCAAAAGGCTCAAAGCATTAAATACAGGAGTAGAGCCTTGGGCATCCTCCCGACATGAAAGGCACTATACAAATGTAATTTTGTTGTTTTTCCCACTTCAAGGCTACTGCTTAGACTTGCGGTGGTAGTACAGTGATTAAGCACAACTCATATTTTCATGGCTATAGAGTAAACATTTTGGTGATGACTAATTTGTGATGACAAATGTGCTTGTGGTCTTCTATTCGATTGACACTGAACATTGACCTGTTTGTGCTTTTGACTTTACTGTCTTCGCATTGCAATGTGTAAAACTTTCAAAATGTCACATTTATATAGCGAGATCATTTGGAGCCACATCAAACAGAAGGGACCTGATACCTCTATAGAAATGTGGAGATTGCTTACCCCGGAACTGGGGGGAATGAATTGCACAGGACTGGGAGCTACAAGATGTTGTATATTGCTTTAACGACATAAGTGACAGTTGAATATGGATGGTGCAAGTATACAAGGAATCTGGGAAAGAGTGACTTGCAGAGTTGAAAGAGAGTGTGAAAGAGGTTGATTTGAAAGAGGGTGACTTGTAAAGTTTGAATGAAAGGACTGAGTGAATCTACATTGCGTTTTGTGGATTAAATAACATTACACAAGGTATTGCAGAGATACCTGTAGTTTCCTGGAAATCACGTGATTGATGTTGCATGTCACTGATGATATTACCACGTACATGTTCACTTCCTCCTTTCCAATTGACTGTAGGCAAATAATCTGTCAGTCAGTCTGCCGGAAGCAAGAAATTCTCCCTTCTTGAAGTGAACTTGAGAACACCAATAATTACTTATAAGAAACAGCAGACCCAGAAAAGATATTTTGTGGTTGAGGTCCCTCTCCTCTACTCTTGAGATTTACGGCTGAAGAGATGAGTTCAAAGGTTCCATTAGTCATAGTTGACGCTGAATTCTAGGTGTGTTGATGGCACTTCCTCCTACGGCCCAAAAAGGAGGGTTTAGACCGTAAACAATGGCTGCTTCCCTTCAATGTTCTTACAAAGTCCAGCCAGATTATTTTATCTGTATTTTCATCTCTTCCGCATTCCACTAGATGTAATAGTTACATACATGTCATAATTGTGTGTGTGTGTGTGTGTTTTTAAATGCTAGTGGGTGCATTCTATTTAAAAGCCTCAGTTTTAACAATGAATCACGTAGAACTGTCACACCTGCAGCAATGGTATTTTGATGAAGTTGCAGTTGTGTGCTGCTTTAGTGGGGTTAGCAGCTTGCTTATTGGTTTCGAGGGAATGTTCAGTGCTGGATTCTAACTGCGGGAACCAGTGCCTTTCACAGACGGGCACTGTTTGTCACAGGGCAGGAGGGGTAAGTTTCAGGCAAGGAGTAAGGTTTTCTCACTTGGAAAAAAAAACGCCCTTTTTTTAATCAGACCAGTAACAGAGGGGTGGGTAGCACTGATACTGCTATGAAGAGGGGAGTTTAGCCATGTGGTTAGAGTAATGTGAAGGGTTTTGATATCCCACCAATCTGATGCTGCACCTGATGTATTGTTAGTCTATTCAGGACTTCTTGCAGTCGGGTTTGAATATCCGAATGGATGTATATCTTTGAAATGAGTCTGAAATGTTGCAGTGCCTGAGATAGACATTTGCTTTTCAGACCATTGGAATGGCACATTCTTTGTATCAGCCTTTATTTACTTCAGAGAGAGAGAGAGAGAGAGATGGAGCATTTTTGGCACAGACCAACATGTGGCACAGGATGAAGCTCCCACGATCTTGTACCTTTCCTGCTACAACTGTTTAATTATCCTCTGGCTGTGCTTCAATCAGAAGCTGATTCTCTCGATAAGCAGAAATATCCAGTCACTGAAGCGAGCTTCATCGGATTTACTGGTATTTTCACAGACAAAGGGCCAAGGTGCAGCATTCTCTCTGCTCAGTGTTCAGTTATCACAGCCAAGAGGCATTAAGACAAAGTTGACCCAATTGGTTCATCAAACAATCCAAGTGACTCCAGGGATCTGTGGATCCCATTAAGCTGTCCGTTTCTGTGCAGATGCTTTTCCTGTTGGAAAAAGTACCCTTTAAAACAAAATCTAGGGTCAATTGTGGGGTCCATTCTCTCACTCTGAATCTGAGAGATTCAGTTCTCGTGGCTGACAGTGACCGTTTCAGTTTGATGGGAGGTTTGCTTTATTCTAGTGGAATTTGCTCAAATTTTGTGTCTAACCATCCCTACCCCCGAGGCTAGAGATTTTGTCTATGGTAGTCTAGGCCATCAAATTCACCAGTAACGTTTTGTGCTGGGATTTAATTTTGGCCTCTCTCCTTTTACGCTACATACAGCTACTGAGCCAATGTTAATTATTATCTGAGCTAGCATTTGACGGACAGAGACTTCGTAGGGAGTGTCGCTGGTTTGATTATTTGCTGTATGTTAACAACAACAAAATTACACTTGTATAGCGCCTTCCACATCAGGAGGACGTCCCAAGGCACTGGACAGTCTCTGTGTCAGACCCGAGCTGGGGGCAGGGGGTGGGAGAGAAAGTGGGATTAGGAGTTACCGATGGGACCATCGAAGAGGAGAGTCTTGAGGTGGGATTTGAAGGAGGCCAGAGAGGGGGCGAGGCAGAGGGACTGTGGGATGGAGTTCCAGAGGTTGGGGTCAGAGTGGCTGAAAGGCTCGCCCATCGATGGTGGGGCAGATGGGTCAGGGGACGTGAAGCCTCCTGAGCGGAGGGGGCAGGCAGGTTGGTGAGAGGTTAGAAGGTCACGGATGTAGGTAGGGCGAGGTTGTGAAGGGCTTTAAATGTTTAGGTACTTTTACATGTGAAGTTTTGTCTTCTGTTTCTTGCTTCTGCCTTCTCTTGTTTGAAGAAATGGTGCAGAGGAAGTAGGTGAAATTTCATCAGTTTGATGGTTGTGGGAATGTGAAGGAATATTGTGTTGTCACAAGAAAAGCCTATTCCATCCTTATTTTAATGCTGCCCTTGGGAGCCAAAGTTTTATGTACGATATAGTGATGTAATCTGCAGGAAAGGTCTACTAAACAGCTAAGAATGTCCTGTGGAAAAGTTACAAGCCACCATTCTGTGGTTTTATAACAAGGTCAGTGCTTTAACTGACAGTCTTTAAACAAGGGAGTTCTGTACTATAAATTTTCAATTTGCGAATTGTACTCGATGCAGAATTGGGAAAATATTGTGGGATACACTCAGAGCTGTGAGAATCATTTTAAAGCCTTTCCTAAACACAGATGCTTAGTCATTCTGACCAAGGAAGTACTAACTGAGAGTGGATCCAGAAACCACCTTAGAACTACGGAGGCTAGGCAGGGCCTTACTATGGGGCCTTCTTTAATCTTGGTTCAGCAAACAGACCAGTTGGCTACTGAGCAGTTCCTGGCTCTTTTGAGTCAAATCATTAGCTGTGTGCACAGTGTCTTTCTTCTCTTGGGAACATTTACTTGTCTATGAAAGATTGTGGTGTCCTGATGCAGTCACTAAAGGCAATGTATGTTCCACCCGTCCCTAAATTGCCCCCACTAACATACAAGGAAACAAATTGCATTTATACCACTCTTTACACGACTGGAAAATGTTCCAACTTGATGGACAGTGAAGAGTTTGTACTCAGGTTGGAGATGAGAGAGGTGGAGGGCAAGGAGAGTGGAATGGAATGGAGGGACCGATGGGCAGGCGGAGATCCAGAGAGTGGGGACAGACATCTGAAGCCCGACCACTGATGGTGAAGTGGACAGGGCGGAGGCGGAGGACATGGAGCAGGCCAGTGATCGGACTGGCTGGTAACGTAAACAGAGTATCCTGTCCTGTGTAAGGAGCCAATTTGATTTACACATTTTGATCCGAAAAGATCCAGCTTGGACATGAGATTACAACCGGAATTACTGTATCTCCTTTAAAATAATTTTTTTACTAAATAATGTTTGAATCTGGAAAATAAAAGTGCATTAAATGCCCCCCTCTCCCACCACCACCCTTCCCCTTGTCCTCTTGTAACCCCTTTCCCTCAAACTGAAACATTACTGGAACAAAAACAGAAATCGCTGGGAACACTCAGCAGGTCAGGCAGCATCTATGGAGAAAGGAAAAGTGAGTCAAAGTTTCTGGTCCACGACCCTTCAATTAGAACAAATTGACTCACTTTCCATTCTCCATAGATGTTGCCTGACGTGCTTAATGTTCCCAGCAATTTCTGTTTTTGTTTCATATTTCCAGCATCTGCAGTATTTTGCGTTTTGAAACATTACTACAACAACAACTTTGATTTATGCAGTGCCCTCCACGCCGGATGGCGTCTCAGAGCGCTTCCTGCGACTGGGGCAGGGGTAGAAAGGTGACCAAAAGCGCGGTCGAAGAGAAAGGTCTATAATTATGACCTGAAACTGGGAAGAGAGGGGGCGAGGCGAAGGGAGTGACGAAGGGAGTTCCAGAGCCTCAGGGCGTAGTGGCTGAAGGCACGACCGTCGACGGTGGAACGGAGGATTCGGGGGACATGGAGGAGGCCAGACCCAGAGGAGCAAAGGCAGCTGGTGCTGGTTTGTGGGGAGAGGAGATCAGAGAGGTAGTGGCGTGCAGAGGAGTGGAGGGACTTGAAAACAAGAGTGAGGATCTTGAAGTCGATCCTCTCAGGGACAGGGAGCCAGTGAAGTCTGGCGTGGACTGGGGTAATGGGGAAGTGAAGCTTGGTGCGGGTGAGTATGTGGGCGGCAGAGTTTTGAATTAGCTGGATTTTGTTGATTGTGGTGGAGGGGAGACCGGCGAGGAGGGCGTTGCAGTAGTCCAACCGAGAGGTGACAAAGGCATGGACCAAGGCTTCAGCGGCTTTTGGGGTGAGGTATTACTAGTCTTTACTCGGGGGGATTAGTTGCAGTTTTATGCTCTGCGCTCAGCGCTGAATCTGTGGCCATTTGTACCAATGCTGTACTATGGAATTCTGTAAAGGCGCTGATGCTTTTCATTGTGTCTGAAGGTGTAAACAGAATTCGCCAGCACTAACAGCCCCAGACTGCTTCAAAACGAATGTTGGATGCATCTCGGAAGATAAACCGAGCATTATAGTGTTATACAAAACTGCAGCCACTCAAGCTGAATTGGTGTCTGATCGATACTGCAAGGCAATTGATGGGTAAATTTTGTACAGCGCCCCTCAGTGGTCAACACTGGATCACACTATATTGTTGCTCAGCATGTCGGCCATGGAGGAAGCCATAGCGCAATAGGTAGATGCAGAACTTGTAGGAAAATTTGGATGCTGGAGGGCCACTGGTAGTTTTAGCTATGTCCTATGTTTGGATTAAAAATAATTGGTTAATATTTTTATACAGTGGAGAAAGTTGTCAAGTTGTGACCAAAATACAATGTGTTTGCGCGCGCATGTGTGTATGTGTGTGTGCGGGCTGGGTGGGGTGGTGGGCAGAGAGGGCAGATAACTTGTAGCTGAAACACTAATCTGCATCTTGTCAGGGTGAACGCAATCATGAGTTGATGCTGTCAGGAGATTGTGCTGTATTTTTTTTCCACAAGTGTAGCTCCTGTGTTTTCTTTAAAATCATCTCTTGCGTGTGTCTCACACTCCCAAGTTTGGGAATTTAACCATCAAAATTATTCGCACAATCCTGATCATAACAGATTCATTCTGTAAAGTTGAGGGATAAGGATGGGGCTGTGTCTAGGCTGTAAACATCACATAGATGTAAAAATAACCAAATGTCACCAGGTGCCAAAGCTTTTCTTTCTCTTTCACCTGCCGATTGACCTACATTCATTTACATCATTGGTTTCAGTTAAAAGAGCATGTACTCAAGTTTATTAAAGGTTCTGAAGGTGGGCAGCAGATAAAGATTATCATTAATAATAATGTTTGCATTTGATACAACGCTTTATCACAACAAAATGCCTATATTTGTAGGTGAACTCAATAACCAATTTGCCTATAGCAGTCTCACATGCACACGCACACACTCCCAGAGCCAGGAAGTGAATCGAGATTGATTGCCAAGATAACGGGAGAAACTTCCCTTTTCCTTTCAAATAGCCTTGGAGGATCTTTAAGGCCTACCTAAACAGGCAGGCTTGACTTCGCTTATTCCTCCAGCTCAGTGGTTAGAGCCCTTGCCTCGTAAGCGAGAGGCCTGGGTTCGATTCCAAGCAGAGCGAAACCTTGGACAAGTTTCCTTACTCCACAAGCCTGATAATAATCCTTCAAAACGCAATAATAAATTGGTCACTTCAATCCATGACTGTTTATGGGGCACTGCTCTGCGCAATTGGCTGCCACGTTTCGCCCACAGAATATAGTCAATTCACTTTACAGTATATTCTGTGAAGTGCTTTGAAGCATTTAGAAGATGTGAAAAGCACTACATCAAATGCAAGGATTATTATGTCCCATTCAGAAGACAATACCCTAACAATACAGCTCCCCACATCCCCCAATGCAGCTCTGGAGTGTTACCCTATACCGTAAGCTCAAACACCCCAGTGCGGTTTTGAACTCAAAATGCCTACCAACTGATCCAAGCTGAAGTTTGATTGTGCATTGAATGATTATCCTTGATTAATATAAACTCATGAAAACCTTGTATTTTTGTTTACAGGGCACAAAGTTGTGGATTATAATGGAGTACTTAGGAGGAGGCTCTGCCTTAGACCTGGTAAGTACTACCTTTTTTATAAAGCTGAGCCCACTTACTGTTGTCATGGAGATACCTATGTTTTAAGAGGCAATATGTCTGCCTTTGGTTTGCTTTCTGAGTGAGCAGTGATCTAGGAAATGAACCAAGAAATAGTTTCATTACTCTGCCAGGCAAGATTTCCTTTATTTGATTCTAGTAAAAGGGCATGTTTGTTTGTAGCTGGTACTTTTTTTTGCCGACCTAAAATGGAAAATTTGTGCAACGTTTGAAGGTTCAAAGATGACGATTCGTTGACAATGACCTGAAGAGTAAGGAATGTGTATACAATATGCTTTTAATTGCTGGGGCCAAACGTGTGTTTCTCTCACTGACCACTGGCATGTTAATAATCAGTGTGGGTGGAGGGGAGGAGGAGAAATCTTGTCACAGTCAACTAAACCTCACTAGAATTAAACCAGGATGATGGGTGCTTGTGATTGGTTAGAAGAGCCTCATCTGGACAGGCATTCAGTTAGCATAAAATCAGAAACCAAGGAACACAGCCCGTGCAGTGAATGAGACACACCAAATTAATCCTGACCACCACTCCCTGGTAGAAGTTATTATTTGCAACCTGTTCTATTTCAGTCATGGGTGCCGGTTTATTTGGCATTTGCTTACGTTTTCCTACTAGGGTTAGCTGCTTCAGAGACACCAAGCCTTCGCATCTCATCCTTGGTGCATGATCCCCCGCATCCCCCGCACATGAGACATAAACATCGTGATGGTTTTACTGCAGGTTTTATTGAAACATCATTTGCAGCTGTTTAGCACGAAATACCGTCTCCAGGATATGTAATCTTAAGATTTCCTTGTCACTGTTTCTCAGTGAAGCTGTAATATTTATGCTTTACTGCATTTTTAGAGTGACGTTAACAGGGGCATCCTATCTTGTGTTATGAGTGTCCCTTGGGCGGGTGGGTAAAAGCGCTAGAACTTACAGAGGAAAAAAATCAAAGGTTAGGGGAACACGGGTTTGATTCCTGTCCTGTGCTGAGTAGGCGAGTGTCAGTTTGGGACTTGGCAATTGATCTTGGAACTTCTGCACTAGAGAGGAAGAAAAACTCAGCCACGGTCTTCCTCCTCATCACTGTATATAGTGATCCCTGCTGGAGGTGTTGAGGTCAGGTGAAAGCAGGAACCCAAATCAGACTTGGTTGACTATGAAACCTTGATGGTCAAAGTCAAGTTGCCCGCCATCACTCACAATCACGACTGACACAGTCAACTACTCAGAGAGTCACCAGAGAGCTGCTGGTGTCTGTGGAACTGCTTAGCAACAAGATTCAACATCTCCAGGAGAGGAAGACAGAGACAGCCACAGGCTCCTGTTGTATTGTGGGTTAACATTGCCGAGCCTGCAGAACTTGAATAGACATGAGTGACTGAGCTGCAGAAATGTGTTGCTGGAATGTGGTGTTATTATAAAATATCTAATTTAGACTTTGAGTTTGAAAAGCGTTTTGAAGGACTTGCTGACACGACAAAGGCAGTCGTCGGTCTGTTTGAGGCGACCGTGGCTGTGTCTGTTGCCTCTTGTCTCTTCAGTGGCCAATGCTGGGTCCAGCTGACGGTCAGAAGAGCGATAGTATCACATGATATAAACAGACAGGACTGCTAATGGAACCGATAACATTCCGCGTTTGTTCCCAGACTCTGTGAGGGTCTCACACATAAACGAATACAAAGTCAGATTGGAAGCACCTGCCATTTTCAAAGGTATATGGTCGGTGGGTGGGTGCAAATCAAGTATCACAATTACTGAAATAATAAGGATTAAAACAAGCAAGTTATGTTACAACTGAATCTGGTGGATGAGCATCCCTCCATCTTTAAGCACTGCTAATAGTAATAGCAATCCCTATATTTGATATAGTAGAGCCTTTCACGTCAAGAGGACATCTCAAAGTGCTTCAAAGGATATATTGTAAAGTGTAGCCAGTGATTGCATATTTCCTCGGTGAATACAGCAGCCTATTTACACCTACAGATATTTCACAAACAGCCATGGATTTTGTTCCATTTAAATCATGAAGACCTTGTTGCTTATTTACCTTTGACCCTAAGAGGCTACTTAAACTTCCTTTTCTGATGACGTAATGTGCACTTTGACTTGTGGTTTCCTTTTCTATTTTGTGGTTAGCTAGAATAGAGCATGAGGCAAGGGGATGCGCAGTGAATTCACTACCTTTTTAGTTTGAAACTTCATTCAGCCTTAACTCTAAACCCAATTCTGACCACCGCTGTTTTTCAAACCAAATTAATTTCAGCCCTGGCCAATTTCCGCAGTATTCTCACCCTCCAGTAAAACACGATTGAACCTGTGTTCCCTGCACTCTCTCTTTCTCTCTCTCTCCTGCTGCTTCCTGGACTCCTTATAGTTCATACAGTCAGCCTCCATTTCTGCTGCAGTTTTTTTCCCCTCTTTCTAACCAACCATGGTTTGTATTCAGCCCACAGTGATGTACACGGAGAGGTCAAAATCTTAATCAAAATAACAAAGCAGCAAAACAAGGTGTGAAATGCGTGCTGATGCATGAGCCAATATTTTGCTGTTCCTTTAGTCTTTTTGAATAGACTATATTCCCATCCTTCTGTTTCTTTATGGTTTCAGCGCCTTGAGACGTCCTCCTGAAAGGCGTTATACAACTGTAATTTTGTTGTTGATTCTGAAACCCACGGCTAATACTGAAAGAGCAAAGAGGCATCCTGTTTACAGACACACGCATGCCCAGCTAACGTGTTTACTGCAGTGGAGACCTCACCATCCACCCCAACCACTCACTTCCCAGATAGACGCATGTCTATCTGCTCTGTTTATTCTCTTGTTTGACCAGTGACCAGGGAAATGAGACTCTCTCCTCAGAGAAGAGAAAGAGAGAGAACAAGGCCTTTGCCTGGCACAATGCCATTCTAGAAAGAAGGTGTAATCTCACCTGCTTTAACGTGCAGTGTGTGGCTACTGTTTTCCGTTTCCCTCTATAGACTCTGGTGGTTGACCTTTTAGTCACTATCGGAATCATACAGGCCCAAAGGTTTCATTCTTGTGAGGGCAGGAATGTAATTCACTTCCCCTTCCCCCAACAGTCGACAGCTGTTGTTGCTTAAAGTTTAGTTCATCCATTTTTGATTTGGTCAGTTGCAGCCATCTGCATACGACCGCAAGTGGGTGGACAAATGGGAAGTGAGTGGTTGGGGTGGATGGTGAGGTCTCCACTGCAGTAAACATATTAGCCGGGCAGACTTTACTTTGAGCCCACACTTTTACATGCAGACAAAGCAACTTGTTCACAGAATATGCAAATTCAAATCATGGTTATTTTAGGCAGCAATCTAGTATTTGTTTTCTTTAAAAACATAAATCAAGTTTAGTATTTGGGCACACTGAAGCAGAATAAACGGGTAAATCTTTTCGTGATTATTCAGCACACGGTATTAAAGGTTACAGGAATGAAAGAGCTTCCATTTTGATTCCTTCCCCGGCTTGGCCTTCAGAGAATGTACAGTCAATTCACTTTGCAGTATATTCAGTGAGACGTCTCGAAGATGTGATAAGATGCTATATGAAATGCAGAAATTATTATTATTATATTCTAGTGGCAGGTTCATTGGAGCTTGAGTTGTGATGGTCAGAGAATTTGAGAATAATCTCCCAAATAAATTTGGCCCTTCACTTTATGCCTGTTTGCCCGTGAGTCATTGCAAATACAGTCACTGCACTAAAACATGTCCTTGAAATGCTTTATAGGGCACTTTACGAAGGGAAGGATTATTATTATTAATCTCATCTAATTTCCAGCATTTCTATTGGGCGGGGAGTTAGTGAAGGAAGCTGCCTGAGGTGTGGAAGGTCTTTTGGTACGTAAGATGGATGATTCATTGATGTACACCTTCAGTATTATTCTTAGAGGTGGTGGGAGGAGGGAAGAATGCAACTATCAGTTGTCTGAAGGAGGTTGAATTTTTTTTAATGCTGTCTCAAGGGTAAATTGTAGAGCTCACACTAATATCACTTTTTTTTACATGTCTCAAGATCAGTTGCTGCAAAGGCCACTGCTTTTCCGAATGTTAAGGATCTTATAATGTGTTTGAGCCATCAATCAACTTGCACCAGTGTGTAATTTGAAACTCCCTTACCTGTCACACCACCCAGCAGTGAATCATGGCAGTAACTCTTCTTGGAAGCCCCTACTTTCAATCATGCTATTGTGGTTTGACGTGGGGGTGGGGGGGGATGGGGAATGGAGATCTGCAAACTCGTGTACCTGTCAAGAATCAAACATTGCTTTACTCGTGCTTCCACAGACCTACTGGTTTCTGAGGCAGATCCGAACGTCACTGTGAGTTTTTAAACTTCTGAAAAAAATAAAACGCACAGAAAATAAAATTAAAGTAACAGAAAGGCAGGGATGGTGATGAAGGCGGTTGCAATCTTGGGAGTTCAGAAAACATTAGAAAGCGGTTGAGGCTCATTGGAGCTCCTGTGGCTTAGTGGTTAGAGCACTTGTCTTGCAAGCTGGGGAGACCTGTGTTCAAATCCAGGCAGGTCAGGGCGAAACCTTGAGCAAGTTTCCATACTCCACACGCCTAATAATAATCCCTCCAAAAAAACCACAATAATAAAATTGGTCATTTCAATCCACGACTGTTTGTGGGACACTGCTGTGCGCAATTGGCTGCCGCGATTCGCCCACAAACATACAGTCAATCCACTTTACAGTATATTCTGTGAAGCACTTTGGGACGTTGATAAGACGTGAAAAGTGCTATATCAAATGCAAGGATTATTATATTATTATATTCTCGAAGTGCACAAGGTCATCCGAATCCCTTGAATTGTGCTATTCTCCATCAATTACCTTCTTTGCGTCCATTATCTCTCTCAATAGAGCATGTAGTGCCTTTGAGCTGTGCACTCACCAACAACAAAGAATAGAATACAATGGATCGGAGAGAATGTCTAATGGATGTACAATATAAAGATTGCACTTGCATTGAAATAAACATCTACGTTAATGCTATAAAGTGTAGAAAACCTAATAAAAATTGCCTGAAACTCATAAAGAAACTGCTGATTAAGGTTGTAATTGTTGGAATTAGCCTTACCATAACTGAGCTGGGAACAAATAGTCGTCTCAACATATTCCATACGCCATCTGGTTGCAATAGTAGATTATGCTGTGTGTGTTGTGTGTGAGAGAAAAATAGTGAGAGGGAGAGAGGAGAGAGAGAGAAAAGTATGTCCAAACTTTGTGTGTGAGATGGGGGTGGCAAAAAAAAGGGGAGTCAAACACCTGAGTTAATAAAGAAAATCAGCTTGAGGAAAATACCCCTTTTACTCCTTTGTAACTGATAATAATCCTTGCATTTGATATCGCGCTTTATCATATCTTTGAGACGTCTCAAAGCACTTCACAGATATACTGTAATGTGAACTGACAGTATATTTTTGTGGGCAAAATATTTCCCCCACTATATATGATGGAAATACAATGCCAGTGCCTTTAATCTGTTAACAGGCTCCCAGCTTGCTGCAACCATTGCAGCGATCACATCATGAAATGGAAATGTGTTGTTGGTTGTAACATAATCTTGGGGCTTTCTGACAGTCTTCAGAACTACTTGACCATTTGTTATGCATGTGATTTTGGAGAAAATGAGTAAAGTTGTGGATCAGAAGCTCATCCCTCTGACTGGGCTGAGTTCCATCATCTGAATTCAGGCTGATCCAGTTGGTCTTTCTATCCATTTTTTCAACGTTTAAAAGCTTTAATAGTTGTGCAAGTTGTAATACAGTACTACAGAGTTGTCTGTATTGCATTATGCTCTCTTGGCTCATTTGATTCCTTGCGTCGCACAAGATTCTTTCCACATCTTTAAGGTTTTTCTTTGGTATGTATTTAGTATCAGCGTGGCGAAGATGTATTCTGGGTTTCCTGGATCTGAAAGTGTATTGGAATCTCACCTGGACTAAACTAAATAAGTTATTGAAGTAAGGTTTTAGTTTGGTGTGTTTGTGTAACAATGTTTTCTCTCTTAGCTGCGAGCTGGTCCTTTTGATGAGTTCCAGATTGCCACCATGCTGAAGGAGATACTCAAAGGTTTGGACTACTTACACTCCGAGAAAAAGATTCACAGAGATATAAAAGGTATGTCTTGATATTGCCAAGTCTGCTTTGCTTTTCATCCGGTGTAAAACGCTACTTGTTTCTGAACGTTTATTTCCTCTTCAGCGGCCAACGTTTTGCTCTCTGAGCAAGGAGAGGTTAAACTGGCGGACTTTGGCGTGGCTGGTCAGCTAACAGACACACAGATTAAGCGTGATACCTTCGTAGGCACACCATTCTGGATGGCCCCGGAGGTCATTCAACAATCCGCTTATGACTCAAAGGTACTGCTACAGTTCATATTTACACCCTGTCAGGGATTAGATATAATCTCTTCCCCCACCATTCCCCCCCACCCACCCCCACCCACCCCCACTCCCTGCTCCGGCATCATGCCCCTTAGCTCGGAATTGATGTTAACTCTGCTCTGTTTAAGTCAGACTTCACCTCTCATATCTCGGCTGCTTGCATTGTAATTATATAACAAATCTGAAATGCTATGAGGCAAATTCCATTCTTCAGTACATTACAGTTGGATCTATTCTTCTTTCAATGCAACTCTGCTGTGCACTTAAAGAAATGGACTTACATAACACTGTACATATGTCGTGCCGATTGCTGTATATGGTCCAAAATAATAAAACTTCCACTTATTGGACTGTACCAATCCCATGTATTATGATCTCAGTTCTTTAGACAAAAGCTTTGCAGATTTGCTTTTGGTAAGTGCTGCCAGAAAAATGCAAGTACAGTGTATCAGTAATGTAGAACTGCAAAAGGTGTCTTTGGGCCTTCTAGCGCCTTGGGACGTCCTCCCAATGTGAAAGGTGATCTATCAATGCAATTTTGTTGTTGTTGTTTGCCTATTTTCAGGCAGTGTGGCTAGATTCTATTGTTGGTTCCTTTCATCGTTAGATAGTGCTACTTGCACCTATTCATTCAGTTTTCAAGCGTGATACTGTGGCAGGTCATGAGAGTTAGTAATTGTGAGCCAAAAGAAAACCGTGGAATGGAAGGAATTTTACTAGTTTTATTAATAAAATTATAATTCAAATGCTTTCCACGTGATGAGCAGGCCATGTATTGGGATAGTGTTTTCTGAACCTGTCTTACCTCTTATCCCTGCAGGCTGACATCTGGTCACTAGGAATTACTGCCATTGAACTTGCCAAGGGCGAACCACCCAATTCAGATATGCATCCAATGAGGGTTCTGTTTCTTATCCCCAAGAACAACCCACCAACACTTGCAGGAGAGTTCAGTAAACCTTTCAAGGAATTTATAGATTCGTGCCTGAACAAGGACCCTTCATTTGTACGTATTCAACATTTTATTCTCTATGGTTGCCTTCCTTGCTGTTGTGTTTAGTAGTTGAAAAAAAGTATTTGGATGATGTTTTGCGTCTGATTCTTTTCAATGAGTCAATTCAGAAAAATACGTGTTCGTACTCCAGCCACTTTCACGGCCACCAGGTATCGAAATCTTCGCATTCCCCTGCAAGACACAAGAGTTGAAGGCCCTACATTCAGCATGTGTCCTGTCCGAGATGTTATCAAACCTGTTTGACCGTTGACATATTTAGTATTTGCCTCTTTTTTTTCCAAAATTCTTTAGCGACCAACTGCCAAGGAGCTTCTGAAACACCGATTCATAACCAAAACATCTAAGAAGACTGCTTATTTAACAGAGCTAATCGACAGGTACAAGAGGTGGAAGGAAGAAGGGCACAGTGATGATGACTCCAGTTCGGATGAGGAATCGTAAGTACCTCTAACACCATAGTCAGGCATTAACCATCTGTCCGTCGAAAACATCATTCTAAAGCTGCTTTTGGCTCAATGAGCAAATGCAGTGTACAGGGGAGGCACTGAGTAATATAGAGCAGGAAAGTCCCCCAGGTTTGACTCTTTGTTTGGATTATCTGATTTCACCTGAAGCAATGGTGAGTAGGCTGAGGTTGTTTTATGACTCAGAACTAGGAATGGAAAAATTATGGCTAGGATTTATATTTTTGAAATACAGGTACCCCTCCCCAACCGCAGGGGATACGTTCCTGAAAACCACCGCGGTTAGTAAAACCGCGGTTGGAAAATACTGGGCCCTACGGGAAATATGGGGATAGGGGGAGTAAGTTCGCGTTTCGTAGAACTAAACACAAAAAACCACAGACACAGTTATAACATACATACATTTATTAACGTAAATCCCAAATCGTAATGATAATGATGATGGGGGAGGTGGTTGTAACGTGCTGTTACATGGAATAGGGGCCCTGTGCACCCTCATCCAGAACATAAACCACAGACGAGTGAGAGGTGGATGAATGTGGAGAAGCGATATCGTGGTTGGTTGATGCAACTGGCTCATCGGTGGTTGGCGGATGAATACACACTAATATGTGGATGAATGGGGTCCCTTGTTTGAAAGAGCGAAACTTGAAAATTTAAACCTGCGGATGTGCAAAACGCATTGCCGTGGTTTGCAAGGGTTGTCGCATTTAGCAAACCATAGATGCGTGAGTTTCACAGTTGCTGAGGGCAGGGGTGGGGTACCTGTACTATCTAAAGTTCCCTCCTAGATTTGTGGGTGTTTTGGTGAACACAAATTAGGTATGGTTACAATCGCTGCCACGCGGAGTTCGAAGCAGGCACTTGTACTGTATAATTATTATATAATATTATACTGTATAATAGTATGGCATCACATGGCATGCTGAGACTTGATGGTGTGAAAAAGACAATGTGATAATTGAACAATTTAAGTTTGGAACAAGAAAGCAGGGACCCACATAATCACTCAATCAGTAGTGTGCAGTACTTAGAACCTTAAGTAAAAATTGCAACTACAGAACAGTAAGAGACTAAATGATTCATGACCAGATAGTAGTTGGCATAAATGATATGCAATTAAGAGGAAAACCTTTGGGGGGAAAAAAGGGGACCTGACATTAGAATCGGCAATGGAGATAATAAGGATTGAAGAGGTGACAAAATAGATGTGTGAGCGAAGGAAAGAGAAATGGAAATAGATGAACTAGCCAACAGGCAAAGTTGGGATGATAGATGAAGGGTATAAAGTGCAGAGAATATACAGGTGAAGAGGGAAGCCAAACAGAATGGACAAATGTGACAATGCTGATTAGAACGTCATATAGGGAGATGTCCTGCAGAAGGAAAAGACTGATATCAATGCAAAAGATATGGGGCATTATACAAGAGAATGCAGGAATAGACAAGAATATGTAGGAATAGATATAAAGCACAGGAACAAAGTACAGTAAAAGCCCGTTTATCCGGCACCTGTGGGACCTGGCCATTGCCGGTTAAAGCGCCTGCCGGATATTCGGGCGGCCCGCTGTGGAAAGCCCATCACAAAAAAATTTAACTTCTTTTAACACACACCATACACACCAGACTAAATAATAACAGATAATAACACAATATTGTATTGGTACTTATTGTTAAAACTACTCTCTTGCACGTCTCACCTTTACACTGATTGAGGTTTATAGTCCAGCGATTCTTTTTAAAATGGAGGACGCCAAGCGAGTGAAAAAAACGGCAGCGTGACTTTAAAGCCTTACTGGTGGCAAGCCCTAGACTCTACTAGCGGCAAACTGAAATACTGCACCTGTGCGACAATGACTCACAAATGCTCCACCGCTATTGTTCAGGATAAGTTCCGGTTTATCGAATGGGGACTTTTTTTTTGGCGTGCCAGTTATATGGAAGTGCCAGTTCATCGAGTCACGGATAAACGGTCTTCTACTGCAAAACAGAAAGAAGAGGGTACAGGGGGTCAAATAACATGAGGAGAACCAGAATTGAGCAAATTAAATCAGAAGAATATGAAAGGACTGATAGGTCAGATACAGAATCCAGTGAAAGTGTATATGAAGATGAGCAACTCCTCATATCAGTGGAATTCATAAAGAGTGTACACACAAAAGAAAAAGAGAAAAATAAATGGATGGTATATTTAGGGCGTACAAAACGTAAGGAACGTAATTCAGTGCAAATTAGATACAGGAGTACAAGTCAGTGCAATGGCATGGGAAGAATATATAAAACTGGGAGAACCAAATAAGGAAAAAATGGAGAAAGGGAAAGGTAATCTAAGCACGTATAACAAAGAAAACATTTAAACAGTGGTCAGAGTAGGGATAGACGTGATATACCACGGGACACAATATACTGTAGAATCAAATTCTACATTGTAAAAATAAAAGCTGATACTTTTATTAGGATTGGAAGAGATAATAAAAATGGGAATGTTAAAAACAAATGGGAATGTGAGGTTGGAGGAAAGTGAACCAAGGGAGACAAAAGAAAGAGTAGGACAATATAAACAGATGCTCAGAAAGAAAGAATTAAGGAAAGAAAAATTTAAATCACAGGTACAGAAATAAAGAAATTAAAAGAAACAAGGACAAGGCTCACTAGAAAAAAAAATAGGCTTCAGAGGGAAAACCTAAAAACGGAGGGCTAGACTAAAAGAAAAGAAAAATTTGGAAAGGGGAAAGATAAGATCTCATTGAGTAAAAGATGAAAAGGAAAAATATACAGAGGAACATCACGGGAGATCAAACAAAGAACAATAAACAGCAAAATTACACTTGTGTAGCACCTTTCACATCAGGAGTTCGCCCCGAGGCATTGGGAACAACAGGAGAAAATGGAAAAGCAGAAACGGTGAGAAGAACAAGATTCGGAAGCGAAATAAAAGAATGAGAGGACAAAAGAAAAATAAAAGAGAAAGAAAAACTAAAATAAGGAAGATATTGTATATTATCTTAACAATATAAGCACAAATTTAAGTACGGGGCAAGTACAAAAGGATTCTGAGAAGAGTGAGTTGTGAGATTTGAGACAGTGTGAAAGAGGGGATTTGAAAGAAGTTGAATTGTAAAGTTGCATTAAAGATTGGAGTGAATCAACATTACGTTTTGTGTATCAAATAACATTACAATAATCTTATAGAAACCTATAAGATTCTTAAGGGTTTTGACAGGGTAGATATCGTGAGATTGTTTCCCCTGGTTGGAGAATCTATTAAAGGATTAAAAGTCAGCCTTTCGGAACTGAGTTGAGAAAACATTTCTTCATTCAGAGGGTAGTGAATTTATGGAAATCTCTACCCCAGAAGGCTGTGGATGCTCAGTTATTGAACATATTCAAGACTGAGATTAATAGATTTTTAAAAGATTAAGGGATTTAGGGATAGGGTGGGTAAGTGGAATTAGGTTAGAAGATCAGCCATGGTCTTATTAAATGGCGGGGCAGGCTTGAGGGGCCGAATGGCCTAGTCATGCTCCTATTTCTTATGTTCTTATGCTTACAAATTTAAGGTTCAGCTTGAATCTTCTGCAGCACATGAATGAATATGTCACACACTGTTAAGAGTTTCTGTTGTTTTGTCCCTTTAGGGCAGACCCAAACAAGGAGAATAAACGCTTGATGTCCATTGAGTGGAACTTCACTGTGAGGAAGCAATCTGAGTCAAAGAAAATGCAGAATGGAACAGTAAGTGCTAAATAACAAGCAGCCATAATGTACTCTGTCAGCAATTTTCTTTCCTCACTGTCGATTGTTCCTGTTATTCCACACTCCCAATGTCTAGCGATTTTCTGGCTGTAAATCTTGCCGGGTTATGGAAACACGAGGCTCTTTCATTTGTGAAAGGCAGCAACTGACATTTAGGGGGAGAAGTGTGAAAAGGCAAGGTTTGACTGAGTTCTGTGTTTTTGTGTGTTTGAAGAGGAAGATGGGAAGAAGTGCCAGGGCTACTGGTGACATAAATCTGATTGCTAGTTTATTTTTAACCTCAGTTCAGTCTTCAGGAATGTGCAGTGTACCCACAAATATACAGGAGAGGTCGAGGAAAGGAAGACATTCTATCCCATTCGTCTCTGACCAGAACAACTGCTCCCAATGTGAAGGGCTAGCTTTCATTGTTGTATCACAACAGGATTAGTGAATAGGTTAATGTGACAGAACCAATAGCAATTGGTGATTGTGCATGGCTCTGAATCTATGGGTCATTTTTAGTGCAGACTAGTGTATGACTGAGAAAGCAAGTCAGAACATGGAAATCTTGCATTGAGTTGCAGTTTACTTGCACCCCAGCAACATTATTTAAAGTTCCAGTCAGGCATGTTACAACTTTTTATTCATTGCAGCTACAAACCATAGTCATTGTGGCAGGTGATTAAATACCAACAAGAGTTCTAAATAAAAATCCTTGCATTTGAGATAGCACATTATCAGGCTATTGAGACGCCTCAAAGCACTTCACAGAATATACTGTAAAGTGAATTGAATGTATATTTTTTGGCCAAACCGTAGTGGATTAAGTGACAATTTTTGTTTTGAAAGTTATTATTCCCAGAAAAGTGATTCACCAATTGAATAACAACCGGATTCCTATTTATTGCTCGGAAAACAGAGGCATGTGCAACTTTCCTTAAAAAGCATATATACAGTGTTCTCCATAGAACACTGGAGTCCGGGAATCTCCAAGTCACTTCGATTAGTTCTGAGAAAACTAAAAACACTGTGGATGGTATGAAGATAATGACCGGGTGATAGATTGCCATACACACAGTCAATGAGTGAAGCATGACTGGAATAAGGATACAGTCAGAGGCAGGGAATGAATGATAAATTGAGTTACAAAGGATCCAGTGGTTGAGAGATTAGTGCTGTAGATTAACTATATATTAATGCTTGTGTCTGTAAGGGTAGTTGGTATTGGAACATTGCATGCTACAATGACTGAATCATATTGCCATGCTTGTAATGCTAAATTGACACATCTAAAGTCCCATCATTTACGTTCTTTCTTTATCTAGGATCAGGACCTGAAGAAACTATCAGCTTGCTTATCGACTGTAATCACTCCTCTGTTTGCTGAGGTAAGCACAGTGTGGAAGCCTTTTGAAATAACCCTTTTCATTTTTCACAAATTTCACAGTGCTGAAGAAGAACTCCATTGACATTGTTCTCCTTTCTCAAAACAGCTCAAAGAACAGGAAAAAGATAATGTGGGAAAGACTGAAGCGATAGAGGAACTTGAAAAAAGCATTAAACTTGTGGAAGCAAGCTGTCCTGGCATCACAGAGAAAATGATAAAGAAGCTAATAGACAGGTTTCAAAGGTCAGTTCCTACTTAATTCTTAATCAGTGCCTCAAAATTGATTGTATGACAACGGATTGTTTTAGACGAGAACCGTTCTTTCTTCTTAGCTAATATGAACACAGATTATTATTCATCTTGTTTTGTCATCAATTGCCGCAGTGCCTTGTGGATTTTTCCTAATTTAATCAACAACAACAACTTCAATTTATATAGCGCCCTCCACGCCGGACAGTGTCTCAGAGTGCTTTTGTATCAGTGAATTTTGGAGTTGATATAAAGAACAAATTAATTGCATCTTCATAAAATATTGAACCTTTCCTGCTAATTTTTTGCCCTTTGTTCTTCTTAGGTTTTCAGCTACTGAAGCATCCTAAAAGAATTGCCAACATGCTTGATCTCTTTAGTTGGTACCAATGGAACAATAATGTCAAAGCTCCTTGTAATACCAGGTGTTTTCCTGCTTCTCTATTTCTGGACACGCATTTCAAATCTCTTAAGAAGATTTTTGCAGAAGACTATTCTTACTCAAAACATTTTTCAAAGGATTTTGTCAATAGGAGGATTGTGCAACACTTCACATATGTATGTATGATATGGTCAGGAAATAGAATTGTGTTTGAATGCTTAATGCTAGGAGTCCTTTAATAATCAAATGATCCTTAAAGAAACAAACAAAAAAAAATTATTTAATAAGAGTATCAAACCCCAACACTGTTGGGTAATTCTCCTAGCGAAGAGTTACTCAAATGCCAGCTGCATTTTCTTAGTCTCCATTACACTCCAATGGTACCAGATCAGAGACAGTTTAGCATTTTGCTCCTAAGAATTGCCAAAATTTTAGGTAAATAAACGGGGGTTGGGATGATTTGAATTTTAAGTGAATGGAATCCCAAAATGCAATGGAAATATATTTTTTTTTACAAAAACTATTAAAAACAGAATCCCCTTATTATTAATCATAATAATAATAATACTTGCATTTGATTTGTGCCTCAACGATACATCAAGACATCTCAAAGCATTTCACAGTTACCAAGTGGTGTGACTGTATTTTGTGGGTGAACTTGGCAGTCAATTTGTGTAGCAATGTCCCACAAGCATCCATGGAGTGAGTGACCAATTTTATTTATTTGAGTGACTAATGTCCCTTGATTCTAAAGGCAACATGTAGGGAAATGTGCAATTATCCAGGAGTTAGCTCACCAAGTTCTGTTTTAGCACTTGAATTTGCTTCTTGCTAAAACAAGCTAGAGTGGACTTTAACCTGGGAATGTTCACCTCTTCCATCATTATACTTGTAGTGTAATATTGATAGCTGCCCAGATGGCAACAGGAGCTAGTTGTGTCATTGGAAGTTCCATCTTTCTGTGGCACAATGTTTTGGATGATGTGATGAGCTTCATGGTGCCTCATGAGCAGCTGTAGTCTTACACACCAACATTAATTTGCAGCTTATAACATTTTCAATGTCTACATGCTCCCTCTTGGTGACATCATCCGCAGAAATGGGATCAACTTGCCGATTTACGCAGATGATACCCAACTCTTACCTCTCTGCGCCCACCATCAGCTCCAGGACCACTGCTATCCTGATGGAATATCTGTCAGACATCAAGTCCTGGATGAGAGCTAACTTTCTACAATTGAATGTCACCAAGACTGAGGCCCTCCTGATTGGCTCCAGTCAGTCCCCCACACTCAGGTGGCGTTGGCAACATTACCATCCTTAGATGCACTCTACACCTCACTGAGCCAGACTGGAACCATGGCGTCTTGCTTGACCCTCAACTGCCGTTTCTATCCCATATACACGCCATGACCAGCTCTGCTCCCACCGCCCACCCACCCCTCACTCTGCAACAACATTGCCTGGCTCCATCACTGCCTCTCACCCCCCAGGCTGCTGTAACCCTCATCTGCGCATTCATAAAATGTAGGAGCGGGAGTAGGCCCCTTAGTTCCTTGAGCCTGCCCCGCCATTTAATCCGTTTGCAATGAACATGAACATGGCCTTGCTCCTTCTTACCTCTGTACCTGCTCACTGCATATCAACCTGTTCACTCCCTCCACTCATCAGGCTTTGGCCCGTTCCACGTCCCTAGCCCACCCACCCCACAATCAGTGGTCGAGCCTTCAGCCTCTGTGCCTTTGTAACTCCATCCCACAATCCCTTCACCTTGCTCCCTCCCTTGCCTCCTTCAGGCATGTTTCAAGACCGTTCCTTCAGTCACCCTACTACCCCTATCCTCCCTGCCCTACACCCCTCCTGATCCCAACCCCCTGCTCGGGTCTAAATTCCTGTCTGTTCAGCAAGTTGGATCATCTTCAACACGAAAGGCGCTAATGCAAATGTAATTTGTTTTTGTTGTTGTTTTCATTTGCAACTCGTAGTCAGTTTATAAAAAAAGCATAATGATCAGATCTTAACAAAGGAAAATAATACAATTTAGCTTATCAAATGTTGTGTCTCATAACTTCTAACCCTATCTGTCACTCAACCACAGACGTCCTTTATTCACTTTTCTAGTTCAATGGATTTACCACGATTAAAGTGATATTTCCTTGCTGTTGGTGTCCTTTTGCCTCTGGTTCTAAGAGATCCACACAGCAAGGACCTAAATTTAGAACACTTTAGTAATGGTTTGAAATGTACTGTCCATACCTTAAGCTTGCAAATTCAGCCACCTTAGAGAGAAGACTATACAGTATATTTGAAGGACCCCCCTTCGATAATTGGCAGCTATGAATTATCTAAGGGTGTCCTTCAAATATACTGTACTTTGGTAATGATTTCTGCTTTGAAAGAGACTCACCATGATTATGCATGGCACAAGACAAGATTGGTTGTACAATAAAGCAAAATCAAGGTAAAAGCAGAAAGCTCTGCTGTACAGCCTGATTTATGGAAAGAACGTGAGATCAATGGAATGAGCATTTCCTTCAAGATTAACACAATCATCTCCCAGGCTTCTCCCAGCTCCAACACGTTGAGACTTTCCAGAGAGGGAGGCATGATGAGTAGTCACATTAAAACTCAAGTGGTACAAGGAGAAAAATCAAGTTTTAAAAGACAATCTGAACTCTTCTCCTGTGGGGCGCGTTGAGTCAGGGAAGTAACCTGAGGGGTGTGCAGGCAATCTTCATTCAGAGAATGAGAATTGCTCCTAGTAGGTAGGCTTCCGATTTCTCAGGATGCAGCATTTTGGAAAATTGCTCTAAATTTTTATAATTTATCCTAGTACAAAGTAGTTTAATAGCTGAGCGTATCCATTTACTTTTAACACACACTTACACTTTTACCCGCTTGTAGTCTTGATTCAATTTGTAAAACAATATTAGCATTTCCCAGGTTTGATTTTGTTGGGGGTATTTTTCTGAACATAATTATGGCCTGGCTACAGGGAGAAAGCTGGTTGTTTCACTGTCCTGTAATATTTATAAGGTTGACATTTAATTGAGTAGGAAAGATGAAGTGTGATTGGCGTTTCTGGCAATACTTGCTGCAAGGAGAGCTTCAATTGCTGAATTAGAATAATAATTCTGTCAGCTTCTGGTTGTAAATATGTGATGAAATTTTAAACCAATAGTATAATGATTTGAAAAGAGCAACTTAAATTTTTTTAAAATTGTGTACAGCTTGAATTGATTGAATCTTGCTTCTTCTTGCAAGTTGACACGTTCGGAAGTTATAAACTTTAGAAAGCACCTCCAGAGGATTCTGTAACCTCATCACTATAACTTAACAACTTTTCAGGTTGCAGGTAATTTTCTCTTCCTGGCCCAGGGATATCGAGTGTATGTATATTTTGCTAAAGGTTGCAACAGGGCATTTTTCACTTTTGCTTCAGACTGCTCAGAGCTATTTGAGGAAGGGGGCAATGGGGAAATCTAGAGCCCTGCAGTTGTTTGTATCTTTCATTGCCTGATCTGTATATTTTACATTTGCACAACTTTTTTTTATATAGTTTGCATATATATTTGCCAAACTTTTTTGTTGAAAAGTGAAATGCTTGGAAATTAAATGGCATAACCATTACCAAATAGGACGATAATTAGTTGCCATTAGAGTGTACTTTTACACATTTTTTCACCCACATTGTTGGTAAAGGGTGTTTCACTGAATGCCAAGGACATCGCTTCTATTTGTGCCTGAAGCCCGTTAACAAGATTTTGTTTTCTTACGATATTTTTTAAACCAGTGAAAGCAGTTTAAAGTTAAATAACAGTTTAGTTTCAGCAGTTTGTCTGCCACATTACGTGGAAATTTTCTGTACTAAATGAAAATTGTCGTTCGTTTTGGAGATAATTTGAGAGCAGCAAAGAATTGATTAAAGCAATATTTTTGTAAGTGTGTGTATAAAAAAAAGAAAAAAAAAGTAATAGGTTTGTAAATATAGATTTTCTGAGTCTGTAAAAGTAATGGTGAGTTTTTATCTATTTTACATGTAGGCAGCACAAGCTATAGCAGTCGAATCTTTGTGGCCGTTAAGTCTTGTAAATCTGTTTATAGATGACACCTTGATTTTCTTAGCCGTGGGTTTTGAATGGTTTTATGAATAAATATTTAAATCATTCTATTCGCCTGTTATTTGAATGCATGTTTCTCACAAATTGCCTGTGCTTGGAGAGTCTTCACCAAAAAAATAAACCGACAGCAATTCATTCCTACCATCACTTCCACAGCACTGTCATACCAGTCCTAAAAATAATGCTAAAACGCTTGCTTCATATACAATTTGCATTTATATAGCGCCTTTCACATCAGGAAGACGTTTCAAAGCCGTTCACAATGCTGGATGGGCAAGCTCCTTGTAAGTATGGGATATAAATAGTGTTTTTTAATGGTTATATCTGTTTATATCTTACATATGTACAGGAGAATTATTTTCACAGTAAACCAATTCATAGTTCAGAGTATGTATGGGCTGTATTACACCTCTAATACACAGAAAGATACAGAAACAAGATTTTCAATTGCCAATCTTTTGACAGGGTGGCAAAAATCCCATTTTAAGCACATCAATTTAATGCTCCTGATTTGATGTCACCACCACAAACATAATTACTACTCTTCTGCTACAAAGCTAGTTTTCATTTAATTTGTACGACATCCTAGCACTTGACATTCCAATTATTGCTGGTTCCAGTGGTTTGGAATAATATTCAGCCCCAAATAAATAACCTGTTATAGAATAAAGTTTGATGCACAGAAACCCCCCCACCATTAATCACGTATAACTTTGAAATCTAAAACTATAAAATTATGGTTCATCAAAGGAAATTAGCTCAGAACGGTTTCTACTAATGGTTTCTTCCAGTTCGTTCAGAAATTAATAAAGGAAGTTTGTGCTTTGGTTAAAAAAGTTTTCCACCAATTCTGTTTGTCAGATATACTTGTGCTTTTTGCCAAATTGATCCTAATTGTGTTGAGATCGCTTGGAACACATGGTCATGCCTGCATAACTGCAGGCAGGCATAATAATCATGCTTGTGTTTGAGATTGCATAACACATAAAACATTTCATACAATTTACACAATGAGTTATTTTTGTGACTTATTATGTGGATAAATATGGCAGCTGAACCACATTTAGAATTTGGGGAGATTTCTGCACTATAATTCAGTTTGTAATGATAGGAAAAAGCGACCGATGGTTTTCAATCACTGCAAATGTTACTGGCAGTCGAAGGCTATTAATCATAGCTCTGTGCATGCATGTGACTGGTCTAGGCTCTTCATCCATACAGAACAAGGGTGCATCCACAAGGTACAAGTACAGGTGCCTGTTCATATCAATGTTAAAACGATCATGAGTCTAACTAGATTCAGAAAGAATCACAGCAGTGAAAAGACCTCCATTAATGTATAATTCTAGTTCTTCTATAAATATTGTAATGACATTGGATACAAGGCCCCAGGGAACTGACATAACACAATACAGGACATGACAAAATTAAACAAGCATCCAATACCTGCTATAAAAACAAAATTATGAAGCTCTTAAAATACACAATGGAAGTAATGAATTAAGGAAAGGACAGTTTCTCCTATCATTATTTATCTAATACTGTGCATCCTGAATGAATGTTATTCTGTTCATTCTTGTGCCTCACATCTACAATGTCTGATAGAACAGCAACAAAAGCAATCTTACAAAATTGCTGGACTGTATTAATAGGGAAAGAGATCACTAGGGCTCCACAGAGTAAGATATGTTTGATTTTCCGAACAAGATCACAAAAGAGGTTTGGCTTAGGACAGCTCTTTGGTCCACTTGATTTCAATCTTCCAGAACAACCGCCCGTTCTATCATGTTAAGAACAGTCAGATTGCTCAAAAGACAGTGGAATGCCACGGGTGTTGTGCCAAAGAGATGAATGTTTCTGGGCTAAACAGCATTTTCGTATGCTTGATGTTTCTCCCATTATTCACAATGACTCAATGGCTTCACAAACAATCTCAGGCACTTCACTCATCATTTGCCAGCGAAAATCAGTGCACTTGTATTAAGTGCATTACCTATTCCCAACGAAAACCTACACATGTAGTTAATATAGTCTGCTAACACTCCTACTTACAGAAACAAGTACTGTATTTTGATATTAAACAAACCAGTTGAAAGATGAGTTGCACACACAGATTTATTAAACAATTAACTTCAGGTGAATAATCTGGAAAAATAATGGCTTTTACAATTATTTTCTTTCCCTCCAGAAAACCATGGTACTGTACTGTACATGCCAGAATCAGCCTCAATGTTTTCCTGTTCATATTTCTATCAATTGGTCATTTCAGTAGCTAGTGTTGTTTTAAGTGTTTTTACGTGATAAAACAATAAACAATTACCACATTAAACTAGATGCAGTGAGTAAATACGTCATAAAAGTTGGCACAGTGGTCCATCACTGAAGTATTTGCTGATGTGCCGTAATTTCTGATGTAGAAGAGTGCTTGTGGCTGCTTCACAGTGGAGCAAATGTACAAAAACAGTCTTTTTCTAAAACAATGCATACAATAATACACTTTGTTGCAGAACTCCTAAAGGCAGTATGATAGACAGGGTTTATATGGCTTAAATGTACTTCACCATGTTGCAATGATTGTGTAGAGTTCATAACACCGAAAACAAGGCAGATCAGATTTGGACTAAATGAATCCAGTGTAAATAGTTAAGTGGCTGGTATCGTCATTATAATTCAGATTAAAAGATATGTTTTTATCTTCTTCAGATAACTGAAGGGTGTCAGCAGAAAACATGCCTGCAGTTAGCGGTGATGATTTCAAAGCTTTGCCAAACAACCGGGGGTGAAAGTATGGAGTGATAATTTCAGAGTCTGAATCACTGGACTCGGTACCACTGCTGACATACCTTTCTGTTACCTGCAGTGTGCCCTTGTGTTTCAATGCCACATGCAATGGATGCACAGGCCTCAATTTATTGAGGTTTTGTCTACGAGTCAGAGGTACGTAATAGCCCAAGGGTCTAAAGTCTGAGCCTTGGATTAGGCGAAGTGTTTTCATATCTGATTGACTGCGTGATCTCTTTGGAAACTGCGGGCATCTTTGGCTGTCATCCTGATCACCTTCCTCTTTTACAATATTGAGGCCACTGCCACAGCTATTCCTGGTGGCAACCCCTTGGTATAATTCTTGGTTTGGTAACAAGTTCTGAGGAGGTGGACTAACCGAGGACCCTTCAGTACTCGCCGGCATTAAGCTTTCCTCATTTAGTGAAAGCTGCCTTGGCACGGGAAGAAAGTCATCCGAATAAAAGGTTAAGTTTGCACTATCATCCCCGACATATTTTGCATCCGTTGTGAGGGTGAACGAATATTCAGGTTTTAGCAGCATGGTCCCAGAGACATTCTCTAAGTCAACTGCACTGGTTTGTAAATGCTGCCTGCTTTTGCGAGCATGGATTCTACCCTTGTCAGCCTCACTGTCACTGAAGCTAGTGAAGGGAGCGGGGCTGGGGGATCTAGTGAGGGCTCGTGATGTTAGCTCTGCCTCAGGTTTTGAGCGTTCAAGTTCCGTTGTAAAGACAATATCCACTGCTGATAGCTTCCTCTCCTGCCTCATCCTGGATTTACTGTTCACGTCTTCTGACCACTGACTGCTGCCAAATTGGCGTGTCAGCTCCTTCACCTGATTCGGGGAAAAAAAACATTTTGGGCTCACTAGGCCAACTGATGCACAGAAAACAAAATCAGTCATTCGTTTCAAATGAATACAGTAAAAGCAACCTCAGCACACTTACTCACAAAACCTCAGAAAGGTAATACCACATCACACTGTTCTCACAATGATTTCAACAGGTCCCCCAAAAAAATCAGGTCAACCATACATAAAATGAATTTCACCATATACTGTAGTAGGCTGCTGAAATAAGCAAGAATATTCAAGCATGGCACATTCTATCCTTTTTTTAAAAAAAATACAGTACACACTAGTGTCCGGCGATATGGAATTTTTCCGATATCGATATATCGGTGTGCGCATTCGGGTGCGCACGCGCATTCAGATTTGCGCGCGCATTCCGATATACGTGCTCTACGCCCAGGAGGTTTGCAATGCCGGCGACAAGGTATGTTGAAAAAGTTCATATTATACCGATATATCGAAATATCGCCAGACACTATACACCGATGTTTTGTGGATATACCGATTGTTTTTATATACCGAATTTTTCGATATACCGATATATTCAAATTTCCAATATCAACATATATCGATATGAAAAATTATACCGATATATCGCCGGACACTAGTACACACATACTTTAGCCTCCATGAGTCATGCTGCTGCATCCACTTCTGTCATCATAAACATTTTGTTCTGTTTGTGATGATCTAACCCATTTTAACAAAACAGCTGGAAATAATTATCTTTATATTTGATACAGTGCTTTTCACGTCTTCTAGAGTCTCAAAGCGTGTCACAGAATATACTGTAAAGTGAATTGACTATATTTGTAGGCGAAATGCGGCAGCCAATCGCACACAGCGGTGTCTCACAAGAAGTCACGGATTGAATTGACCAATTTAGTATTGTTTCTTTTTGAGGGATTATTATTAGCCGTGTGCAGTAAGGAAACTTGCCTAAGGTTTTGCCCTGCCTGGAATCGAACCCAGTGAAATGCAGTAAAGTTTGCTAAGACACAAACTACAAGCTATGATTTACGGATCTCACGCCACCTAGGTAGATACTGACAAGAAGTCAGGCACTTCTTGAGGAAGGAAGGCTAAAAATGTGCACATTAAGCAGCCAAGACTAGTAGTACACACCCTATGGCTGTCAATTCTGGGGAGTATTGTCAGTGGCCAGGCAACAAATAGTTACCCAGTACAGTATATCTCTCAGATAATGGTTCCTGTTTGAGGAACTTTAGAGAACAGGGTAAAATAACAGACTGAACGAGGTGAGGGAAGAGTGGAAATAAATTATAAAAATAACATTTAAAAAAATTCCTTTTCCATAATTTTATAATATTGTTAAAGTACTCTCCTTATGTAGTTGAGATTAACAGAAGGTATTAACCAACCTATTACTATATTAGTATCTTTTCTTAGTATTTTAAAACAAAAGATTTGAACCATTTTTAAAAAAATCATATGAGAAACATGTGTATGATGAAACTGACAGTGAGACCTTGCAAAATGATTCTCAATTTTGTTTAAAAACTGTCAGAAGCGCAACGTTTGTAGTGGCAAAATGAGCAAAGAGGTGGATATGGCAGGTGGCTGGGACCAACAAATTTAATGCGATAAGTGACAAGGAACCTCAGAATTAAAATGCAAAACAAGTTGCAAAGATTTATATCTCTCCGACTCTGTTGACCTTTCTAGAATGATTCACAAGGCATCGTCTTTCATGCAAATGGTCAAACTAAACACTTTGTAATCCATTGAGAAGAATTCCCCAACCTGTCTTCTCATTGGCAGGTCGGATGCTGACACTGAAGTATTTGTACCGGACTGTGCTTTACGGTGCTTCCTGCAAATAACAACACAAACTCAATAACGGAACAAATAAGCTATAAGGTCATGGCTTGCTCTAATCAATCGTACCATTTGACAGCTATTTACATACATGTGTTTGTTATTAATACACGAGATTAGATTAGCCCAAATGCTAATGTGCCCATAAGTCATAGTATTTCCCAGAGAATTCAGGCCAGAGGTTTTATTGTAACTCAATTGGAAAATCTAAAAGACAGTAAATCTAACTGGAGATAGTCACAGTTGAATGTTGTATTTTACCACATGAAGCAGATAAAATACTGGTAGGCAGAACCATTGAGAATAGATTTACAGTCCCAACTCTAATACCCTTATGTTTTTTTGTTCCTTGAGCTGCAGATTGATATTCTTTCTTTCCCTTCCCTATTTTCTTCCCTCTTTCGCTGAAGTCAGTGAGGTCTAATAGGCACCAATAGTTCTTGAATGTAAAATGTGGAAGTATCTCATAGGGAGCTGCAGGCATCACACAATCTAGTTTCAGAGATGATTTCCTGAAGGTTAGTTAGCAAGATGTGCTTCCAGATGTGCTTGCAAGTGTTTCCAGTCGGATTGTATGTTAAGGAATCCGGTTAGAAACCAATGGATATTAGGGCCACTGTTTTTTGCTGCTCAGTGCTCCAGTATCTTGGCCAATTAATTTTTTAGGGTGTTTATTAGTACACAATACAAAATATACAACAATAACAACAACAACTTTGATTTATATAGCGCCCTCCACACCGGACGGCATCTCAGAGCGCTTTACAATAGCGGATCCCGGGACCAAGCCAGGGACAGGGGTAGAAAGGTGACCAAAAGCACGGTCGAAGAGAAAGGTCTTCAGCTGTGACCTGAAACTGGAAGAGAGGGGGCGAAGCAAAGGGAGTGAGGAAGGGAGTTCCAGAGCCTCGGGGCGTAGTGGCTGAAGGCACGGCCACCGAGGGTGGAGCGGAGGATTTGGGGGACATGGAGGAGGCCAGACCCAGAGGAGCGAAGGCAGCGGGTGCTGGTTTGGGGAGAGAGGAGATCAGAAAGATAGGGGGGTGCAGAGGAGTGGAGGGATTTGAAAACAAGGGTGAGGATCTTGAAGTCCAGATAGGGAGCCAGTGAAGTCTGGCAAGGACTGGGGTAATGGGGGAGTGAAGCTTGGAGTGGGTGAGTATGCGGGCAGCAGAATTTTGGATTAGCTGGATTGTGTGGATTGTGGTGGAGGGGAGCCCAGAGAGGAGGGCATTGCAATAGTCCAGCCGAGGTGACAAAGTATGGACCAAGGTTTCAGCAGCTTTTGTGGTGAGGTATTACCGTAGACGGGTGATCCGTCGGAGGTGGTAGAAGGCAGTGCTGGTAACGGACTGGATGTGGGGGAGGAAGGACAGTTGGAGGTCGAACCTGATGCCTAGGTTGCGCACAGGTTCGGAGAGTTTTAGGGGCGGGCCGGGAAGGTGGGGGAGGTGAGAGGCATGTGAATGGAGACGTTGACGAGAGCCAAAGAGTATGGCCTCCATCTTGTCGACATTCAGCTGCAAGAAATTTGCGCTCATCCAGCTCCTGATGTCTGACAGGCAGGCTGATACAATATCAGGGGACTGGGGGTCGCAAAGTGAAGTGGAGAAATAGAGTTGCGTGTCATCCGCGTACATGTGGAAGCGTGGCCCATGTCTGTGAATGACATCCCCAAGAGGGAGCGTATAGATGAGGAAAAGGAGGGGACCAAGGATGGATCCCTGGAGTACCCCACAGGAAACTGGATAATAGCGGGAGGAAAAACTGTTTGTGGAGATGTACTGCTGGCGGTTTGTGAGGTAGGATTCGAACCAGGCGAGTGCGGTCCCACTGAGGTGGATGACGTGGACAGGCGTTGGAGGAGGATGGCGTGGTCGACTGTGTTGAACGCATGTCGGGATTACGTCCCAAGGCTCTGGACAGTTGATATGGAACGAATCATAACTCGATCCTTTACTTATACGTTTGAAAAACGCTGAGAATTTGGTGAAGCTGCCAGGAAGCTTCTTGGAATTTACCTTTCAAATGGCACCTTCTTGAATTCTCCTTTGCTCATATGTTCTACAAGTTGTTTTTGAGTCCTTCCACTGAAACAAGAGATTCCCAATCAAAGGGGCCGAGAATACCTGGACAATCTTAACTATTGTAATTGGCTGCTTTCACTCTCTTAAATAATATCAAATAAAACACAACTTAATAGTGAATATGCAGAACTACATCTGCATAAATATTGATCCAATTACCTATATCGAAAACAGGATCCTTTACTATAAAGTATAGGCTTGGGCTTCGATTTGGGTTCCTCCGACAGCCTAAAAAACGCATGGTATGCAACACAAGTCTTCCAGAAGGCTTTGCATGCATTGCGACTTGCCATCACAAACTCTAAGGAGTCCTTACAAGGAGTCGTCTGCTGTTTTAGAGAAATGAGAATATATCAGGAAAACATTTCTGAATCACTGATCATTTTAAGAGCATCATCTCCGTGTATTAACGCCAATGCAAAAAAGAAAACTTACAAAAACATTGGCATGGAGCTTAATAAGAAAATGTTTCTTCTTAAAACTTAGCTTGCGTATTTTGCCCCAGTTGAATGTATTTATCTTGGTATTACCCTGAAATAACAAGAGTAGCTTATTACTTGCTTTGTTAAGTGGAAGCCACAAAAATCTATTTTTCACAATCATTATTATCTAAACAAAGAACAATGCAGCAACAATTTTAGACTTTTATTAATTTGTGATGGTCTCTTTTATGCTTGTCCTACCACATTCAAATGAGCATCACTGACCTGAAAGACTAATATTCCCATATGTAAAACGGCAAGGTTGATATGTGTCCCTTCTCCATCACTCGCAGGATGCAGTCTGATGCCATACATCTCCAATTTCCGAGCCGTGTCCAACAAGCGCATGTCAGACTCAGCTGGTGTCTGTCCACTAGGCAAAAATGTTAACACAATGTTTACTCGTATCAAGAAGCAAAGATATTCATTAAAATGATCAGCATCCCATTCATATTAATAAAGTAACTTGACTAGTTGACTGGGGGCAGTTGATGTTGACAGAATAATACATGTAAAGTGGTTTTGCTTGAAAGACCTTTGGATTCAATGTAGAATTTTCAAAGTGAGTCCTGCGTATTTTTCAGGAACTATTGCAAAAATACATTGCAAAGCAGTTGAGACGCAGAAATATAACAGAAATGACTAAATCTGTTCTATGAAAGGCAGCTATTTATGGCCATCTGATGCAAGCTATCCACAACACAAATATTGAAGGTACTCAAATACCACCAAAGATTGAATATTCTTACACCTTGTCTGGTTTTGTTCTCATACATACACATGTTTCTGATGAAAGTTCACTATTTTATGATTCAGAACATCCTGGTTAGGAATGTACTTATTAGATTGCAAGTGCATTCTGTCCAGTTCCTCAGCAAAATCACCAACCTCAGCTGCAAGATAAAGAACAAAAATCAGAAAATAAGCCTGAAATAGAACATGCAACAGACCACAACAGGCAAACGAATATAATAAGATGCAATACGTCAGCAGCATAAGGTCTTACGCTTGGGGCCTTAAACACTGTTGAGCAGAGCTTAAGCACACAGACTGCATCTATTTGCTTAGACCTCAGTTCGATTCCCTCTCTGGTGCTTCCCCCACTGATGCACATTGACGTGTCAGACCGTTTAGCGTTCCGGTCACATTGCACAAGAGAGCACTTGCCAATCACATTATTGGCAATGGGATGCAGTGGAAGGGTAGGGCCTGCATGTGCTTGGTCTGTCAGACGGCAAAGCGAAGATAAGACGACAGGAGAAACAACACAGCAAAAAAATCATCCAGCTTTGCATGGAGACAAAGGCAACTTTTAACACTGGCATCTTTCTATTTCGAGAAGTTGTTAAATACAAGGAAACTGGTTGCTGACCAGTTTCTCTCTATCTTTCTGCTTCAAGCCATTCCAGTGTGAACATGGATTCACAGGTAAGAATATCTGTGGACAGGTAAGTATCTGCGTACAAACTGGTATGACTTGAAGCAGAAAGACAAAGAGAAACTGGCGCATGTGAGAGGATGCCCAGCACAAACTGGTGTGAAGTCATATTCCTCCAGGCATTTAACCCTACAAAGAAAATCAGTCTCTTGTGTCTGCTCTGTGGGCCTTTGGGGGATCCAAAGGGTTAACAGCATTGAACATCGCCACCATCCCTGGGTGGCCCCTCTACATTCCATTGCAAGTGTTCCAGTTATTTCTGGTTTTGTTTCCCAGTTCCCTTAATTTTCAGGTTTCTCGTACCAAGTCTAATTTGCCAAACAAGAAGCCAGTTAGGGCACCACTCCCAAGCCATTGCTGACACTAGCTAGCCTCCAAACAGACACCAGTTCAAGAATTGCCATTAGTGGCTTATTCCCTGATTCTCTTTCCTTCCCTAAAGCAAAACAGTCTTGGTCACTTGCCTTCAACATGCTTACCCATTGTTTAACAACAACAACAACAACAACTTCGATTTATATAGTGCCCACGCCAGATGGCGCCTCAGAGCGCTTCACAAAATGGATCCCGGGGCTAGGTGGAGGGGGAAAAAGCTGACCAACAGCACGGTCGAAAAGAAAATTCTTTAGGCGCGACCTGAAAATAGGAAGGAGGGGGTGAGTCGAAGGGAGCAAGGAAGGGAGTTTCAGAGATTTGGGGCACAGTGGCTGAAGGCACGGCCACCGACGGTGGAACGAAGGATTCGGGGGACAAGGAGGAGGCCAGACCAATAGAGCGAAGGCAATGGGTACTGTTCTGAGGAGAGAGGAGGTCATAGAGGTAGGGCAGTGTAGAGGAGTGGAGGGATTTAAAACAAGAGTGAGGATCTTGAAATCACAGAAATAATAGGTTTGTGTACATTGCACTAGACCTTTGTTGGGTTTAGGTTTAGAGAATTTTGACCATAAAGTAAACAAGCATAGTTTCAAACTACAAATCAAGTGCTGAATGCTTTATTCATCAATCATCTACCAATGTTCCTGGTATCAGTTATCACCCATTATTAAATGCTCTCCCCCAGAATAATTTTTCTGTAACATAAGTAGGGAGCAGGCTTCACAGATGTCCAATAGTTTCATGAGAATAGTCAATGACATTTAAGATATTGGGAAGTTAGCATTGATAAGATGTGAAGATGCATCCTCACTGTTACCGGAAGACTGCATTTACAGTGAGCTACAGATGGTAGTGATTTTCTTTTCAAAACTGATTCTGAACACACAGCATTTCCTTTGCATGCTAATTAAATTCCCGCATTTTTCATATGGGGGTTGGATTTGCGAACAGAGGCAAAAGAATGGAAACCAAAATAATTGGTCCCTGTCAGCCACACACCCAATGACATCTAGCCAAGTGCCTAATTGAAATACTTTTAACTTAGCAGCAGTTTAGGGTGAAGATCCTAGGCTATTTTCTACTCCTGGGAAAGTTAATTTGAACTTAATTTCATTCCATAAGGTTGATAACTTTGGTTATTACTCACACTGGACAATGTGAGACACTAATATTGCAGCACTGTTATCACTGCAGGGGAGTCTTCCAGTAACCAAGTCCTGTTTGATTTGCTGGGTAAACAGATACCTGCGAAGGAAATGAGAATTGTTACAATTTCTTGACTTAGCACAGCAAGTCCGAGAGAGAGAGAGAGAGAGAGAGAGAGACAACACCCTGATTACTGCAGGAGGAGGAAATCTGTGATCTAGTCAGATCACATGTGTTATGTTATTTTCTAGAAAAGACAAGTGGAAAGATGGTTAAAACCTCAGTCAACAGGACACCACCCATGTCATTAATTGTTGGGTAAGCAGTTCTATACAGGAATCCAAGTCTCCACCCAAATTATGACTTTGGGGATCAGGATGAATTATCCACATGACATCTCTGTAATAACAAGTCCTTACAAATCCGACACTGCCAATAACAAAATAAGAGAAGCAGCCCAATATATAACAACAATAATCCTTGCATTTGATCTAGCATTTCATCACATCTTGTAGACATCTCAAAGCACTTCACAGAATATACTGTAAAGTGAATTGACTATGTTTTATGGATGAAACGTGACAGCCAATTGTGCACAGCAGTGTCCCACAAACAGTCGTGGATTGAGCGCACAAAATTATTATTTAGATTAATTATTTTTTGAAGGGATTATTACCCTTGGCAAAGTGATCTGCCAATCCACGCACAATCGGAATCCTACTCACTGCTAGGTAAACAGAGGCATGAGGAGTAAGAAAGTTTGCCCTAATGCTTCACCCTGCCTGGGAATTAAACCCAGGTCTCTCGCTTTCGTGCCGAGTGCTAACCACTAAGCTACAGGACTCCACATATTAAACATAGATTTGGAAACGAGAAATTGAAGGTTACCCAAACCTTACCATGAGTTAAAATGTATATGATCATAGTCAGGGTAAAAGGAACAATCTTAAAATAATGCATGCTTCCATATCACAATACTGGTATTTTACAGTTCTGTGAGACCCCAGCAATCTTTCTGCTGTACTAGACATCATTTTTTTTTTTAAATACCCAAAGTAGAATCATTGCCTGCAAGGACAGACAGAAATGTGGCCCCTATAAATTTTACCATGAAACTGGAGTGCTAATAATAATAATATTCCTTGCGTTTGATATAGCGCTTTTCAAGTCTTCTAGATGTCTCTAAGTGCTTCACAGAATATACTGTGAAGTGACTTGACTGTATGTATGTGGGCAAAACGCGGCAGCCAATTGCGCACAGCAGTGTCTCACAAACAGTCGTGGATTGAAATGACCAATGTTTTTTTTGAGGGATTATTATTGGGCGTGTGGAGTAAGGAAACTTGCCCAAGGTTTCGCCCTGATCTGCCTGGATTCGAATACAGGTCACTCGCTTGTAAGGCGAGTGCTCTAACCACTGAGCTACAGGACACCAACTAGCAACAAAATAATAATACGGCCAGAGAAATGCAACATTTCATAATAGATTCACCTACATAGTGACACATTTTGCATCCAGAGAAGAACTGAAATTGGGCAACGAAAACGAAACCAATAGTTGGAGCTCTACTGATAATAATTGTGAAGCTTCAGCTACAATCGACAAGAAATGAGAAGGAAAGATGGGATAAATGGTCTTCAGTGTGCAGAATACCGTATTGATTAGACAAACTAGTCTAGTTAATTGCTTTCTTCATTACTGCACCTGTTCACCCTTGGAATGAAATGGCATCTAGTGCAGAGTAGCTTCAGGCTGAAACAAGTGGTAAAAGTACTGGGGAATAAATGAGCATTATCAAATAAAGAAGGGTTGAATAAAGTATTTCACCTGGGAATTTCATCTTGAGGCAAGAGTGCTTTCCATTGGCTGAGTGAGAAGCAAACAATGGCCAATACAGGATAAATTAGGAATCAAATCAATTCCTTTCCTCCTCTGCAAGATCTCACCATGTTTATGTTAAAGTAGTAAATAAAATAGTAGATGGAAATCTTGGGCAATCAACGTTTGGAAGGTAACACTACAGAATCAGAAAGTGTTAGTACTTATACCAAAATCAATATCATATTTATAAGTGTGCTGCTCTTCATAGTACTTATGTTTTTGCAAGCAGAAAGCTAAGCTTCTAAAAATGTTCTTGAAAGTGTTGCTAAATTTAGAAAGTATTCATTTTGTTACAGGTATTATATTATTATTATTTTCAGCAATTATCCTGAGGTGTTTAGATATACACAGCATTTTTATGTGGAAACACATAAACGTACTACTATTTAATGTAATTTCCAACGTGCTTGACCTGAGAAAGTTTTGAATGTTTTTGTTGCTTTGTTTTCAATTTAAAATATTCTTAACTCAGAATTCTCTTAAATGTGAAGCAAGGCTCAGTGTAAAGTAAAAATATGCCGTGTTGATTTGGAAGGTTCTAGGTTTGATCCATTGATTGATGTTGAGTTGGTTGTCTTTGGTCAGGTTGGATGGATATCCATTTGTCTCACAACTTTGGACTTGGGAGTGAACAAGTCATGTTGGGTCCTGTTCCTGATCGCCATCTAGTGGCTATTGATTCATTTCACAGCCTATGAATTATATAATCAATTTGGATGTCTGCAACCCCAAAGTCCATTCAGATTTGGTGATATTGATAGGTGTTTATTCTTCTGTCTGAAGATCCCAGGGCACTTTTGAAAAAGAGAAGGAAGATTCTCCCAATGTCCTGTCCCAAACAATCCCCCAAATAAAATTGGGCGTTGACTGCATGGCTACTTGTGGGATATAGTATTGTTGTGTGCAATTTAATTGCTGTGTTCACCAGCTTTTTATTTTTTAAAATGCGCACACCACTCTTGATAGTAAATTGTGTGATGTGCTTTGAGATATCTCTCTGACATGGAAGAGGCTATTATCAAATGCAATAATTATTTTATTAGTCTTGATTGTTTGATCATAATTAGTGTTCAACAGGATTTTACATGAGTTTATCTTTAAATCATGGCTGTATTTATAAAAGCCCATTTCCTATGCCTGTTACCCACGGTATCAGTACACTAATTCATTCATTGTTTCACATACATTAGCAGGTGGTAGATGTTCTGGCATTTCAAAGGTGGTGAAACTATAACTTTACTTGAATTAGCATGTTTCAAAAGCAAAGACACACCTTATCTTCCAGCTTGTACTGAATGGTTTTGTGGCTATAACCGACACAAGGGAACAGATATGATGGCTGATATAAAGGAAAACAGATGCGACTCTATTTGACATCAAAATAAATAACTGAGGTGTGAATCTTCCACTTTGGTGAACAGTGGTGACAAGTGTTGAACATTGACATCTACTCCGTAACCACTAACCTTGAATGTGCAGTAGTTTAAACCATTTACACATTGGCCCTGGATGATTTTCTAGCCTATTGCAAAATGAGTCATACACTGTTAACACAAACACCACGTAGATCAACATTAGAAATTCCTTAAGCTTTCAGGCACAACCAAAAGGCAGTTTGAAAGCATTCCAACTTATTACACATTAATATCTGATCACAAGCTGTGCTTTACCCACCTCGTCAGTTCATCTTGTAGCTGCCCAGGATCGCGAGGAAAGAATTTCACAACAAACTGAAACACGACCGTCTTATCCCCTGATAGAGAAACATGAATATAAACAAACATCACAATCCCACAGCCATGTGCTGATTGTTATTATGGATCTACATTTGTTCGAGAGTATATCTGAACGATTTACTCAGCATTGCACTATTAGAAAAAAAACGATTATTCCAGAAATTGAATAGAAATGGTCATCGTACTTACCTCGGATTTGTTTTAAAATAGGTTTTAAATGATCCAACCATATCTGCAATTATAGAAATTGTGATTAGTTTAGTAGAAACATTTTCATCCAGGTGTTCTGGTCACACTGAAGTCGCTTTATAAATTTATAAATAAATTCCATGCATGATGTCCCCTGCTGAAAGGCGTTATACAAGTGTAATTTTGTTGTTGTTGTTGCTGCTGAGATAAAATGCTACATCTCAGGTTCAAGCTCTAACCTATCCTGGCTTAGCTTGTGCTCAACTGGGACAGTGGTGAAAAACAATTAACTTGACATTGGTATCCCTAGGCTAGGGGATCTGTGACCCCTTGCTAGAGGAGAAGCAAGTCAGAACTTCTCGAGGCTCCGCTGCGATGTTTGACAGTCGTTCTGCTCAAACACTGTACATGAGTAATGATCATTTGCCTAAGGAAAGAAAGAACTTGTGTCAAAACGTGTAAATGCCCTCCACAGGTAATTACTGGCAGATGTAGTCATTGTTTTTGTAAGCAAAACACAACAACCATTTACACCAGCAAGGTGCCACAAACAACTGAGGAGAATAATGAGTTATTCTGGAAGATTATTGGCTAGCACAACAACAGAAGTATTCCATTTACTCTATGCAGCAAATACAATGTTTATCATCCTCAGAATCTGCAAATCAACAAGATTAGTCCTTTAAAACGCTAACTGTTAAGTTCCTTTCCCTTGTCATATTTTACTGTGTTGAAGCAGTAATAAATTGTTACTTACTATACTACCCTCATGGTCTTCAAACTCCAAACCAAAGTAATCTTCCTCCACAAGGCTGAGATGCTGGCAGACAGAATCAAAAATCATCTTTCCAAAGGCTTTTTGCTGAAGAGAAGCAAGACTAGTCAATGTTTGGCCATAATTCTCAACACAATTGCTACATACAGTACTTCATGCTTAATTTCTACAACAGCAAACCAGGCCACCCAATGCCATGTTTAAATTGTGGAGCTGCTTCAGTTTGAAATAAAGCTGTAATACCCTGAGGCAGTCAAATCCGATTCAAACAATCTGTAGGGAAGTGGGGCTTCAAAACATTAGGAGAGATGGACATGCAATGGTAGATGTGTAAATATATATACATCTGCAAAAGCATGTGTAGAGTCACAATTTGTTCAATCTCTATGCTTTGGATCTCCAAAAGCTTTCCTGATATGTTAGGAAACTACTCTAACCTATAGCTTTCGGTTAGAGCACTCACCTCACAGGTGAGAGACCTGGGTTCGATTCCCATCAGGGAAGATCATTAGGTATGTTTCCTTACTCCACGTGCCTGATAATAGTTCCTCAAGAAAAAATGAGTCATAAATTGATCACTTCAATGCACAACAGTTAGTTGTGAAAATTGTGTGCAATTTTCTGCAGTGTTTTGCCCACAAATGTACAGTCAATTCACTTTACAGCACACTCTGTGAAGCGCTTTGAGATGTCTAGAAGGCTTGGATAGTGCTATATCAAATGCAAGGGTTATTATTATATTACTACAATGCCAGAAAAACAAGACAGAAGATATACTTGTATGGACCAGTTTTATTCAAAGACTGAAAAGAGATGTCAGCCAATGGCACCAGAGGCAGGAGTTACATAAGTGCCATGAAAAAATTATTAAGATTAGCTTCAATGTTCAGTTTGTTGAATTACTGACTTATGTATGTGTGTGTGCGGGGCAGGGGTGTAGGTTTGTGGAGGTGTATATAAATTATACAATTGATTCATCCTGAACATATTTTTAAAAAGACTTAGTTGATAGCACATTTATTTTACTATTGCTCATAAGAATTATTTTAGCCAAGTTTAACATTCATTAACTTTTCTAATCACCCTTTATGCTCCCCTATAATCACTCCTAACTGTTTCCCCTGGTGCTGTCTTTCGACAGATGGAATAATAGTCGTACTATTGCATTAATGGTGTCCAGCCATCACTGCCCTACCATAAACTAGATTTAATTAGAACAGCGGCAATATTTTTCTTTAAAATGGATAACCTCTATCTATTGTCTGCTTGAAGCAAAAGATTGATGCTGTGAATGATGATCCAAATGTATCATTAATTATAGGGGAAGAGTTTTTTTTGATAAACACTATATTTGATTCAACCAGTATTCCGTTGCAGAAATTGAATTTTATAAAATCACCGCAGAGACACGCTTTTGAAGCAATCTGCATGCCAAGTGGTTGAGCTAACCATGCATTAACGTGTCAAAATAAATTACAACTACACTTGTTAGAGCATCAAAGTAGGGTGTTTTGTTAAGTAAATGAGGTGGGGGTTATTTTACAATGATGAGTGTACAGCAGATTTGAAAGCAGTCATCAGCACTGACTTCCAGGGCTATATGTACATTTGGATAAGTGCCTTTTTAAAAAAAAACTAAGCTGGAAATTTTATAAATGTTACAAGCAGGAAAAACAAAATCACCCTAATCTTAATGTGCTACAGCCTTCGAAGGCAATAATTCTATTAAAATACATTTTTACAAAAAAAATGTAGGTATGACCACAAACTAAACAATTCAGTTTCTTTTTTTAAAATCCTATAATTTTGCCCTTTGCTTTCTCCCTCGAGCTGACTTGAATATTAACAGATCTAAAGCATGCTGTAACCATATCACGCCTAAGCTAACAAAGATTTTTTCAAGAAATATAATGATGAAGTTTGAGAGAAAGAGAGGGGTGTACCAGGGCATATTTTATTGCAGTGTAACAAAGTATATTAGAAAATATTAAGCAAACCTTTCAAATACACATGTGACTTGGTCAGTCATTTGATGCAATCTTGACTCACTATTTGTGGAAAAACACAGGTACCATTTTGTTGTACTCAACAGAATGCTTCAAGCAGTAGTTGCAACAAATAAGAAGATTGCACAAAGCTACTTAATACATTGATGCATTTATTGTTCACGTGAAAAGCCAAAGGCAGCAGATGTCTTTAGGAGATCATTACTGTCAAAAACATTATGGTTGGAGACATGCTATCTTTAGCGACACACCATTTACTAGAATAATACACTTAGAGCCTACATCCCTCATTCACTGTTTATTCAGGCCATGTGACGTTTCGTTGCTTGAAGGATCTTTTTCCATAAAGCTGTCTTGTAATGTCGTGCAATGGAAATATGTCTCAGCCAAATTCTGTTTTTTTTAAAAGAAACTTTATTTGATTAGTTTGAAACTAAGGAAAACATATTTTGATTTACGATATAAAAGGTAAGCATTGATGGGATGAGTTTTATTAGTACTGTACATTGACAAGAATAGTGTTGTATTCTACAGTTTCTTAATTGTTCCTTAATCCCTCATCCACGCTATCATTATATCCTGGCTCCATTATGCAAATACCTTGCTGGTTGGCCTTCCCAATTCCTCCCACCACAGGCTGCAGAAAATCCAGAACTCTGTGGCCCGTGTCCTCTACCATCCAAACTCTGTGACCCCCATCTCCCCCATTCTTGCTCGACTCCATTGACTCCCCATCATCCAGAGGATCCAATTCAAGATACTGGCCCTCATATTTAAAGCCCTCCACAACCTCGGCCCACCCTACATCCGTGACCTCCTATCCCCTTACCAACCTGCCCGCCCTCTCCGCTCAGCAGGCTCTGGCCTGCTACACGTCCCCCGACCGACCCGCCCAACCATTGGCAGGCGAGCTGCCCCCAACCTCTGGAACTCTATCCTGAAGTCCCGCTGCCTCACCCCCTCCCTGGCCTCCTTCAAGTCTCGCCTCAAGACTCTCCTCTTTGATGGACCCATCTGCAACTCCTTCACACCCCCCCCCCATCCTCAGCTCGTGTCTGAAACAGTAACTGTCCAGCACCTTGGGACATCCTCCTGACGTGAAAGGCGCTATCCAAATATAATTTTGTTGTTGTTGTTATTCCTTTCCCCTTGAAAAAGGTGTTACTTATCCAAGGGAAAAATTCCAGTTTGGTAGCAGTCTTCTGGCACTTTAGTCCAAATGTCTATCCTTCATGTGTGTCAGTTCAGGAACAAGGGAGTCTTCACATCTGATATAATATTCACAGATGCACACTGCAGTGGTCACTTGATAACAAGTAATAGTAGGTACACTACCTGCTTAATTTTCTCTCAAGACAATCGAAGCCGAGACTAATTGCAGCAACCCCCAAAAGAATAGCCTGTGAAGTGAAAATGCTCTACAGATTTTTTTTAAAAGTGTTGTATCTGGGATTCATTAGGAAAAACTCCCACAAAATAAATTTACACTTGCTCATTTTGTAAAGTTGGTTTCTCTGAAGGTGTGGGGCTTATGATTATGTACATGTATATTAAATCATGTTGCTAATACTTCCATCCTTTAGATGACACATTAAACTAAGGTTGCCATCTGCTTGTTCAGATCCCATGATATTATTCAAAATGAGAATGAAATTTCTCCTGATATCCTGCTAAGAGTCCTCCAGATAAATTGGTCATTCAGGTCATGGCTGTTTGTGGCACCTTGCAGTATGTAAATACCGTATTGCATTTGCTTGCAAATACAAGTCACTTATATCTGCCAGCAATTACCTGTGAAACACTTTGAGATATTTTGACGTTTTCAAGGCAATATGAAATTTAAGCATGATTTTTAATCAATTATATCTAACAACTTTGTTTCAGAAACAATTTTCAAATGGCATTAGGAAAACCCACACTTTTGTACATTTAATTTTCCATTCTTATACTCTCTACATTCTTTCACAAGGTACAATTTCTTTGGAGGATAAAAGGCTCCAGATACCTTGGAATCTCCCTAAGTCAGTAACAACAGAAGGCAAACAGAAATTGTTGCAAAGGAGACAACGCTTTAAATCATCTTAATAGGAGTGAATGTTTTAGAAGTGGTGGTTTATTCATATGGTGTCTACTGTGCAACTTAGAACAAAGCATATACGCAATACGTGAGTAAATCAACATCCTATTTTAAATAATTTATATGGAATTACATTTGCAATGAATTAAAAATTCTGCTCACTATTAATTTGACATCAAATTACAATAAACTTCACACATGTATTTCAGCACCCAAAACAATTAACTTCACAGTTTATGTGCAGCACTTCAATACATAAAACCATTAATAACGTTTCTTAAAGTGTCTAAAAGTGACATTTCTTAAAGTGTCTAGTCGCAGCCTGTGACCACATCTAAAAGTTACATTGCCACAGTGGTTTATTTATATGGTTCCTCACACATCGCATAATATAAGCAACTTGTCCATTATGTTATTATCTCACTACTTTATACTTGTCCATAAAAGTAGTTATTACTTAATTTTCTAGCAATTGATATCTATGGCTTTTGAAACCATTTTGTTATCTGCCCTGTCATATCTCACCTCACATTCAAACAAGATCAAATATTGCACGATATCAATCATATCGATGTGTTCAGCCTACCTCCACTTCAAATATCTCACAAGTGTCATCCAAAAGGTGGACTTTGAGGTGCATCATCTTCCCGCTATCAGCTAGTTGATGAGATTCTACTTTTCTGCCAGGATAATTCTTCCTGATCACAGAGACTTTACTGCTTTCAGATCCCTTTTCACTTTCACACATCATTGTGAAATCTATTCATCAATGTCCTATGAAATCAATATTGAGCATTGGTATAGTAATTGACAGTAAACTTGAAGACCCAACCAATACATTAGATTTAGCACAATTAGCTGCCAGTTTTGCCCACAAAATATACAGTGAATTCACTTTACAATATCAGAAGTCACTGGGATTGTCAATTACTGTACCTGGATTTCCAGTATTTGCTCTGCAGGATTTTGCATTTCACTTTACAGTATATTCTGTAACGAATATTCTGTGAAAAGCTTTGCGACGTCTAGAAGACGTGATAAGGTGCTATATAAAATGCAGGGATCATTATTATTATTTTCCTTAATCTATGCAAAGTGAGAAAGTATCATTTCCATATTTTATATATCACCAGATCAAAAAGATATACAAGGTATATACAGATTTATAGTTTCATCAAACTCACAGAATTATGATTGAGGAACCAGCCTATTTGATCACCGATATGAATCCATCTGACAGCCCAGCCTGTGAGCTGAGAACTGCCACAGGTCTTCAGAGAAGCTCAGTCAGCAATGTGTGAACAGTATCAGAAAAGGCCAGTTCTTACCTACTGTCAAGTTAAGCAGAAGGTCAACATTATTATTCACTGACTTGCATTAGTTAGAACATGAGAGGAATATATAAGTTGTGAAGCAGCTGCATTATCAGCAGAGACCAATAATACTGGGGGGAGAGAATAAAGGATAAAAAGAACACTTCTTTCAAAAGTATGCTTCCTAAGCAAATAATTTCCTGAGATTATTTGGAAAGATAGTGATAAGAGGGGATGTGTAATTTAATTTGTGATGCACACTGTGTATTTTCTTCACACATAATTTAACGTTTAATTTAGAAAGTAAATCTGGCAAGTAGATTCTAAACTGCATCTATATCAACCTTTAGTGGTGCATCCGTCCCCAAAAAAACCTATGATAAACTGGTCATTTCAATCCTTGACTGTTTGTGGGACACTGCTGTGCGCAATTGGCTGCCGCATTTTGCCCACAAATGTACAGTCAATTCACTTTACAGTACATTCTGTGAAGTGCTTTGAGATGTCTAGAAGACAACAAAAAGCACTCTATTGAATTCAAGGATTATATTATTATTAAACCATGTCACCCCGGTATTTATCCAAACAACCATCAGATCACAATCTCCAACAGCAATCTAGTTACTGAAGGATCACATTTGTGCCTCACGAGCTGAAGAGGTTAATAGCACTTATGATCCCAAACTTCCCAGTAAAAGCAGAGTGACTAAACATTCTCAGCCACCTGTCTCTGTATCCATCTGATGCACTTTCTTTCCTCTGTTACAGCAAAGAACAAATGTCTACATCAAAACAAGGGTGTAAAAGGTACACACTTGTGCTATAATTGACTCAAATAGATCAGAATTTTTATTTAAAATAACATAGCTTTGTTACAGAAACATATGAAGTAGCCCATTGTCACAATAGGTTTTGAAACACAATGACCTGTATATTTCCCAAACCTGCCTGACCACTGACCAGCTTCATCTACACTGATTAAATGCCTTCCGCTGAGAGTTGCACAGTGATCAAAAACTGTTTTCAGTGTTTTTTTTAATATATATATATATATATAGGCAACGTACAGAAGCACCCAAACAGTCAGATATTATATAATTAAATATTATATAAACTGGAATTGCTATTAAGACAGCAAACTTCTAATTGCATCATTGATTGGTATTTTTTAGCATAAATAAGGATTTGATTTAGAATAATCAAAAGAAAGATCACCTGAAAAGTCTGTCAAATCCAAATAATGGTTTCAGTAAAAATTCCAGATGTTCTTATGTGTACGTTGGAGCTCCAGTATAAATCCAGCTTTCCCAGGACACTGATTCTTTTTTCTAGGCTGATGTTGCCTTTATCGGCAGAAGTATAATGTGGATATTGAAGACAAATAATAATCACTCAGGATCCACTCAGTCTGCTCATGCTCGGGGATACAGCATGCCACAGTTCTTCAGCAATAACCTTTGCAATCAGGTTCAGCTTTCATTTTGCTATTTATGAAAATGGTGCATTTCTTTGACTGTAATGCTTTAATGAGTTATGCTGGCATCGTTTCATTCCATTAAATAATTTTAGAATTTTGAAATTATCTGCTTTAATTCTCTTTTACAATATGAGGCATTGTGAAGAGAACATTGTAGTGAAAATGTAATGTGATTTTATGTTTAAAGGCATTGAAAGCACTGTATTTGTGAAATCTACTTTTTCTGGCAAAGGGAAAGGATTAGGGAAGTGCATTATTTTCACTGACTATGTCATGTCCAAGTGAGGCAAGGGTGTGCTTTAACACATAATTGTGCTACATGTTTGTAAATGAACAAAAGTCAGGGTTGCCAGTAAACATTTTTGTGCTGACTGCGAATCTTGCAGTGTTCATCTTCCATTTCCGGTATTGTATGCTGATCAGTTTTCCCATATGAATAAATACAAGTGAAACTTAAACCCATGTCCATGCCAGTGTCCTAGATTCTGTTAATTAATTTAAGCATCAGATCATTCTGCTGTTGTCATCAAACTGACACCTCCACCATCCACTTGAAAGTAATTGAGTGATTCATACAGAGAAACTAAGTTACTCAAGTTCCAGCTGACCAAAAAAAGTCAAATGTATCTAACAGTTTTGTAAGGAGCAGTAACTGCGTGAAGTACTGATACTCTCAATAATTAATTGTTCTTTGTAATAATGATCAATAATTTCTGCATTTTATATAATAATAACCCTTGCATTTGATATAGTGCTTTTTCACATCTTCTAGACTTCTCAAAGCGCTTCACAGATTATACTGTAAAGTGAATTAACTATATATATATATATATATATTGACTATTTAAAGCACTCTGAGACGCCATCCGGTATGGAGGGCGCCATATAAATCGAAGTTGTTGTTATATTTGTGGGCGAAACGTGACAGCCAATTGCGCACAGCAGTGTCCCACAAACAGTCGTGGATTGAAATGACCAATTTTATTATTGTGTATTTTTTGGGAGGGATTATATGTGTGTGAAGGGCACTATATAAATGCAAGTGGTTGGTTTTGGATTCACTTTCAAATAAGCTACAGTATTTCTAGATGGTGGGCGTCATAACTCTTTGTCTTTTGGAATCCAGTGTGTTGCAGCCCAGTGTTGCTCTGGTTCCCTCTGAGCCTTGTATCCTCTACACAAGATAATGCCAACAATTCAGATTAATGCATTTCACGTGGACCATGGATGGCCACATATATGATACTGTCTTGGCACGATTCTAACCAAATGCACACATTTAACTTACTTACACATACGTACCAGTCCCATTTCCTTAATACAGCCTTGACGCACATTTTAGACTATCGTGGGTGAGGGAAAATAGTATTTAAGGAGATAAGATTCCTTCTCCAATGTATTCAATAGCCACAGCTTGTCAGTTTCAACTCTTCTTAATCCCGGTTCTCCTTAAGAGTTAAAACCATGCCAAGCTCATAACACGAGTTCCAGGGTCACTTTATAATGTTCATGTGGTCATAGTGAACAAAGCAGCTAGTGCATTACAGTAAAAACGGCAGACTTTGGAATCCCCTTGAGTGCTAGAATAACTCATGTTAATAACATGAGAGACGCATTTAGGATGACAGGTGGCTGAGAGTAATTCAATCCAGAGGTCTGGTGTACATTAAACTAGAATGAAGCTTGAATAAATTTCAACAACAGAATTCTAAATTAATTGCTGTATAGCTCTGCCAACATTTTTTAAAAAATATTGTGCGATGTATATCAAGGACCAATTGTGTAGACTATTGAGAGATGCCTACTAATGCTACTTGCTTCTTGACTTCTTACTTCCTCAGCTGATTAGGGGTTCCGAAACAAGGCATGCAAAATGGGAATAATGCACCTGAAATGGTCAATGAGAAAGTCGACAACATCATGTGATTTGCATGATTATTTTCCAAATGAATTACAAGATTGTTAGTACATGGTATACATACATGGTGTATATATAGGAAATATCTGTACCAACCTCACAGCAAAGAGCATTTGTGACAAGTGAGCTATTTGCTACACTTTATCACAGTCATTTTAAGAATATTACTCAATTAATCAGGTTTTTTTTTAAAAAGCAAGGCAACCAAGTTACCTGGTTATAAGTTGAACATCAGTACTTAGGCCTCATTTTATACATACTGTAGTATGTTAATCAATCTTGAAAGCCAAATAAATACTGTACTGTATTGAAAGATGCAGAACTAGCAGCAGAGGGCAGCAGTAGCTTAATATTCAAGCACCAGCCATTCATTGAAGTGAAGCAATTTTGGGGAAGACTGCTATATAATGGAATTCTCCAGTGGTGAACTTCTAAGGGTGATTGATGAGGCAGAACTCAGTTTGGTGTTTTCTGCAGAATCTTAGAGCACTGATTGAAGTAAGAGAAAATGAATTGTGGCACTTTGTATGGGCTTACTCATTCATTTTGTGAAATGTGACATGAGGTTAGACTGACTCCTGGTTAAGACGGAGAATGGGTGAGGAGAGATGGGATAATGAACCTTTTTGAGTTTCTATAGTCAATGATCTCCTTTTGCCCCCATGATAAAGGAAATCCTAACTCATCTCAAACTATTGGATGGTTTGATCACCAAAAAACTGCCTTCCTCAGTGAGACCTCAAGATGCCAGTGCAGAATGGAAGTCAAAAAGCAGTTGTCTCCCAAGCAGAGCGGACGATATTGTTAACACTATTTGAAAACAACAAAAAGTACAACCATTGCAAATAACCCACTCGTTCAAATCAAATATTTACGGGTCCAATTGCAGAAGTAAAGAAAGCACAATTCTGCTTATTTGGGTTTCAAAAATAACCGTAGCTGACCTCAGATTGGAAAATCCCAATTGGCATCACCACTCTAGGCAAGTGAAAGAGAAAGGATAATTAAAATGGGTACCCACTCAGGGTAAATCGACTATGGATTAGTTGGATAGATAGCTTTTTTAGCTAGAATAAACACATTAACAATCACAAATATATCTGGCTTCCAAAAAAGCTACAAATGAAAACACCATGGCAACCATCTTAAACCACCATGTCCCAAGAGGTGTAAGTTAAGGAAATTCTTTACGGAAATTGTGGCCAATGGTTCTTTTGGAAGAAGATGAGGAATCTAGCCTTGTGGCTTGATCCACTTCCTCCTTCTCATAAACCAGCTGGTCAAACTCAAACCGAATACTAAGCCAGAGGTAGGTGCATTCAATGCCAAGAAGAAATAAGTGAGTGTCAGTTAAGCGCAATAGTAGCTAGGTGTTGAATGGTAATGAGTAAACAGCAGAGCCCTGAGGTTGGGAGATCTTGTCCCATGTCACAAGTCAGTGTGAAACAATGTTCAGCTGTTACATCTGTGTTTCAATGTTGTCTTTGCTTGACATTTGAGAATGTTATTAAAATAGTGATCTTAAAACAAGATCATCTAGCTGAAAAGATTGTGGAGTCCTGCAGCTCAGTGATTAGAGCGCTCGCTTTACAATCGAGGCCTGACTTGGTTTCCAGGCAGGGCAAAACCTTGGGTACGTTTCCTTACTCCACATGCCTGATAATAAACCTTCAAGAAAAAAATAATATATTGGTCATTTCAATCTAGGACTGTTTGTGGGACACTGCTGTGCATAATTGACTGCCACATTTCGCCAACAAATATACAGTCAATTCACTTTACAGTACATTCTGTGAAGCGTTTTGAGACATCCAGAAGATGTGTAAAGCGCTTTACCAAATGCAAGGATTATTTATTATAGACTGGATTCCTTCTCTAACCTAAAACTGTGCTTAGCTGTCGAGGACTCAAGGTGTCTTCTGTGCCTGAAGGACTTGAGCTTGAATTTTTTTGGTGACAGGATAGTCCTCCAGCATGTGGTTGCACATATTTTGCTGAATTGCAACTGAAATCCTGCAACTTCTGGACAGTTTCCAAGAAAAGATACAATACCAGGTCACTGGGAAGAACTGAGCGACGTCCAATCTAAACGTTGTAACTGGCAACAACAACTTTGATTTATATAGCGCCCTCCACACCGGACGGAGTCTCAGAGCGCTTCTCATGCAGCTGGTATCAAGCATTGATCACCGGCAGAGGATGAGTCAACTGGAATAAAAGGAGCTGGTGTGTGCCAAATAAATCACGGCAAGGCAGTAACTAAAACCAATTATATCAAGATCCAAACCAATTAAAACTTGGCCAACTTTCCAAAGCAGGGTGTCCCTGGATGATTCTTGGCCTATGGCACAGAAATTCACGTTTTCAACAGAAAACTACTAATTTCACTTGGGTTCAAATTATTTTTGTTTTGGAACATTTGCAAATGACCAGACTGCAATGGTTTGTAATATGTAAACAAGATAGGGTTTCATTTAACTTAAGTTTATACTTCTCAGGCTGTAAAGTGTCTATTTACCATTGGGTGGACAGAACACTGCTTTTCATTTTCCTATTGAATACATTCGGATATATTTATATCTCTCAACTGCCCTTTGACAGAGCTAGCTTCAGGCACTTTCTGAGGCTACATTCCCTCAAGAAATTCACATGTAAAAATTAAGATTTGGTGGTGGAATAATTGCCCTTATTCAATTATTCTGTGACCTGCACATAATTAAATGAAAGTCTAAAATGTTGCTCTTTCATCTAATTGCTTCATTTTTCATGACTATCATGCACCTCCCCTTGTCAGTTCCCATCATGCTGGCTTTAATTATTCCATTATTACTGTCCTTCATCACTTTTCAAAATTAGAGTTTAGTTGGCAAAGTGGAAAGAGGAGCATGAGAAAAGCTGTAGATTATAATAAATGAATGCAATGAAGTTTCATTGCTTTTGTACTGCTCCTCAAGCTTTCGGTTTTCCATCATTTCAAGAGGATTGACAAGCACAAAATCGGATGACTGGCACTGCAGATTTAATGTGTACATTTACACTGTTAATGTATACGTGTACCTGCAATGATGACCCAGCCGTTTAAATGTAGTAACGCATCATGAGGTTGAACAGGTTTTGTATTTGTAAAAGGAGAGACATGCATGTAAACCAGAATTATCTTTATTTAAAAAATTACAAATCAGTAGACAGTAGGGTTGTCGTTACAAAATGACCAGCAAATGAATCAAGAAATGATTTCATATTACAAAGAGTCACAGGTAGCCTAATTTTTTGCACTCATTCACCTTGATTTTCAGACAAATTTAGCCAGCACTAGTTTGTTTTTTCAATTTTTGCCCAGCATTTGTGAAAACATGTGCTTTTTTTCCTTTTTGAATGAAAATACTTTGGTGCAATTGGTCAGCTGTATTTTTATTGGTGCAATGCACTAAAACTTTTTTAAAAAATGGATAAATTCCCAGGCTCTTTGAATCTGAGTTTTTTCTTTTAAAAAAAACAACTCATATAAACGTAAGCATTTCTTAAAGTTGACTATATAGTTAAACGTGCACCATTTAATACCTGTGTATCACATTTCAAGTTCAGAATATTCATCCTGAATAGGGAAAACTGAAGAATGAAGGAAAGCCCCCTTCCCCCCTTCCCCCCATACAATATTCAGCACAGAGCATTTCTGCCTTTCACAATACAGATGTTAAAACACAAATAAACCTGCTAGATGCAGAAAAGAAAATGAGTATAATCCTTGACAGTGCAAGTTGTAATTAATAGTAACATATTGCTTTTATTAAAGAAAATACATGTAGCTAAATTTTCAAAATCCATTTGTAATGAATGTTTTATTAACAGTATGGATTGCAAAAGTCACTGTTTCCATGCAGATTGGAGAATAATAAAAATATCTGAAGCTGTACTTCCTGTTTCCAGACAATGAAACCCAGCTCACCAGAAAGATGACTTTTGTGTTGATATTCTGGCTGACAAATAGAACAGCCCACCCCTGCAGGAGTTTCACTCATTCATTCCCACTACAGGTGTTCTGGAAACAACCGATTCCAGTTTGTTGCATAATTGGTGCAGCTCACAGAATTCTCAGCTTAATTATAATGCCAGTTCCTGCAGCTTTCAAGGCAACAATAAAAATACAACTCCTTTACACTTAGTCAGTTTCTTGTTAAATTATACAGTAAAGATATGCACCGTTGAAAAAAAATCTTGCCTTATTCTTTATTGAAAAACTGATGTATTCCGCTGCATGTGGATACAGTAGACCAGTTAACTGAATAACTATGAAAGTACTCCAGTATTTTTTAAACAGTGATTTCTTTCTCTTAAAATAAAACCATTAAAGCAATTTAAGTTCTTAATTTCTCAACTTGTAGAAAGCAAAAAACTGTCTCCTGAACATCATAACTGATTTTAGCAACTGTTCCATCCAAAGAAAATGTTCCATGAGTTTATTTGATGAGGGCTGACATGTAAACACAGTAACCACAAAAGGGGACAAATTGAATTAGCTCTAAATAGCAAGGTGCTGTACAATGCATCTGTCATTGTTTAAGGCTCAATTAACTCCCCTTTAAAGACAATCTTTTAAAGGCATTTACCGATTTTTTTTAATACTGTAAAACATGTGCAATTAGGTTTCAATAAATACAAATTTTCCAAGGAAATGAAAAAATTAAAATTACAAATGAATTTTTGCATATTAACTTTTAAAAATGAAAGTGTGAAGCTACTGCAAAAAGGCTTATTCGTAAAGCAGGGAATTGTTTGGGCTTAATGTTTCAAATGCAGAGAAAATGTGCTACAGCTTCACAAAAAGGGTTTGCAGATATCCTCAAGCATTGACCCGATGTACTTTTCAAACAATGGCGATGTGCTGTAGAAGAGTGACTGTACGTTTTAAACACATTTTTCCAAGGCTCCTCTTTCACCCAAAAGGATGTAGGTTCTGAAGCAGCTTCTGTGCAAAATTTTCACTGAGCTCATCCAACTGCAAAAACAAAACAGAGATTTTAAAACAAATCTGAACTACTGATGTACTGGAAATAATTTCTTCAATTAAAGGATTATCAATGATAGTAATAACAAAGCTTGTACATGGGAATTCAAATTGCAGTAACACATAGTGTGACTAGCAAAACACTACGGACCAGCTATTTGTTCTGAGTCAACAAGTCATTTGTGATCCACTTGTCAAAATATCAGCATTATGGGTTAGAAGCCAAATTATAATTTATTGGTAATTATTTCACATGAGGTTCACAGCTTCTTCAAATCTGCACTCCCACCATCTTTGAACACTGAGAGCATTTTATGACAAAATGCACTTTCTAGACATGAAAATACAAAAGCTTGCTGTCTCTCAACATCTGCTTTAACTACCTTTCTCTTTCCTTCAACCCAAAAGTACCTTTCCTAAAATTCTGACAAGTGTGTTCAGATGTTTAATAGCAGCACAATGTAAGGTTTGAAAACCTGACAGATACTATAACCTAATTTGCATCTTTTGGATCATTAATCTTCTGGTTAAGAAAAATATTTTTTCACATTAGAATTCCATTTACAACTATAATCGGAAAAGTACCTAAACTCATTACAATGCACACACAGCTACTGCCTTTCCTTAGGCACATTTCTTCAAACAGAGCCTCATCCAGGAGTCTGGGTATACAGAAAAATTAAATAATGCAACACCAGAAATATCGCAAAGGACTAGTGCAACAGCACACTCGTAAATCCACTCGCTTCTCCAGCAGGAATGTGTTGAGTTGGCATTTCTGAATATGCAATTCAGGCACACTTTGCCACAATGTTTTGCTGGCTGTTTTAATTGTGGTCTAGTTAAAAAGATATCTATAGCAATGTCATCTTATTGACTGTAAATGAAAACAGTTAATAGTTTTGGTCTTTCAAGAAATAATATTCTTCGAGGGCTAATTTCCACGTCTGAAGGAATTACCATTCATAGTATTATTATCCCTCGTTCACTCGACCAGCAGCAGCTGTGCCTTCAGTCACGATGCCCTGAAACTAGGAAACTTTCATCCCCAATCCCTCAGTCTTACCTCCTCCTTCCCCACCTTCAGATCTTTTCAACTGTGCCTACGGTTACCTTCCCCTGGCTCAGTATCAAGAACAATGTTATAATAATTGCAAGTAGTTGTTGGATGGGAGAGCAAGGTTAAACTGTTCCTGGATTTCAACTAAAAGTCTTCTACTTTTAGTCTTTCAGCATCTTGGGACGTCCTCCCCACGTGAAAGGCGCTTTATAAGTTTAAGTTGTTGTTGTTGTTCTACACCATCACCTTAGTGCACTATATTGGCACACAGATATGATTGTTTAAAAATAAATTCTGGGAATTCCATTTCTAAACTCATTCCCTAGCCACAAAACAACCTAGTTGATAGCGCCTTTCAGTTAACCTCATTCCCTCTAGGGCAACAAGGATTTCCTCTATGAAAAATAAAGTTCAATAATTTAAGATTACAACACATCACATTTGCCGTGTTTTAGCAAACAAATTTTTGACTGAGTCTTCCTGTTAATTTCCTTTAGCATTCTGAAGTAAGCTCCAACCCTCAGTCAAAGCACAATTTCTATGTAAAAGAACAATGTTCACTTAGCACATGCAAGGTATTCACAACAACAACAACAAAATTACATTCATAGAACGCCTTTCATGTCGGGAGGACGCCCCAACTATCCACAACTACATAAACAAGGAATTTGGATTGGCCTCCATTGTACAATCTAAAATATAGGAAAGTTCACTGCCCATCCTGTAGATATCCAAAGCAAATAAGACAAAGTTGATTGTCTGCAGTTGGATAGCATGGATGTTCCAAGTACACAAGATTTATATGCACATGGTCTTATGATGACCATCTTAAAGGCTAATTTTACACCAATTATTGAAAATACTTATTAAAATGCCAATAGACATTTTCAGAAAGAAGTGTTACCTCATCTAATATCTGATGATTAGCTAAGCGGGTCACAAATGATGATGTGCCGAAGGGGAAAATCTATATAAAAAAATCTTTTTCTAAAGAAAATCATGATTTTAAAATTAGATAACCAAGTTCACCATGGTGAGCATTTCTCACTGAACAATAATAATCCCTGCATTTGATAGTGCCTTGTCACATCTTCGAGACGTCTCAAAGTGCTTTGCAGAATATGAGTGCAAAGTGTAGTGACTGTATTTTATGGGCCAAATGCAGCAGTCAATTGCCTTCCACTCTTATCTCACCCCTACTGCTGCAGAAATCCTTATTCGCCTAGGGCACAGACTTTTCCAATGTTCCACAGATTCAACAGATCCAAAATACTGCAGCCAGGGTTCACTTCTGATTCCCACCTTCTCACATTCCAGACCATACAAATAGAATAGTTTAAGATTGCCTGCATCCACTCAAGTATTTGGCCTTCAGTTTACCCACTCACTTTTTTCACTCCAATATTGGTGGCCATATCTTCAAGCATGCAGAACTCTCTTCCAAACCATAGGTTAAATAATAGGCTAAGTAATGAATTGAGGAAGCTTTACTGAAATTTTTTATAATTTCACACTAAGCTAACATTATAACCACATTCAAATACCAAAGTCAGGTATTATGAGGAAGCAGAACTAAAATTCAATCTGCTGTTATAGACTCATACAGTAGGCAATGTGGAATTTTAGCAGATTGTAACACAATTGATGCAGAGTCAAGAGTTAATTATTTTAACCCCATGACTCACCGGTGAAGTGAATAACAAGACAAACCATTAATGTTGTCCTGTGCAGGAATGTGTACCCAGATAGAAACTTGCACAAAGCAAGTTACTTGTATGCTGTTGTTTTACTGTCAGTTTTACTTTTCATAGGAATATGAAGCAGTAATCTTGGTAAATATATTCGCTCACAAATATAGTCAATTTTCCTACTCTTCTTCATCCTGCCCCTCCCCCTCCCCTCTTGTCCCTACCTAACTGTACAGTGCCTTGGGACGTCCTCTCGATGTGAAAGGGCTATATAAATGTAAGTTTTGATTGACTGATTGATTGAAATATTTATACTGTCTGCTCCACATGGCTTTCAAACTCAAACATTAAATAATTTTTATTTTAAACTACTACAGAGCTCAGTACAATTTACAGAATAGATTTGAAGATAACACAATTCACAATGGGAGCACACAAGGGAAGAAAGGAAAGGCCGAAACAGCAAGTCAATGAGGAATAGCCATATAATAAGCAACAACATCTTATCAGGCCATCTCACTTCTGCAGAAAACCGTGTTCCATTGTTTTTAAAAAGGATGTCAACAATCTGTAGAGAAGTAGCTGAACACAACAGCAGTTACACTCTTTGTTGCAACACATGACTTGGAGCTTGGAAAGCATGGAATGTTTTATTCATCTCTTCCTTCACTAGTCTAATCTTGTCAGAATTCCTTCAGCGTGTAAATTGCTAAAGCAAAATGATAAAACTACGGTGACTAGAGACAGACCACAGAGAACCCCCCCAACAAAGTTTGTGAATTTCCAGTCAGAAAATCTGTTTCCTGTTTTGGAGTGTCATTCATAACCAGGAAACAATGACCTGTGAACTTCCCACTCTATTTTCTTGAATACACATAAAGTACGTGAAACAAATAAATTACTCTGGCACAGTGTAAAGTGAAGCCACGGTAGCTTTTATAACTTTCATCACTTTAGATACTAAACATCCTCAAATGCTTAGAAAAATAATTTCATGGATACAGCAAATGTTTGCTTTTGTAACAACACTGAAGATTTGTTTATAACAGAGCAAGTTAGAGAGAAAGCAATATAATTTGTCATTTCTGTTGATCAATTGGGATTAAAAAATAAATTAGTTTGGTTATAGTAAGTAAAATGTCATTAATGCAAAGATTTACAGTACACCCCAAATCGCTGACGTTTTTCTCAATTTGTTCACATCATAGCATCATCTCTCCCGACCCCCATCAAGCCAATGTCCTTCTGCAAGCCTCTGCTAATACTGCTCTATAACCAACTACAGTAAAAGCCCATTTATCCGTGAACCGATCAACCATAACTTCCGTATAACCGGCACATCAAAAAAAAGGTCCGCATTCAATTAACCGGAATTCATCTGGAAAAATGCATTTAATTTTTTTTTAGTGTTTTCGGCCGAATATCCAGCACGCGCTTTAATCGGCGTTGGCCAGGTCCCAGGAGTGCTGGATAAACGGGCTTTTACTGTAATTATAAAAGCTCAGAAAAGAATAGTTTATATTCCCGCATGTGTAACAGAACCTTTTTTTGAAATTTCAGATTAAGTTACAGTGAAAGTTAACTTTATCCATTGTCATAAATATGTGGGAAAACTGGGAATAATCTCTTCTCTCTCCCCACACCCCCACCATCATCATAATAATCCTTGAAAAGTAAAACAATTTGATAAAAGATGTAGTCGTAAGATGTTGTAAATTAAAAATGATACGGATTTGTAGAAATATTTGATTCACACCGCACTGGCCTGCTGTGATAGACGAGTATTAACACTTCAATTCATTACGGTAATCCAGTTACCTGATCCATTTCATTTCCTCAGAGCACTACTGAAACTAATTAAGACTTTTTTTTAAAAAACAAACTTTTTACTCATTTTCTAAACTGTGCTAACAAACATACAGTAGCATACTGAAGTGCCAGGCTTCCCTCTTCACCATAGTTAGGTATTGGGAAGAATGTGGTCCATGGTTCCTGGCTGGCCAATTGGTATTTCCCATCTACTCTTATGAAGCAATGTTCACAAGGTTTAGATCAGGAGCTCACCACGAGAGAAAAAAAGCACATGCACAGACTTGCATCTCACCACATTGCCGTGACATGTTAGAACATTCTTGGAATTATAAGGGAACTGTATACAAAATTAAATCTTTTGCACTGAGCTATACTGCCTTTTTCACATGGCTCACAACATTTTGATTCCATGTTAGTCCCCCATTTTCACAGTTGCTGTTTACACATTCACAAGAGCAAATATTACTCTCTTTGGGGTATATCAAGTCAGTTTATGATAAAAATGTCACAATCCAGAAACATTTAAGCCTTTCCTCTTCAACCGTGTTGCAGTTACCTAAGACCCTCCGGTTCAGCCAAAGTTAAGTGCTCTGGGACACTACCCTGCGTGAGGTGTGATGTATAAATTGTACAAAGTATAAATGGTTGTTGAACCATTGCACTTTTATCTGGGTATTGCTACCCTATCAGTATTTAAAAGTAATTTCCTGTTGAAACAGAATTACAACTATACCTAGTTTGATATGTCTGTTTATTTTATTTAACCACAGGTCACCGCACATTTTACAAAGAGATTCTCAAACAGTTTATCAATGTTGAGCAATGATACTGCCAGAGCTTGAATAACTGCACACAAAGTTCAGTCACATGGTGTAGTATATACTTCTGAAAGGCCATATACTGTACATCCATCTACGTGCTTTCCTCAAACCCATTTATAAGCATAGTAAAAAGAGCTAATCGTATTAGAATACATTGGTTTAACCAGCAAACCAGTTATTTCTCAATATTTTTTCTTTCTATATGTTTCATCAACAAGTATCTACAATACTGGATTAAATATTCGCTCAAGCCATTTCAATACAATTTCTCTTCTCCCTTGTAAAAGTGATAAATGGGTTAAACTCTTATTAATTTATAATTGATGTTGGGAGTAGTAAGTAATTCAATCTAATAATTTATTTTTGCAATTACAACAACTTCCAGTTATACTGTGTCCGCTTAGCACAAGATAGAGTTCCAGAGCGTTTGAAATTACAAGCAATTTACAATTCCTGCTACTTTGCTATGGCTACTAAGACTAAAACTGTTACAGCTCTGAAGTCATATCTGTGAGGAAGTTTCAAACAGAATGTATCCAGTTGTATTAGGTGATGAATCCTACTATAAAAGGTATAGTAATGTGGACTTACGAAGTGCTTTTGTAAAATTCTCCAACATCCTCCCCTCCCAAAAGTGCCAATAATCTTCACACAAAGCCAGGCTTACTGGGATGCCATTTGATCATTGAGGAGAATTTTAACAAATCTCAAGTTAACCCAACTAACCATTCATATGTACATCACTGGATAGGCAAAAAGGAACAGAACACATGGTGCAGAGAACAATTGTGCCAGCTAAGAACTGCAAAATTAGTGCATTCCAGAGATCAAACCTTGGATCTTCCCAATCAATAAATTTATCTACTAAAATCGTTAAAAAGCCTGCTGTAATGCATTATATATAAAATCTTCAAAATTATGCATATAATAATAAAAACTTACAATTAGTACATATGCAATTTTGCAAATACACCATAGCTAACTGCAACTTAAAATTGAATATACTTGGCTTTTAATAGTAAAAAGATCTTGCAGGAAATGATACCCTCCCCCAAATACTTTTCAGAAAGTGTATGGAATTTTGCAGAAATGCTAACCCCTTCTCTCCCCCAAACCATTTTGTAAAGGAATACTCCCCCCTCATTAGCTTCTCTCCATTCATCACTTCTTTGACAGGAAACTGGGCAAACAGCAGTGGTTAAATACTCTTCCTTTTGATGTAACATTAACTACTCCTCCCTCAACTCTCTGGTTCTCTTCAAAACAGTAAGATCACTATCTCCCTGTATGGTTGGATAACATACTAATATGTTAATATGTCAAATACTGCCCTATTTTTAAAAGACATCTCAAACACAAAAGTTCAATTATACAACAAACCTTTTCCTTCAGACCTTTCAAAGTTTTAGAATACATCCTTCTGAAAGAAAGGTTTACGATCCTTGAGGGGGTCCGATAGCACATAAATACGCACAGCAGAAAGTCATTATTGAAAGCTATAGGGATCGTTAAATAATGATTTAAGCTTTTTTTAAAAAAAAGATCCTCACAAGACTTTGCAGATCTGTATAACCTACTGTTGCCAACAACAACAGAATTACATTTGTAAAACCAACGTAATTGTTTTCAGTTAAAAAAGAGATGGGTTCATCAGAACCGAAATATCAATTTATTCTACCTATGTTGTTCCTACTGAAAAACTATAATAAAATATCATGGTGACTTTGGACATAGCAACATAAAGCCATGTTCTTCACCATTCCGCTCAAATTCTGGCCCCCAAAAAGTAAAATGTTTGTACAATTCCTGCTCCACTATGGTTTCAATAAAATGCCAGCCAGAATGACACTGAGCCCATTGAGACAGTAACATTTCCTGATTCAATAGTTGGTTTGGAGCAAGTTAATAGCCACTTTCAGTTCAAGTAGGGAAGGAAATGCTGCAATTGATCTGGCAATCCAAAGATTGGGATAATTTGAACAGCATTCCTAATGTGAATCCATGAACACAGTCAAACAACCTCACTGTTTAGGCTCATGCATGAATAATGAACACTTGCACAAGGAACTGAAGTGAGCACCCCCAACACAAGTCAGTAACTTCAGGAGGAGGATTATTCTTCACACTTCCAAGTAAAGTGTAAGGTATAATACAATAAATTATATAGGTTATAGATTGGCCCACAAATAGGGTTACACTAGTCAGAATAGCTGACTGCAATAAGAAATTGCTTCATATCAATATGAATTCTATATCAATACGATACAAATTGAAGTTGTTGTTGAATTCACTATTCCCACAACATTCAATTACAACAACAATAACAACAACAAAAAATTACATTTATAGAGCGCCTTTCACGTCGGGAGGACGTCCCAAGGCGCTGCACAGGAGGCGCGTGACCCGAGCTGAGAGGGGAGTGTTTGGGAAGGGGTGGAACACGAAGGGGAGGTCAAAAAATTCGGGGTGGAACAAAAGGCACGGTCGAAGAGGAAAGTCTTCAAACCGGCCTTGAAGGAGGAAAGGGAAGAAGCGAGACGGAGGGATTGAGGGATGGCATTCCATAGGGTGGGAGCGGAGAAACTGAAGGTCCGGCCTCCGATGGTGGGGCGGTTCGGGCGGGGGGCTTGGAGCAGGCCAAGTCCTGCTGAACGGAGGGTCCGGGTGGGCTTGTAGGGGGAAAGTAGATTGGTTAAATAGGGCGGGGCAAGGCCGTGTAAGGCCTTGAAGGTGAGGACGAGGATCTTGAACTCGATCCTCTGGAGAATGGGGAGACAATGGAGACGGGCGAGGGTGGGGGTTATATGGAGGCGGGTGCTGGATAATACACGGGCTGCAGAGTTTTGGATGACCTGCAGCCTGTGAATGGAGGAACTGGGGAGGCCGACGAGGAGAGAGTTACCATAGTCCAGCCTCGAGGTGATGTATGCGTGCACGAGTGTTTCGGCAGCGCGGGGGGTAAGATAATAGCGGAGCCTGGCAATGTTGCGCAGGTGGAAATAAGAGTGAAATACAAAGTGCAATAACAATAACGGATACTCAAATATTAATAAAAATCCAACCATGCATTGAACACTTAGTTATATGGCGCATCCAGAAGGTGTGGATTCAAGCCCTGCATTAGGTCTTGAGCTCAAAATCTAGACTGACTCTCGGCCAATTGGGGGGCACGGCATTGTTAAAGGTGCTGTCCTTCGATGGGTCATTAAACCAAGATCAACAACAACTTGCACTTTTACAGTGTCCTCCATGCCAGGCGGCATCTCAGAGCGCGCAACAATGGCGGAGACCGAGGCCGAGCCAGGGGGAAGGTAACCGTAGGCGTGGTCCAAATCAATTCAAAAAGATTTGTTTTCCCCACCATGCTTCCCGATAACTTCCCAAGTTATTTGGGCATTTACCAAAGGGCATTCACCCTTTGTGAAATCTTACTAGCACTACTGAGTGTCACACTTGCCTTGTTAAGTACTGTACTCTTAATAGAAATTGCTTGTGTACACAGACAGGGCAAGATGCTATATAGAAAAAAGTCTGTATCGTCGTCACTTTGTAGCCATCATATTGAAAGTCGCTCATGGAAGTCATATTTCACACGAAGAGTTTGCTCACTTGACCGACGTGCGTTATTTAATTGGGACATTTGGCTATTCTTGCTGAAGCCGCAGATCGCTGATTCAACCTGGCTCGATAACCATCACTCTCCATTGAAAATAACCAAGTGGGATCAGCCACTGGGCAGGGTTCAGGGCGGGAAAAGAAAAGTTACCAACAAACCGGACTTCACGATGACCGCATTGAAAGGTCAACAAAAAGCTAATAATAATCCTTGCGTTCGATAGAGCGCATTAGCACATCTTCAACACGTCTCAAAGCGCTTCACAGGATATACCGTAAGGAGAATATTGATTGTATATTTTCATGGCTACATGCACTTGGGATAGCTGACGTCCCAGCTTTTTTTTTAACGGGCAAGAGAGGAAGGAGAGAGGAGAGGAGAGGAGAGGAGAGAAAGGGGCCCGAATTCGTTTGCCATTTTCTCACCTGTTCCAATAATGGCCACGAGTTGCGGGTGCTTGGCTTGGTGTTCACTGGAGGGCACACGAACAACACTGATCCTCTTTATCCGGCAGCGCCGTGTAGTTCATCTGCCGCACGATCTCGGCAAACAGTTCGTCCACCATACTCTTGCTCTTGGCCGAGGTCTCGAGGAAAGGGCAGCCCCACTCCTCAGCCAGGGCCCGGCCCTCGGCAGCCGACACCTCCCGCTCGCTCTCCAGATCCACCTTGTTCCCCACCAGGATGAGAGGCACTTTCTCGTAGCGCTTGACGCGGATGATCTGGTCCCTCATGGGCTTGATGTCCTGGAAGGACTGCTGGTTGACCAGGCTGTAGACCAGGATGAAGCCCTGGCCGTTCTTGATGTACAAGTCTCTCATGGAGGCGAACTGCTCGGTGCCCGCCGTGTCCAGGATCTCCAGCACCGACGGCGACGAGTCCACCTCGATCTCCTTGCGGTAAAAGTCCTCGATGGTCGGGTCGTATTTCTCGATGAACGTCCCGGTCACGAACTGCACCGTCAAGGCCGACTTGCCCACCCCGCCACTGCCCAGCACCACCACTTTGTACTCCCTCATCACCCCCCACCAGCTCGGGGCCCTCGGCGGCGGACTCCCTCCCTCCTTCTAACCTTCCCTCTCTGTGGCCCCGCCCGAGGAAGCGCAGGGGCTCCTCGGGCTCAAGTCGCAAAACCAACCGGGGCTTTCGAAGCCAAAGAACACGGTCGCTTCACAACCTCTACCTCGGTGTCTGGGTCTGTGTCTCTGTCTCACACTCCGCCGCCGTGTGGGGGAGGCGGGGAGGGGGAGGGGATTGGCCTAAATGAAACCGGAGCGTCCGTCGCTTCCTCCGGCCTCCCTCCGGGGCATCGGCGGCACCGTGTGAGAGGTGATGAAGGGAGGGAGGGGGGGGGGGGGGGGAGAGAGTGAGTCTCAGGCCCGCTCGAGGTCTCCTCTCGGCGCCGCCATGGCCGCCGCCGCCGCCCGCTCTGGCTGTAACTCTCACTCTCGAGTGGCTGGAGTAGCCGCCAGTCGCACGGACGCTAAAGGCGGTGACACCACACTTCCTGTGTGACTCTCTAACTGGTCCCGCATCCCACTCCACTCAACCTTCCTCCTTTCTCAGCTCAACAGGAACCTTCCTACTCCATCCCCCAACTCAGCTCCTCACACTGTGTAGACACTCTAAATGGCATTGACCGAATAAATACCACAACGACAATACTCCCGGCTGCACTGAGACATTTAAAACAGGAGGACAGAGGTTTTGGGGGCAATTTCAGGACAGGCACCAGGAAGTGTGTGCGTGTTTATACATTCTGTATATACCCTGCATAATGATACTTCTAGACTTTTCAAAGCACTTCACAGCGTATACTGTAAAGTGAATTGACCGTATATTTGTAGACGAATACAAGGCGGAGTTGCGCACGGCGGTGTCCCACAAACAGTCATGGATAGAAATGACCGGTTCATTAGTCTTTTAGATTATTATCAGGTGTGTGGAGTAAGGAAATTTGCCCAAGGTTTCGCCCTGCCTGGAATTGAACTCGGGTCTCTCACTTTGTAAGAAGAGTGCTCCAAGCATTGAGCTATCAGACTCCACACATATATATTTCTTCAAAAAATGTTTATCAATAATAATAATAAATTGTTATTTTAAATAATCATTTATTACCAATAATAATACTTTATTTTGTGGCGTACCGTAACTCAGCGGGGTTCAATTCCAGGTTAGGGCGAAACCTTCACCAAGTTTCCTTACTCCACACACCTGATAATAATCCCTCAAAAAAAAACAATAATAAATTGGGCATTTCAGTCCACGACTGTTTGTGGGACACTGCTGCGTGCAAATGACTGCCTTGTTTCGCCCGCATATATACAGTCAATTCACTCTACAGCATATCTGTGAAGTACTTTAAGACATCTAGAAGACGTGAAAAGCACTATATCAAATACAAGGATTATTATTATTAAATTGGTCACTTCAATCCACGACTATTTGTGGGATGCTGCTGTGGGTGATTGCCTGCCGCGTTGCGCCCACAAAGTATACAGTCGATTCACCTTACGGTATGTTCTGTGAAGCGCTTTGAGACATCTCAAAAACATGATAAGGCGCTATGTCAAATGCAAGTAGTATTAGAAACAAAAACAGAAGTTGCTGGGGAAACTCAGCAGGTCAGGCAGCATCCACGGAGAAAGGAAAAGGAGTCAATGTTTCAGGTCTCCAACCCTTCGTCAGAACTGGTAGTAGTAGTAGTATTTACCCAAAGGGTAATTAACTACTGAGACAGCTTATCAGGAAAGGGGCTTGAGGCCAGAACGGTGGACTTCTTTATATGTAAAAGAAATGACAGATTGATGCTGTGATGGAAAGACAGTCAGGTGGGGTATTCTGAAAGGAGTACATCAAATGGGCCAAAGTGCCATCCTCAACCAAACCAATCCTGTGATCTCACCTCGTTCCTGCTGAACTCAAGAGAATCCCTGCCCCCAAAAGAACCAGAAGTTTTAAAAAGAAACTTGAAAAGGATTAGCAACCCTGAGCCATCCCGAGCAGGTTACTAATGACTTTGGTCCACCATCCTCAACTAATAAAACATGGGAACTGATTTATTTTTTTAAATGACTAATAAATTAATGTCAGAATCCTCAAACGATGGTGATTAATTGTTCCCCTAGATCAAAGTATTCCGTTCAAGAGACCATTTGAAGAGAAACAGTTGCACCATTTGCAAACCCGGTGAAATGAGTGGAGCTGAGGTTTTGGCAACCTGGAATTAAGTGAGACTTGGCAGGTGTACTGAATCTACCGAGAACTTGCGGGCACTAAAAGCCTTACTCCTAAACCTTATCTCAGAGGGCATCTCATCGTATAGAGGCATGTAAAATGCTAAATTGTTTTTTTACAAAGAAAACAAAATACTGTAATACTTTCTCACTTCTGGAGAACCCACCTGCTATTACTTTGTGTTGGCTGTAAGGATGGTTCTAATTTCTTATTGGTACGAATGGGTAATAAATGGGTAAAATTCCTTTAATGAGCTGGAGAATTGGGTCACTGACCTCCTTTAGGAGACTGCAGTATCTACAGGTTCAATGTGAAAACCATTAACAATGTGTGGGGGTAATTTTGAAAATGCTGGGATACTTTTGAAGTTGGCTGCGTGGCTTGGCACCCCCAAGAGAGAACGGAAGGAGAGGGGCCACATCTGTTATTCAGTCTCATAGATGAAGCCAAATATATAGGTAGGATAGATTTAGCCCAAGCTGACTGTAAATTACAGTCGTTTCACTTCTCTTATGTATGGGTGGGTACCTGAAGCATATATATATTATATATAAAGACATGAAGTTTTTACTAATAATCCTTATATTTGATATTGCATGTCAAGAGGACATCCCAAGGGGCTTCACAGGATATACTGTAAAGTGGAGTGATATTGAAATTCCCCCCAAAAGTGTGTTGTAAATTAGAATGCATGGGTACTATTAACCAATTCTGAGGGAAAACGCTAGATGGAGCCCCTTATCTTAGAAACATGAGCCAGTTCCTGTCCTGCTGCCTTGGCCAAAACCATTCCTTCCTCCTGGGTGAGAGAGGACAACATGGAAGTGGGAATGAAACTAAAATGCTTCGATGGTGCATTTTAAATAAATCTACTTTATAATTTGAAATCCAATGTTAATTAAATTGTTGGTCAGTGTAGTGGGGATATATTCGATATCTAACAAGAGAAAATTTCCAGTCTCGACCATCGCCTAAATTTGTCTGCCTTTATACTGAGAATTCAGCAGCCTGATCACTAGATGGAGCACCATATATAATAGAAATACATTTACCTACCATTTGTTTTTACTCCGAACTGGTTAAAAGTAGCACATGGTAGACGAATGTGAACAATTCTGGGAATACCTAGCCTTTTCTTTAGACACTCAGCTCATTTTGATTGGTAAATAAACCAAAGCTTCATAGGCTTGCAATTCTTGAACAGAATTATGGAAAATTGGCTTCTATATTTAAACATCTTCTAAAATTCTGTAAACTGCTAAATTTTAAGACAATGCTCTTCAGGCTAAGGCATTGAGAAATGTCAGCCCTTAGCATTTTGCTTTTACATTCAAGCCCACCCTACTGTCTTAGTGAATGACTTCAAGGAGAAAAATAAACACAATTAAAAGTTTATCTTATTTTTAAAAAATTATGTTAATGCTTTAAAACTTTTTTTGGAAACCTGTATAATGATGCACTCTTGCATTATTAAAAAATACACACTCTATGAAGAGCATTATTTGACTTGTGAAGGAATAGATCTGATCCAGCAGAATAACAGAAGAATAATGTATGCAGTGTTGATTGTGGGAAATATTTATTCTTTTAGGTTTGCATCAATAAACTTTTTCTAAGAAACAAAACTGAACTAAATATACTTGATTGAAAGTGAGCTTTTTTTCTGCCTGAGGCCCCACTGCCTTGAATGTGCCTGGTCTTGTCTTATCTTATCTAGCAAGATATGTCAGGTCAGACAAAGATCACAGTGCAGTTAGAATAGGACCCATTCTAGGAAAACAAATGGAAACTGATAACAGAAAGAATTTTCAGCATGCTTTTAGTTCTGTTGAGTGAAAATGGTGATAAAAAGCAAATTAATATCAATGTGTCTTGGAGGCCACAGAAAAAGCTGAGTTGTGAATTTAAATGTGTGTTGCAATATCTCTTGTTAGTCAGCAGACCAGAAAAAAAAGAGTATTTGATCACAGTTTGTAAAACAGTATTTGATCACAGTTTGTAAAACAGTTTCAGAATTTATAAACGTATAGCAGAATAAACGTAAAGCAGAAACACTAATCTTTTATGTGCTCTGAGATGCTACCCTCAGTGGTGTGTGCTATATAAATCCAAATACCGGTAGTTGTTGTAATCTCAATCCTACACAGTGGAACCTGCCTGTATGCCTCACCTTTGGGACTGGCTTCAAGTGCTTTTTATCAATGATACCTTCTAGTACATGTCTGTTGTCTAATCGTTTATTGTTTGGGACTCGGGTTAATGTGGATAGTTTCAAGCTCTGCAGAAAACATCCTGTATACCTGTTGTTCTTTAAAATGATTTGCAATTGATACGCTGATTTAACATGGCGATACATTTCAAAGCACTTCACCATGTTTCCCTGTAAAATGTAGTGACTTTGTATTTGTCGGTAAACATTTGCACACAATGATTTCCCCAACAGCCATGAAATGCATAAACATTTTATATCTGGGGGGAATTGTAAGACACTGGATGAAAGTCTTTTCCTTTGAAATTGTGCCATGAGGTACAGCATTGCTGACAATGCAATGCTTTAACATTGTATGGGAGTGAACACACATAAGAATGTATTTATAAAATACACATAAAGGATAAATCTTGAAGGCACTGGGTGTGGAATTGTATCAGAGAGAGGCTCGATGGAGGAAATGGTCATGGTATTATTCAGAAAGTTTTGCTGGTCATAAAAGAAATGACTATCTATGCTGAGATTTCAAGAAAACAAACCGAGCATGGCTTAATCATACCACCAGGGGGACTGTGTCCCTGTGAAACTGCTGCAGATTGCTCATGCAGAATACAAATTTCAAGCAACATAATAAAATGGATTAACTGACTGTCAAAGGGATTTGCAGTCTATCATTTTGACAATTAGAATCAATACCGGATACATTGCCCACACTGCCTGAGTCTCAATATTCCCAATCAGCACTGAATGCATCGCCCACACAGCATGTGCATTGGCAGTCCCATTACCAATTAATGCACATGGCTCACCCATTTTGTTTGATGTTTCTGATTGGTACCGGATACACCGTCCATGCAGGCTACACGTCAATATTACCTATCAATCCTGCACGCACTGCTCATTTTGAATATATTTTGATATTCCTGATCAATCCTAAATAAACTGGCTATCCAATTCTTCAATATGTCTAATCACTGCTGGACATAAGAATAAGAATAACGATAATAATAATCCTTGCATTTTAAAACAGCACTTTATAACTTCTTTGAGACATCTCAAAACTCTTCACAAAATATTCTGTGAAATTAATTGACTGTATATTTTGTGGGTGGAACACAGCAGCTAATTGTGCGCACCAGAGGCCCACAAACAGTCATCAAATTATTTTAATTTTTAAAAAAGATTTTGAAGGGATTATCCTCCCCCCCACCCCCCAGAAAAGTGATCTACCAATTGACTAACAACTGGGTTCCTATAGGTAATCAGAGATTGGGGAGTAAGGAACTTGCCTAACGATATGTAGTACCCTCAAATAAAAGCCAGTTCAATCCATATCTTGACCATTCATGTTGCAGAACTATTGCATCAAAAAGAACAGTATTATCCTTGTTTTACTTTTCAGTGTTAAGTTTTCCATTGTATAGTGCATTTATTTGTCCTACAAGTGCTTCAGTTAACGTATATTTAAAGACATTTGATAGCTTATTAATGTCACTGTGTATGTGAGGGAGGACAGATAAGGGGAAGAAAGCATGGCACGTGAATAAGTGCATTTGAGAAAGGGGTAAAAGTAACCCCTGTGGGAAACAAACCACATAAACAAGTACATGCGGAATGAGGAACATTTATAAACCCCATGACAAACATATCATCTAAATAGGCACATGTGAGTTGTGGATAACTTTAGGCCAGACAGGAAACAGGTCACATAAATAGGTGCAATGAACAGTTATAATGATGTAGCGAGCAATGAGCAATACAGGTTACTTTATAGTTTAACTCAAAGCACTTAAGTGTATAAGCAAGCAGTCTAAGCTATGACCAAATGCAAACGTAAAAACACCTCAACACAACTGGATTTGAAAGAAATAATATGAATGATACAAGTACCTATTACAGTATTAATATACTAATCATTATGTCCTGTGTTGGATTTTGATGACACATAGGAACAGGAACAGATAGAGGCCATTCACCACTTCGAGCCTGTTCTGCCATTTAATTAGATCATGTCTGATCTGTACCTCAACTAATCCTTTCATTTCCAATTTCCCACTTTCTCCCTGTATCCCTTAATACCCTGACCTACCAAAAATCTATCAACCTCACTCTTGAGTGTGTGGATGGATCCAGCCTCCATGACCTATTGGGGGAGAGAATTCCGGATTTCTACCACCCTTTGAATGAAAAAATGCTTCCTGATTTCACTCTTAAATGGCCTGGTTCTAATTTTAAGACTATGCCCCCTTGTTTTGGATTCCCTCACCAGAGGAAAAAGCTTTGCTGTATCTACCCTATCGAATCCCTTCATCATCTTAAATACCTTTTTAAACACAGATAATACCACTGTGTTTATCCCGTATGCTGTTCTCATGTGTCTGGGTAGCTGCCCAAATCTTCCAATTATAGATGCTACAATGATAGATTTTCTAATCAGGGATGTACAGACCTGTTTCCCACAGATGATATGCAGGAGGCATCACAATTGTGGGTATGATTGTTACTGTACTCACATTTTGCTAATAAGTCTTCTCAAATATCCTTTAAGCTAGCTAATTACATTTTCAATAAAAGTGTGTGCGCAGGACAAACATTTACACCAAACACTGTGTCGCATGGCTCCTAACTGTAATCAGTGCAGAATGTAAGAATGATGGGTTGCAAAGCATTTCCCAATAGATGTGTTGGCATTGCTCTGTGAGAATCATGTGCTATCAGCACCATGTGTACACACTGGTGTCTTTGAACCTCTTTGCACTTTATACTTTGGCAGTCCAATACATCTCACAACTTTGGCATTCCATTACATCCTAAAAAGGAGCCATTGATCAGTGTAATCACGAAAACCACTCCTGCAAATTGCAAAACCTGTGACATGGATCACGAGTGTACGGAGCAGCAGATAATTGCCACTGATGGTACTTACAGTTCGAAGAAACCATATTATCACCTGGAAAGCAGCTGATTGTTAAACGCCCTTTAACAACAGTATCACAAATAGTGGTTGTTGACCAACAAATAAACCTCTAGAGTGGTGCATTTTGCATAACATGTCTTACAATGTCACTACTCTCCGCTACCTTAATGACAGATTGGTCATTTTCAATCCAAGACTGTTTGTGGGACACTGCTGTGCACAACTGGCTGCTGCGTTTTGACCACAAATATACAGTCAATTCACTTTGCAGTATATTCTGTGAAGCGCTTTGAGAAGTCTCGAAGACGTGAAAAGCACTGTATCAAAACGCAAGGATTATTATTTAAAGCGCTCTGAGACACTGTTCCAGTGTGGAGGGTGCTATATAAATCCAAGTTGTTGTTGTTATTGTTGCTTTAACTGCAGGCAGGGAGGCTGATAGCCAGATGGAAGCTTATATATGATTTTTATTTACAAAGGCTCTAAACTTGTCTCACAAGTGAGAGGACCTGTGCTCTATCCCCAGGCGATGCAAACGTTGGGTAAGTTCCCTTATTCTAACCACATGCCTCTGTTTACCAGTAGTAACGTGAACTCAGTTGTTAGTCAATTGGTGGATTACTTTTCCTGGTGAAATAGTTCCTTCAAAATAATGATAATTTGGTCACTCAATCCACGACTGTTTGTGGGACAATGCTGTGCGCAGTTGGCTGCTGTGTTCTGCCCACACAATATACAGTCAATTCACTTTACCATATAATCTATGAAATGCTTTAAGACGTCTGGAAAGATGTGATGAGGCACTATATCAAATGCAAGGATTATTATCATTATTTTCTTGGTTGCATATTTTTTACTAATAATCAAAGTAAAATCTTCTCTGCTCATTTTGAAACATTTTCCATCCACTAGGAAGGTGTAAATTCATTCACAATAAGGCGGTTGTCCCTTCTGCTCCACTGCTTAAATAAAATGTGTGGTCCACAGCAGATTTCCTTGTGGCTTGTTCGAATGGCTCATTCGATGCATGTGACACAAAGCAAGAAGAAATCAATCAATCAAAACTTACATTTATATAGCGCCTTTCACGTCAAGAGGACGTCCCAAGGCACTGTATAGTCAGGTAGGGACAAGAACAGGGGGTGATGGGTCGGGACAGGATGAAGGAGAGAAGGAGAATTGACTGTTTGTTTGTGGACGAAACGCAGCAGCCAAATTGCGCACAGCAAAAAAGATGCCTTGAGCTCAGGTTGCATTCAGAACAAAATAAAGGTCAAGTGAGCATATTTAGAAAATGAACTTCCTGGTGTGGAGCGCTCATTGCCTGCAATGATTCTCTTTCTGTTGCTATAAACCCATCATCAGCAGAGTCAAATATAGCTGAGTGACTGAGCTATGTTCTTGGTCCTTTCAGTCGATGCCGACTGTGCCACCAATAACATGGTCAGTGTAACTGAACCTAGCCACTGACCAGGCCCTTCAAATTAAGGCATAAGTATGCTTTGCCACAGTCACATTGATACAAATCAATTAACTGATATTATTTGGGATAAATAAACTCTGCCGCCTACCTCACCATCCGTTCTGTGCTTGCTGTTTTTAACCCACTGTGTTACGCTGACGTAGATTGAAAGAATTTCAAAGAACTTTTTCACTGTTTGATGTTTGTATTAAGTAACATTGAAGTGCGTGTGTTGTGTGACACTGGAATAGAAAGTATAAAATATTGGACTGACCGACATAATGGTCATTTGATCTGCAATATATCATCATTTGCAGCAACTAACCATCACATATATGTATACTACCGTCGCATTCTACATAGGTGAACTGAACAGTCTGACTACCAACGCTTTCAATGCAATCAATGTGTGTTTGCTCCCTCCTGTGCCACCCAATGCTAAATTCTTTAGAGTACATTTTATAACTTTTCCTCAAAACTTTAGGGGGCCAGGAATTGAAAACAAAATGCTACATGCATGGTTATCGTAAGTACACATACAGATCTTGAAGTGAGAAAAACGAGTCATGGCGCTGGTCGAGTACACAAACACGAAATTAGCGGTGTTCAGAAATCCCAGTTTGTAGAATGTGAAAAATGTCTTGCAAGGGCGTTGATAAAAGCTTGAAACCCACGCAGCACAGAGAAACTGTATGTAGATGATGTGAATGTAATAATTAATAAATAGAGAATAGTGCATTAGTGTGTAGCTTAGCATCACAGCCATGATGTGATTCAAATTAAAGCATCATAAGGTTCTAACATCCCAAATGAGTCAAGTATCTGGTTCCTACTGTTGGACATGTTGATAGAATTAAATTCAAAGGTGCAAAATCGTTCAAACAAATGGCATGTATTGCTAACTGATACCTCTCCTTCAGCTCTTATCATTCATGATTGAGTGCACAGTGCTAACTCTGAATTTGATAGATTAGACTTCAGTGATGTGATTCGCTCATCGAAATTGATTCAGCAAACGGTTCTTGGCCGAACATTTCATACAATTTTTGAAATACTCTGCACATCCCTCAACTATGTGCTGTTAGAAAATATGGGGAAGAAGCTGTGAGAGATCTATTTCTAGCGGTCATTCATCTTTTTATAGTGGGATTACTTACCATGGAAATAATTCCCACAGTACATTTCACTTCATTCCTCTTCTGCTATTCAAGCAGAGTAATCGATAGCTGGCATGGGTTGTCAGGAAGCATGGCAGCAGACAGGTCACTAGAATCTTGTGCAAAGTTTGATGTTACAATGAGAAGTGGTGGGGGTGGATAGTCTGCAACTATGAGATGAGCAAGGAGCCAACATAATCTATTCCTGCCCCTCTATGAATAGGTAGGTTCACAGGATCCAGGGCACTTTTGATTGATCAGCCTGTCTGGCCATCATTAGTACCAAGTTTTGAAATTGTCCTAACTGGACAAGCAGCTTAGTTACCAGAAGAATTATTTTTTTGATAATAATAGTAATATTGTATTGTATTTGATGTAGAGCTGCCTTAGGACATCTTCCCGACTCGAAAGGCACTATACAAATGTAATTTTGTTGTTTTGTTGTAACGTCTTATCACGTTTCTGAAATGTCTCAAAGCACTTCACAGAATGTACTGTAGCGTGAATGGATTGTACATTTTGGGGAAGAAACACCACGGCCAATTGTGCACGACAGTGTCCCACAAACAGTGGAAGATTGAGTTGCCGAATTTATTTATTTTTTCTCTTTAAGAGCATTTCATCTATGTACCAATCCTTAAGTGGTGCATCATACTAATTTGGATCCATTAAGCATTTGCCTGCAAATATAGTCACTATACTTTTTTTTGATGACTCAAGGCACTATTTTAAATGCAAGAATTATTATTATTTTTTACAAATGTCCTGCATTAGGCAGAATAGCAATTTTCCAAGTAATTGCACAGCTGTGTGCTATCATATTCTTGGTACAGAAAATATACACATGAACATTTTCAAGTACTTCTTTTAAACTAATATCATATAATTAAAAATAAAAACACAAAAACATAACCATTTTAAGCACTTTATTTTTTAAAAGATCAGAAATTAAACAATGGCAATATAAGAAGTAAAATACTGAAATATGTAGCATACAGCACGTCATATCTAAAGCACATACAAGCACTACAGCAATATAATCTGGCAACAATCCAGAGAAAAATAAAATCAAAGCTACTATCTTGTTTGTAGCAGTTGAGGGAATGAACTGCTTTGACTTTTGTGTGAAGTTTGGATTCTGTTTTAAAGGGAACATTTTGTTTACATTTTTGCTGTGTGATTTTGCATAATTTACAAGAATTATCATTTGGAGTCTAAAATTAAGCACATGATTGAAGCCAATTTCTAAAGCGGAATATTGAGATGTACAACACAGTATTTAACAGCTTTTGTATGCAAACATTGGCCTTATACAGGTAATACTGTGTATTTTTGCTATTCTTGTTATTTGTAAACCTGTACACAGAGATTCCAAATATAATCATTTGAGCTTTAGACACAAAAATTACCTCCTGTGCAGTTGAAGAAACAATATGCACATAAAATGAATGAAAGCACAGGCCCTAGTTACAGGTTTCTTTCCAACCTGTAAGCAGGAAAGTCATCCCCTCATCTGCTAGGATACAACAGCCATGGCAACAAAATCATTTGGCTTCCACCATCAGGTTGCATCTGTGTACAGTATTATAGAACTTGAACCTTTGAGATTAGTGTAATGTGGTTGTTTTTAATGTCTTGTAATTCTTCTGTCTTTGTGTGTTGGTGACTAATTTGTTTGAATATTTTACTGTTTGGAATAAGTCAATTTTTTGAATTACAACAGTAAGATTGTATCCGTCTGTTGAAGCTCAATTCTAAGACCCTGGAACTGAATGTAAATTGTTCTCATTCATTGTACAGTAAGCTATGGCAAACTACAAAGCTTTTCTCAACAGCAAAGCAACATCATGCTTTTCAGATACGTTTTATAGCAAAAACTGTCCCTCATTTTTTTTCAAAGCCTTAGTAATGCCTACCTTATTTACCTTAACAAACTTTCCTGTAATAACACAGTCCTTTTTTATTCAAAATAAGATCTGAATATTTCTTTCATTAACTATGTACATAAGTGCAAAAAGATGTGTCACACACAATCGTACACTAACAGGTCAAATCAGTTAAACTGCAGCATATCACATTTCCAGAGTTTTTACAACACTGTACCCACACCACACTTTCAACTAGCTATAAAACCCGATTCTAAATCCATGTTTTGTAAACCTCTTTTGGCTGAAAAAGGGGACATACAGACACAGATTCAGGTCTCACGTACATTTTAAGTGGAACTTTGGGTAATCAAAAATATTCAAAGAATATCATTACTTTTTGCCTGAGAGTGTCTAGCTGTACCTTTTTAAAGTTCATGCTGTTGTACAATTTTTTTTAAATTACAAGTGAAAATTCACAAATAATGTATACAAAGGTAGCCATGTTGTAGTTTTGTTGCCATAGCAACAACTCAATATCATAATTAGTTAACAATGAATCTATCATTGTAAGAGTTACATACAAAGTTATTTTTGTTCTAAAATGTAAACTACACAAACTAGGTATGTATTGTATTCTTAAACGTTATCATATCTCAGTGAAGGTTAGCAGTAAAATAAATGACTTAATGAATTAATAAATGGTTTCAAATACAAATGTTAAAAACTTTTATTAACACTCCTTCAGATTGAAATCATTAGTTTCCTATTTAACAGTAACTAAAACTAAGCAATAAAAAAAATCAGAAATCTAAAAGAATTAGTACTAGAAATTAAAATTTTAGACATGATCATGTCACTGAAGGTATGTAGTGTGCTGTTGTGTACTTACATTTGGATTAGGCTATTGGCAAAAACCTCTATAGATTATATAGTTTTAAACCATTATAGCATCTAAGGCCTTTAACAGGCACACAGTAAAATCAGGTCAATATCTTGCTAAATCCATTCAAGAGGAATGGAAAATTTTCCTCATAGATTTCTCTTTCTCAGCATACAGTACTGTGAAATATACAAGGTTGGAGAAATTTAGAACTCTTTATTCCTGTCAGCTACAGTAACAGAGGTTGTAAACTATAACAGAATTAAAACTCTCATGTACTTAATGAAACATATGGCTGGTAACAGTGCAATAACTTTGCCCTAAAATAATTTAGGTAGCATAAAAGCACTGGTGTGATTATGATAGTTAATGCAGTTTGTGTTGCACTTTTGTGATGGAAAACGTAACATTAATATTAAATTTGTCCAGCCCAAATAGAAAAATCCCTGTTTTCGTCCTCTATCTCATCTTCCACTTTCCCTCAGTATGACCCGTTTTATCCAAGATTCAGTATTCTTGCATATCATTTGCATAAGGCTGAGAAAACTAAACAAAGAGAAATAACTTTGGATGAAGTAAAAATAAACATACATGATTACATGGCCATGAAGTGAAGCAGAACTGCTGAAATCTTCCCTGGTACGAACCAGCGCTAGAGTCCAACAGTCCAATTGCCGTATATATAATCACACTTTCATGGCATTTAAACAAATGATCCTGTGGTGCAGAGAGGATTTTGTTTAGAGTCACCTTCTGACGACGTGACTATAATGAAGAATGCTCACTTAAGCTAATGATATTTATAGTCTTGACGACTTTATTTTAATTAAACAAATCATTGGAGTAAAGTCATTGCACAACTATATTCTTCTTCTTCTTCTTAGTGCTACTTCAGAAGTGGCAGCTTTGCCTGCGTTGATTTCATTTGGTGAAGACACTAGTGCTTCAAGCTTTCTTTCCTTAACTTTTTTTTACAAAAAAAACATCAGTCTTAACCTCCCGGCGACACTGAAAAATGTCCGGTGCCTCATTCAACTACCCTGAACATCCACATTAAAAGAAGTCTGCTTCATAATAAAGCAATAAACCTTTAATAACCAAACACGTACCCTTTCAGTGCTCTGACCTTTCATGGGAAATTGTTTTAAGTTCCAGATTTACATTCTGTTCACACTGCAAGTTATCCGTACCGGATATGGGATGGATGCTGGGTCCGTGGAGGCTAAAGTATGGGTTTGTCCACAGTGAAGTATGATAGTACTGAATCAGTTCAAAGGATTGTTCCATTGAAGCTTGTTCCAGAGCTGTGCATCTTACTATCCAGAGACAATATGTATGCTCTACCGTATTAACCATGCACTGAGCAAACAGTTAGTTTACATATCTGATGATATTCTGTTAGATCATGCTCACTTCCCCAGTTCTGAAATTGATTCTGAATGTGCAAAATTTTGATAGCATCACCAGAGCTACACACCTAGACAATGGCAGTGAATATATATGTTATATAATATATATATATATATATTAGTCATTTATTCCAAAAGAAGGAGAAGCAACTTTTTTTTTCTCAAAGTGAAGCCCAGTTAACCAAATCCTTAAACAGCATGAAGGACTTGACAGACAGGAAACACGCTGCTTCACAACATCATTTAAATAACAATATTAATTGATTCTTTAACTGGATGCAGTTAATCCAAATATTGTTCTACTTGTTTGCAAACTGAATGTCTGTCCATGCTGCTGATAGGCATGGATATTTTCACCCCTATTCACAACTCATAATCAAAACCGCTTAAACGTAAAGTTGTGAACTGATATTTGAAACAGGAATGAATAATTAAGTATCTGTAATAGATTAAATATTGTCACGGAGTTGTTGATATAACAGATTGCCAGACTGTACTGTGAAGTTGTGTATTCCTGGCTGATGTTACCTAAAATTACAGACAACCTCCAAGCTTTTAGTTTGGAAGCTTCCCAGGAGGGATCCACCTCACATATTCACAACAATGCAGGAATATACTATTTAGAAAGTATTTTAGCTTCAATGAACCAAGCCCTTTAATACCGCCAATACACAACATTCATTCTGGCTTAGTTATATCCACCTCTCCTTTCTTTGAGGCACTGGTACACAGTGAGCAGGAAATAGTTTTGACCAGCAATATAATGAGATAACACAAAAACATGGCAGGCTATCCCTAACAATCAGTTCAATTTCATCATAATACTACTGAAGGAAAAACAGGAGTAAAATATCTGTAATAGGAAGCACACTGTTGATGGGCAGATAAATCACCTAGTCATTATAAACTGCTCTACGGAATTTACTTTGGTGATTACCTGTCATTTATATCAATTAGTTAAATGTAGAATCGTTTAAGTGACACACTTTTAGTTTTACGAAGATTGATAGTGATATCTAAATATTGTTTGTAACAATTTAGAACTGCTAATGATGAAGTGATTATAGACAAGATTACACATTTAAGTACTGCACAACTCATCAAGAAATTCCTGATCCTAAACAACTACCTAATATTAGTTTCTCATTGCAGGTGTAAATGTGAATACATGCATTAATATTTACATTGAAAGTATTGCTACACAAAACATGTAAATTTATGCTAAATTTGTATTCTTCACGTATGTAAAACTTCATGGCAAACAAGTTATACAAAGAAGATTTAGCTGTTGGGAATAAGTTAATTATAAAGCCTGCAGATTGTGATGCAAATTAATGTGGAGTGTTGCTTTCTATTCATATTATTTTTGTCCTGTTTCTCATTAACATTCATTTTAATAAGGAGCAAATAATTAACATAAGAAATATAAATGGTGAAACAGAAAGTGATTAGGGAAAACCTGGACCATGACAAGACATTTTCTTAAGAACAAATCAATTTACTCCGTTGTAAACTTAACATTCAGTTAAGATAGCACTCATACATAAAAATTGAGACTGATAAACAATTTCTATTGATAATATACAGTAAACCAACAGTCCTCATACTTCAAAAATGCATTTTATCATCATTGTGTTACCATAAATTGGTTAAATGTATTACAGTAATGAGATATAAAAAGGGATATACCTCATTTAATTCCTACACATATGCAGTGTCTAACAGGAGTATGTAAATTTACTTGACTTTTTATAGTGCTTTTTGTTTCTTGACATTCCCATCAGTTTGGTTTTGGTTAGCATGTAGGCTGTGGTAGGCTTACTGCGGAGGTGGTAGGAAGGGGATGATGGGAGTATTTACAGAAAGGCCGTGTGCAGCTCCCCACGGAGATGTCTTGGTACTCCATCAGTTTGCTGTTCATTATCTCAGCATGAACTGCTACAACATGGGAAAAAGTGAAGGGGAGGGGGGGGGGATGGGAGGGGTGGGGGTGGGGGTGGGATTGGTGTGGAAGAAAAGAAACAATGAGTTTAAAATATTTGAGCCAGGCATTTTAGCTAGACAACCCTATTCAATACATCGCGCACTTATTTTACATTCTTCACTAAATATTAAAACACATTTGATATGTTACAACCTAATGTAGGTGAATATTGTAAGAATATTGTTAGTCTGATATAATTTACCAATTAATTGCAACAAAAAAGGTCCTCTATAATCCAGTGCTCTTTCTCCCTGTGGTTAGGTCATAAATACAGCATTGGAATAAGTTTGTGTCTCTTTATGAATAATTATGGACAGTCAGGAGTCCTTTGGCTGAAGGCCTAGGATTCCCAGCAGATGCAAAGATGTCTCTGATGGGTATCTGTGATATGCAAGAGAGGTAGCTTGAGGCATGCCCTGAAGACAAAGAGGAAATGCCTACATAAGATGGACTGTTTAGCTCGTATAGCATCGGTCAATTCGTTTTATGAAGCAGGATTTCTTTCTAAAGAGACCTTCTTAAATTGTTTATTTATAGTTGACAATCACTATTGCTGTCGGGCAGCAAGAAGTTTTCCCAAAACCTGTTTGTGTGTCCACATTGGTGTGCATGGGTGGATATTGTTTAATCTGTTTTACAAAACCTAACTGTATAAGACTGTCACTTTCCATTTTCATGGAGCTTTGGACTGGGGCTGTATGAGCTTGTCACAGCAGGAACATTACATCTGTATACATTTTTACAAATGACTGGATATCTGAACGGTTAACCACAGATGGATGAGCTCCATGAAATCTGCACTTATGGCTGATCGTTTAACAGCTCTAGTGAAACCTGGAGGCCAGCAACTACTTTTCTAAGGTTAACATTACATTCTGCTGACTGTTAAAAGGTTGGAAGGCACTCACTTAGAAAGTACGGCTCACTCACTCCTTCACTGCATGCTGCTGTGCATTTTAAGCCGTGCGATATTCTGTTAAACCACTTTTTTTTAAGAATAAAAAAGCGTTTTTAAGCAGACATTGAAGTGCCCAGTTTCTCACCATTGTGTTTCCGCCACCCTTCCTGGTGGCGCATACGGCACCTCACTTTCCCTGGCATTTCCTTGCAAATCCACTGCATAACTTTAAATTATTAATACAGTAATTTAATGGTGTTCTAACAAACTAAGATATTCGCCTTCTCTGAGGAAACAATGATAGAAAGAATGGTAGAATGATGCATTGCCAAGGCAACTGTTTAACTGACTTTCGAATGTCTTATCTAATCAACACCCCACTTAAAAAAAAGGCAAAATCCAATAAGGAACATAGTTTAGAAACACGAGGAACTAGGATTTCATCAAAAAAGGAGGTGGAGAAGGAAACACACAGAAGACGAGAGTATTGAGCAGCAACAGAATTTTGAAGCAATGGGTAGTGCGCATAATAATAATAATCCTTGCAATTGATACAGCGCCTTATCACATGAACTGTACAAAGTTGCTCAGGTGGATGTTAATGGTCCCGTGATACTAATGAAAAGGAAAGGGAGTTTCTTCTCATATCCTGACCAACAAGCCTCCAGAAATATCGGTCATTCACTTCATGGTTTTCTGCATAACTCAAATACAGTTTTCGCAATGATAAAAGTATAAGCTTTTTAATATTAAAATCGTAATCTTTTCTATTATGACTGTACTACTCTAGTTCCGAGTGTCTGTAACTAATTTCTGTTAGTTAGGGGTGAAATATACATAAAGGTAGTTTAATACTGGTATATCTAAAACACAAGTACAGCAATTACATTGATTCAATTCATAATAGTGCAAATCACATTACGTGTAATATACTTTTGAGTAATGGTCTACAGAAATGCAGCAAATAAGACATAAAAAATAAAATTGTGCATTGATTTATATATACAATTTTAATATGTCCAAAATAAATCCATGCTAGCATTAATGTTGAATACTAGGCCTGCAAAAACCACTCTTTCTTTCTTTGAATGCACTTAACATGAACATTCGGAACATAATTACTTTTCTGAAATAAAAAAATTTTCAAGAACAAAAAACATCCATTACATTATGGGACGATCCTAGTCAGTTTGTAGAGTATGTAAAATAAACTTACTTTTCTATTCGTAACGCCTACATCTGTGTAACAAACATGCTGCTACTCAGTTCATCTACAGATAACATGGGCATCTGTAATAGAAAATATTTCATATTAAAGGTGGATTTTTAAATAATGCTTACATTTACCATTCCCATAAATTATCATTTAAAATTAAAACATTTGAGTGTACTGAACGGATTGACAGAATTGAAAATTTTAAAGGGAAATATGATCATTGAATTATGTACAACTGTAGGGTGACCAAAAAGTCGTGATATCTACCCTTGTTATTTAAAAAACACACACACAAAAGCATCATAATTTCTTTAAGACTTAGTAAACCTTGCAATGGTATCACGACTTCTTGGTCACTCTGTAAGTCCAGTTCGAGTAAATGTGCAACAGTCATTCGATTTTCTTTAAAACAATACCAATCTGCATTTCGTGCCTGAACGTTAATCAAACGAGACCCCTGACGCACACTAAAATTGGCTCTGATCAACGCAATACTTATTTGGAGTAACAAATGTCAAACAAAGCTATTTAAAGAGCCAAACCTGATTGGCTGTAGCTGTTGCAGCGAAGGAGACGCTTGTAGCGGGTGTTGTTGCTGCAGACACAGTGGTGGGTGCAGCACCGTGCATCATGGGCACTTTCAGTAAGGAACCATGGAAGCGACAAACAGGAGGGCAGAGCATTATGGAAATCATGGCAGTATGTGGTGGGTTTTGGGTGCGGCAGGTATCACAGCAACAAGCCAGGTCACATCACGATGTAGGTTACGCCAGGGCGCGGCATGCAATCATAGTGCAAAGCAAGACAGCATTGAAAAAAAACAAAGAGAAAAGGGGAAAAGCTTATTAACAACTAATAATAATTAACAACTCAAAACATTCTACAGATTTAAAACATTTCCGGGCACATAATGGTGTATTGCGCAATTAGAATAAAACACAGACTTTGAAGCGATTAACAGGTACTTTAAATTAAAAAAATAATCCATTCGGAATTATAGAAGTACTACCTAACTACCCAGCTATGCTTGACTGATTCACGGTAAAAATAAATCACTAAAAACACTCCCAAACTATTTTTATGCCAACCAAATTGTGAATAATGGGATCTGCATAATATGGCAGTCGTCTGTTAGTTTCCTGTAATGATGCACATACTATCCATCAAATAAATAATAATAATCCTTGTATTTGATATACTTGTAGTACTTTTCATGTCTTCTAGACATCTCAAAACGCTTCACAGAATATAATGGAAAGTGAATTGACTGTATACATGTGGGTGAAACGCTCAACCAATTGTGCACAGCAGTGTCCCACAAACAGGCATGGATTGAACTGACCAATTTTTTGAGGAATGATTATCAGGCGTGTATAGTAAAGAAACGTGTAAAGTATAGTAAAGATTTTGTCCTACTGGGAATCAAACTCAGGTCTCTTGCTTGAACAGCCACTGCTCTAACTACTCAACAACAACAACTTCGATTTATATAGCGCCCTCCACGCTGGACGGCATTTCAGAGTGCTTCACATATAAACTCACTCAACTGTTGCTTTGATCTGGGCCAATGCTGTAGAATGGAAATCTACATACCTCTCACACTCAGAATTGTTTTAGCGATGGATCTTGTAAAATTAAGTCTAAAAGCTTTTTCTGTTAGTTTCACTGTGTTGAATTATCCATTTTAATAAGAGATCATTTACAATATTATTTCTGTGAATTAGCCACTGGTCCCAGAAACTCAATATTATACTAATAAGGGAGGCTTTCATGCAATCCTGCTACACTTTAAAGGATAGTTTAATAATTTCCCACCAAAAGGTAATGATAAAATAAATCAGACAATCATTCAGGGATGATTTATTAGTGAATGCAATGTACTTTCACCTTAGACCATACGCCTACTTTTATGTAGGCTAAATGTAGTTAAAGAACAGTATGTGGTCTCATGCTTCACATATATACTCTTGAATTCATGTATTCTGAGCTATACTATGCAGCTTTGTTCACATACACCTGAAATGCCATCTATCATCAAAAGGCTGTGTTTTATTAGTACCAATGTGCTACATTTATGATTTCTATGATGGATTTTTCACTCAGATGGGAAATCTAGATATGTTTCTGGTAGCAACTGTGAGAAAAATCTACTCTTCCTCACCAAAGTCCATTCCGCTGCTTGTACTCAAATAATATTAACGCTATCAGTTCAGTCTTAGCCTTATGCTAATAAATACCAGGGGTTCGTGTTAGCAACATTTTCTGGCAATGTTCAAAAGGGGAAAACTGGAACTGCTGCTAACCTTGATGCAAATTTAATCTGGTCATTGTTCATACTGTGGGCTGTGATAAAATAGCCCATCGGGAAAATTGCAGTACTGTGTATAAAGAGACAAATAAAGCTAAAGAACCAGCACACCACAGGCTGAGGTACAAAAGGAGATGCCCCAATTAGCTTCCACTGGATATCACAGCAACATAGGCCTATGTATATGTAAACTAATACATGTTAAAATTGGATAGAAAATGTACCCAAGGACAACATATCACAGAATCTACTCTAATTCTTTATAGATCATTTGTGAATGACCTCAAGGGTGTTGAAGAGATAAGAGATTAAAATAGAACTGCGGAATAATGGCTATGTGTTCTGACTCAGCTTTCGTGACGGATAGTAGCATCGAAACAGGAGTAGGCCATTCAGTCCCTTGAGCCTGTTCCACCATTGTGTAAGATCATGGTTGATCTGTACCTTGTCCAATTACTTGCCCTTGCCCCACATCCCTTAATATCCTGACCTAACAAATAGCTATCCACCTCAGTCTTGAAGATGTGAGCAGATTCAGCATCCACAGTCTTTTGGGGGAAGAGAGTCCCACATTTCCACTACCCTTTGGGTGAAAAACATCCTTCTAATTTCACTCCTAAATCGTCTAGCTCTAATTTTAATGGCAGCATTACACACAGCTCATTTCTAGGGAATAAAAAGGCACTAAACACCCTGACTATCTTGTGAGGATTTTTGTGCCACTACTTCACTGCCCACGCCGCCGAAATTTTCATCCACGCCTTTATCACTTCCAGGCTCGACTATGGGAACTCTCTTCTCGTCGACCTCCCCAGTTCCTCCCTTCACAGGCTGCAGATCATTCAGAACTCTGCAGCTCGTGTACTCTCCCATACCAGACTTTGCGATCACATCACTCCCACCCTCATCCGTCTCCACTGGCTCCCCATCAACCAGAGGATCGAATTCAAGGTCCTCACTTTCAAGGCCATTCACGGCCTTGCCCCCGCCTATCTCTCTGACCTACTGTCTCCCTATCAGCCTGCCTGCACTCTCCATTCAGCAGACTCAGGCCTGCTCCGTGTCCACCGCCCTAACCGCCCAACCATCGGCGGCCAGGCTTTCAGCCTCTCTGCTCCCTTCAATATTCAGTATTCAACTCCATCCCACAGCTCCTCCGCCTTGCTTCCTTCCTTTCCTTCTTCGAGGCCGGTCTCAAGACCTTCCTCTTTGACAAAGCCTTTGGCTGCCCCACTAATTCTTCCACTCTCCTACCCCTACTTTGACCCTCCACCCCACCACCCGCTCGGATCCTGACCAGACTGTTCAGTGCTTTGGGACGTCCTCCCGACGTGAAAGGCGCTATATAAGTGCAATTTTGTTGATGTTGTTGTGGTCTCACTTCTTTTCAAATTCATGCCTACTGCATACGGGCAGACCAGACTATACACAGCTTCCATAAGAGCTGATCAGGAGGTATTGTTACCTTTTTATTAATATCAATTTTTGGGGAAAAAAATTAAAACTCGTGTCCATTTGGTTTAAATAAACACATCTTGTACTTCCATTCTATAACAACACATCAGATCTATTCCAAATACAGTATGTACTGTATATAGAAATACTGTTCTTGGTAATAGATCGCCATCAAATATTCCCTTGTTATGTCACCAATTGTCCTGCACTGAGAATAGCGTGGGCACAAACCTGCATGCATTTCTGCATGACACAGCTAAGAGTAAGTGGAAGCTGGTGAGAAGCGATTTGCGAGGCAGGAGGTAGCCGGTGTTAACCCCTTGAGGACTACAGCAGGAGCGACAGTTTTTCAGTTCACCACGAAAACCGTTTGAAGGATGCTCTCAAGACGGCTCCAATCGTGAACAATTACAAGTCTACATTTTGCTATGTGATTTGAAAGACTACAATGTTAAGCTCACACACCTCTGGAGAAGATATTTAGCAATCAACATTAACAATCTTCACGTTCCTCTACACGATTAATCAGTAAATTAATTTATTTAGGTACCTTCATCAGCTTTGGAACAAAAGTGCCCGCCGTTATTCCTAATAGACTTCGACAAAATGTGCTTATTTTAAGGGTTTATAATGTAAGTGTTATTGTTCAACGTTTGCCTGATTTAATTCCTCTTAAGATTGTTTTGCAATGTCTGCAAGGATTTATCCTTAATCTTCTTCTGCCACTATTCTCAAAGCCCTTGTCACTTTTCTGCTCGTTTCGCAGTTCATAGCCAAGTGTCCATTTAGTTTTTTTCCCCAAATCAGACGACTAAAATGTCTTACTTCAGAAAATAAATAGCACAGCAAATTTAAGGAGGTTGGCTTTTTAAATGTATAAACATGTTATCAACAAACTGTGGCTTCAAAACCTCCGACAAGCAATGCAAATTCCTACTGTGCATATAAACAAGAAATATCCCTCTCCTGTATTTCTTTGGTCATGTCAGTGTAGGTGATCAATTGTTCCATTAAGTAATCTAGCCATAACAACAGACTTTATTAGGAGTCTGAGAGTGTTGGAGTGTCACTAATGGAAGTTAAACACTAGAGGGATTTGGTCAATTATTCAGAGAAAACCTATTTCAGAAACCAGAAACGCAACTGACGAGACTAGTTCTAACCTTTGATCTAAACCATGGATAATCCTTTTCTTTAGCACTGATCCCCAATTTAGTGAGCCTATAAACCTTCTCCAAACTCTGTGTCTAGGTGCTAAAGACCTAAAGTGTGTACATAGCAAATTAAGTCTCCAATGTTTGCATGAATCACTGATGCTTTTGCATTTTACACAAGAAAAATTCTGTGAACTGAAATACTGATTGAAAGTAACAATAATTAAGCAATTAGCACAAACATACAGTGCATTTTGAAACTGTAGGGGAGGGGAGAAGAGGTTAAAGAAAGAGAGAAAAAAAATTTTGAGAGAGAAAGCTGAAACCTACCAACATTTGCAGTGGGAGTCATGCACAACACTGACCCTGTAGATCATGCAGTGAAGCGTGGAAGGATAAATAAAAAAGGAACATTGGTTAGAGAACCATTAGTGTTCACACTCATTGTAATTGCAACAGGTTTTGGCCAATAGAGCCACAATATTCATTACTTCAGCACATGCAAGGTGAGAATTTAGTTTTAATGGAAACTAAAACTACAATTTATTCTAAAATTATAGAACAACAACTAATGGCATGATTCAACTGCCTGTGATAATACATTGCATTGTTTGCAGACAGAAGGTGCACAATTCATTTTGAGAAACATCAGTTCTCCAGTGTTTGTATTTTATCCATACTTTATAAATTGAAAACCATAAGAGTCATGCTGACTCACAAAGGGGAACATACTGAATAATACTGAACCAGGCAAAAGAGTGTCTAATATGGTCGAAATGCGACAGCAGTTCTTTTTTCCATCACAAAAGCCAATGCATTTATTAAATCCACACAAAACTTCATATAAGAGTTTAAATAAGTCAATTAGTGATTGTTTTAAAGGAGCTACACCATTACTTTTGCCAGAGTGTTAAAATATGAATCATATCTTTACCGGATGTCTCTCCCCTGGAGAGAAACATCTCTGATTTGCTTATATATCAATATGTTTAGTGAGTTAATAATATGAATAATCCATGTCACCCAAGAACATTGGTTGCGTGATCCACACTGGGATTTGGACCATTACGCAATGCCAAGGTAATTGTTAGGAAATGTTTTGATGGAAGCCAAGCATTTGGAAGATCAGAAAAAACTCTGAAACATTTCTTATTTGGAGCAATTAACTAGCTATAAGAAATTTGTCGAATATCTTCAAGGGATTTAAAAATATAATGTTATCTGCAAGGTGGCTTTGTGACAGAATGGTGCTGCAAATAGCAACGTGGAGTCCCAGTGGATCTGAAAATGTAGCTCAGAATCACTAATATAGATCAGCATTTCTTCACTCCCGATTGTTGAAATTACTTAAGTAAAGAACCCTCACCCTTTAAATTAAAATGGCATAACTGCAACCCTTTAGCCATATAACCCTGTCTTAGAATGTGTTCATTCCAGTTCAAGGTGTGTATCACCCCTCAGGACTCGACCCATTGCCCTGATAATGTCCATTACCGAGATCAAAGCTCCAGGCTCATGACAGTGTACAGCACATTATAAAACGCTCACTTTGTGTGGCGGGGGGGTTGCAATTCCAGTTTTAAAGAAAGCAATGTAAAATGAGAGTAATCAGAGATCATAATGCATGCGGTACTTATATCTACACAATGGAAAACTGTAGCTCCTTTAAATGCAGAAACAGAGATACTAACACTAAATATTCAACCGAATGATAATTAAATTTAAATGTCATTTGACAACCAGTTCTTCACTCAGTGGGTCAAAGCGACCAGTAGCAAAATCTTGTAAAGTCACCTTATACAAATAATAGTTGCGTATATGGTTAGGAACTAACCTGTTGGGATGAATGTTGGTTGCTGCAGCTGCATATTAGCTAGAGCCTGTTGGTAGTGGAAAACACTGGGGTTAAAGACTGTGGTGGCACCATTGGTTTTTTCAAGTGCTGGCCTCTTTGGTAAAGGTTGAAGTGCACCAGGCGGGAGGGCCTGTGGATGAGCAATTGATTAAGACAAGTAGAAAAAAATTAAGCATGCACAAAAAAACACACCAAAAACTTGGCCTGCCATTCTCCTGCAACTGTATAGCTAAGCAAGGCAGCAGCAGAAGCAGACTATAGCTGCAAGGCATTGTGAGAGAATACAAGTGAGGGAAGCATGAAAGGCAGGATAAAGCTGTGAGAATCACAAGTGGAAGTGAATGCTTAACCATCTTCACTTTGACATTAAAACACAGGACGTGATTTACCAAGCTTCAAGTGAGAAAAGGTTGGGCTGGGTGGTGATTGAGAGCAATGAGATGAAAGGAAAAATAATGCGTTTGCAGCTGAGCAACTAAATACTATGAAAATCTAAAATATATGCAAATTAATCAATAAAGATCACAGAACTTCGCTGGGTTCTCGCTAGAGTATTATTAAATTGACATTTGGGACGTAATGCGAGTCTAAACAGCCAGGTCCCATTTCATAAAATATGTAAGCCATTTCAAAACAGACTTAAAATAAACAGTTTTAACTTTTGTTTTCCTGCAAAAAAAAGCTAGGAAATTAAAAAGTACATTTTAGTCTAGTTTAAGTGAGTTCCAAAATGATACATAAGAAGTATAAATACAGTTTTAAGTTGATTTTCTATTTCATCTTATGATGCACAATTGACAGCCTTCAAAGCATAACACCACTCTCAGTGTAGGGGGCATTGCAGTTAAAGAAAAGAGGCTGAAATTTTACATTAACGGGAACCCTGCACAAAACTACAAGCATAAAGAAGCGTCTATAGCAACAATAACAACAAAATGCTTGTTCTAAGCAGCAGTAATCAGACACTAAAGTAATTGTAGCTGTTTTGCAAAATAACACAGTGATTATGGCAATGTGGCAGCTGATGTCAACCCATCTAGATATAAAGTTGTCTCGTAAAGTGTAGGATAATGGATTCCTGCAAGTAAGTTTCAGTTGAAGCATTCAGATTTATAAAGGTGATCTGAGCTCATGTTGCAGTCACTGGTGACTGTTATTTTAGTCATCATATACTGTGTGGGGCATGTTACAATTCACATGTTTTGTGCAGTTTGCTGATATTTCCAGGATTTCTTATCGTTTCGGGGAGTGGTATGTTTTCTTAACATAGTTCTTTTTTTAGAAAGGTCTTTTAATACCTCATGCTGTTATTAAAGTTTCACCAAGATGTAATTTGGAAATGACAAGGAGTTTAGATTTATTATATTAAATAAAACGATCAGGGATCCACTTTTTGCCAAAATCACATAATTAACAGTCAAACCTGTTTTAGGTGCGGTGTTAATTCACTATTTTCTGGACTGTACGTTGCCTCTTTAAATTGGAGATTAATGAGTTTATTTGTGATTGATAAGATTGTGTTCTGTTTTAGGTTATGTTCCAAGGGAAACAAGCACAAGCTAGACAAAAAGTAAAGGCAGTACCTCCAACAGAGGGGTTTTTTATTAGTGCAGGCAATGCATTTGTTGTTTTGGGTTCATCAAGCTATAGAAACAGGTTTCACTGTGGATGTATCTCTGTTGCTATGATGAACCCTTAGGAGATTGCATGGTACTAGGTTTGCACTCGGGTAGCACATTTCTAAACAGATCGACGTACAATACAACGGCACTGTCCTAAGGGTTGATAATGGTACCAATAAATGGAAAGCAATCATGCATTTACAACACATTTCACGAAAGCTACATGCAAAGCAAGAAGGTGAAAGGTCCAAGTACCAGGTCAAAGGTTGCCTCGAGGGGTCGCTTCAGTGATCTGACAGCTGGCTGAGTCTTAATTAGCAGGCAGCGAGCACATGATGGCAATGGGCCAATGGGGTTCAAGCGCATTAACATACACAGCAAGCAGAGGTGCGTCATAGGGACAGCAATGCATTGGTGGACAGGTGAAGAGAAAAAAAAACAATCTGAATGCATTATACAACATATTAAAAAAGACCAACCATGCAGAACAAAGGATGTTTCTCTACTGTTATTGTTAACAGGCTACATACGCTGAATAATTACAAACAGACGCCCAGGGGAACGCACGAGCCATTGTCACGTCAATGTTTGTAATCACAAACAAAAGAAACTCCAAAATAAAACTTGAAACAACAACAAAAAAAGGTTAAAAATGCAACGATACAGAAAACTTCAAAGAAAAAGATATTGGACCTTGGTTTTTTTTTGGTTGCGGTTGGGACTCTTTTAAGAATGGGAGTTTAGAATGGAAACACACCTTCTCTCTCTCTCCGGACTGATGGCAGTCACCTGCTTCACACACACACACAGAAAGTGGCAGGCCTACTCGGGCTTTTAATTCAACTGTGGTCATTGTCTTCACTCACCAAACAGTGGCAGTTATGCAAAAATTGGCCCATCGGTGGCCACCAATTTTACACAAACAGCAAGAATTCTATTCCAAAATATCCATTTGTGGGAAAAAAAATCAGCAGAAATGTGGGTGTTTGCAGATCATTAAAATATTGGAAACAGGACTTAACACCTTAATCACCTATTGCAGGGAATAATCAGAGTTTAAGCTTGAGGCACCATTGTCAAAGCAAAACCAGAAGCTATCTAGCATTGCCACTGACAAGCACAAAGCAGAACAAGAATGACTAGGACTGTCACAAGGTGTAAAGCAGGTAATATGTTTACATTTTATAAAGATATAATGTGCATGTAAAAAAAAACCTTCTGAGGATATTGCTATTTACTTCGGAGTAAGTTGCAGGAAACCCGTACATCAAGGCTCACGATAAAACTGAACTAGCAAGGAACAGTGGTTAAACATTGGCAATCTAAATTATCGCAAAACAAAAACAAAATTAACAATGTTACAGTAAAAAAAACGCAATTTCATACTTGTCAAAGGAATATAAGCCTTTTCTAGAATATGTTCTAATAAAATCAACTTCTACAGTTAATTTAGTGCAGTTGAACTTAATACAGGTAATATCTTTCATTGCTTTGTTCAATTGTTCAAAAACATGGCAGGACATCGAAAACATATTGTGAATAAAATAATAACTTAAGGGTAATTGGAACACAGAATACTAAAGGAGGCAGTATTAAAACATATATTAAACAATGTTTTAAAATGAATAGCACGTTACACTAGATTAGAGGAAAAAAATGAAGGCACTTCTTACAAGCCTCCTTACATTGTTACTTACCATAGCAGCAGCTGCAGTCTGGTTCACCTGGTGTTGAGCTGCTTTTATTTTGGCTTGCAGGTGTGCAGGAGGGTGAAAGTATTTGCATTTCTCCCTTGAACAGCGACCCTTGATATAATCCATGCAAACTGTAACAGTGTTTTCATTTGAATCTATCATTGAAATGTCTACTGGATGTGCGTAGCGGCAATCATTTTCACCCCGAGTGCAATTTCCACGCTGAAATTCCCTGCAAACCTAATGAAACCAGTCGTTAGCAACTGTTTGAAGAATGTTAGGCATAATTTGCTTTTTATCTGAACATATAAGGTCAACAAACTGGCTTTCAAGATAGGTTTTTTCTTCTCCTCCTAAAGTTGAAGTACCAAAATGAAATATCAAATTAGAATTATCTTGTTAAATTATTAAATAACTGGGGGGTGCAAACCCATCAGTCTCTTAATAATATTTAAGATTTTAATGCAATTAATTTTGAAGACATTCAAATTCTCAGAGTGGGGGCAAATTTCAGTAGTCTGTAATTTGTTTATGCACTCTTCAGATTTTCTCTGTGATCTGAGGAATAAAACGTTAATAGAAATGAGTAGGGTCAATATAGGAAGAGTTTACAGCTAAATTCACTTGCATCTGTAAAAGTAGAATATTTGCAGAATGAAAGGCACTCAAAATAGTATGCTTTTCCCGTGATGGTGGTGGGTGGGGGTGGGGTGGAGGGGTGGGGGTGGGGGTGGGGTGGAGGGGTGGGGGTGGGGGGCGGCAATTGGAAGCCAAGACTTATTTAGAAAACCGTTGTGATGGGTAGACAGTAAGGTGGGTGTTCTGTAGGGATGAGATCAAATGGACCAAAGGAACTTATTAATCCAAAACTGTGAACCTGCAGGCTGCAAAAACATGAGTTGTGCAGTATGCTGGCGCATACTTTGGGACTTAATACTGTACTTTCTGTCCCAGAGGTCTGGAGTGGGACATTCTAACAACAAATCGAATTCTGGAGAGACCCAGATCTCAGCTTTATCAATGTGGAGATTGACAATTTATACTAAATTATCAGCACTATGTGGTCTGTATGCACATCAAATTCAAAGGCAAGGATCCAGTGGGAACGTAATTGGAATCACAGATGCATATGTTTTAAGAACCTACGGCCATTAGTGGTTCTCATCCACTTTGGATTCACACAGGGACAGTGATGAAAGGACAACATTCTCCTTAATCTACTGAATCACACAGTTGAGAACAATGCAATTAACATAAACATTAGAAAGGTTATTGAGATCATTTAACAATACATTTGATTTGTACTCTTTTAATATGTTATATCAAAACATTGTTATAATAACAATTTTTGGACCAAATAACCTTAATAGCAAGAACAACAAGTTGCACTCCACCCAAGGTAGCATTTCAGAGCGCTACTTTACAGGTTAACCTACTCGCTAAATCTTTTTCCCTTCCTCTTCTGAAATGGCCTGCTTCTTCTTGGCATCTTCCTCAAGAGGTTGGGAACTTAACATGTGGGTACTCACTGGTACAAACCTATATTTTAGCAAACTTTCTGATTCAATGCACAAGTACTCTAATACATTTTGCCATGGGAGTGCCTGGGTCACGCAGTTTTATCATGCAGCTTTTCCTTTCCGCAAATTCAAAGGTATATTAAAAAAAACTATAAACGGAGATATCCTACAGAACTAACTGCAGTGGCAATTCATCTTTCAAAGAGAGAAATATTATGAGGCAGAGTAAGCCAAAGTTGTAACACAATGCGAGAATATATATAGTATACATACTGATACCTCCAACTTATCTGTTCTTATTAGCTTCTGTGAAGCAGTGTTTCCTTGAACTGTAATAGTAGGGTTCCCTGACACCAGAACAGGTGTGTTTGGTAGAAGTTCTGTAGGAATCAAACCCATTCCAGGTGCCATATGACTCAAGTAGGGACTAAAAGCCATTGTAGGGTTTGTTGCTAAAGATGGAGTTACAGGAAATGTGGTCTATGGATAAAAGTTTGAAAAGCACATTTATAGCACACTGTAATCCCTGTTTACACAACATTTTCAATCCAAACAGACAGTCGAGTGTCTCTTTTTCATTTCATAATAAGCCAACAATCAAATGTTTTCAACATACCTTTTGCTAAGCGCTAATCTTCTCAAAGCATGTCATGTAAAATCCTCCAAAAACATATTTATCTGCGTTTAAATGTCACATATATGATCTTGCACATAAGAATGGGAAACAGTAGCTCCACTATCAAGCAGGGATAGAAATGTGGTGGAACGACTTTCAGTTTAAGACCAAAATTGACTTGTGGAGCAGTTAGTATTCTTACTGAAACCCAGTGCTTTCATCAAAAATTGGGTTTAAATAAATGTGGGAAATATCCAGAGGTGCCAGCGTCTTATTGGATATTCAGTAGTTTTGCAAAGTTTTCCACCTTGCCGATCGTTCAAACAGGAAAAAACAAAATGGACGTGACTGAAATGTGGAAAGTGTAAGGGTGATTAAACAAACATTCAGTATTAGAATTAATAGCTGTTGATATTGAGTGCAGAAATAACAATCTTTGGGAGAGGAACAAGATTCTTGTAAATTGGCCAGCCAAATACACCAATTATTTAATCAGGTCCAACACAGGAAAACATATCAGGAGTAGGTGGGGAAGGTGGGGGAGGCGTGGTAGAGAAATTGAATAAAACTATTCAAAAAAACCATACTGTATTATGAAAATAGAGAACAGTGGAAAGAATAAAGAACAGTGGAAAGCCATGTCATGTTTTCTTCTGTCAGTAATTAACAACAACTGAAGTCTCCTGTGATTTGATTTTCTGATATGTGTCGCCTTATTTGTGGTTTTACTGATCTTTGTGAATAGCTCATGAATACTAATTTGCTGTCCGAAATCTCCAAGTGAATGCTAACAGTGGGATTATAGTGAATATGGCCACAGGGCAACATTTCTTTAAAATTACTGTATCTGTGTACAGTTCATAGAAAAGAATGAGGGAAAATTTATTTATGGTTGCACAAAAGCTCTGTGAATCGATTTGACGTGATATTTGCACTTTTAACGCATGTTAAATCATAAAAAGTCTGTTTACGATTGTTCAAAGGGCGTAGTGTCTAAGAGATATGGCTATACATTTTATATTTGGCTGCCTGCCTATTGAGTGGTCTAAAATTACATGTGTTCAAACATCTTTTTTATTAATAAAATGTTCTGCTTTCTTGTACCTTTAGCAGTAAAATGTTTAACCAACGCACAGCATTACCACACATCGTCCATTGCTGTAATGCAGGTGAGAGATAGATCATCAAGTACCGTACAAACGAATGTTATGTCCTGACTCCAAGAGGGAGAATATTTGAGATCAGACAGATGTCAGAGCTGACCTGACATTTTCGGACAATGATTTTGACCAGATCAGGTGCGCATATTCAATAAATTAAACTTCAACTTACCATTGGCTGCAGCTGTGTGCCTGGCAGCATAAACTGCATCTGCTGTGCCAGCATAGCTGCTGCTGTCTTTTGCTGGATTAGGTTGTTACGCCCATTGATTTCTAGCTGTGTTTTCAAATGCGGGGGTGGGTGGAGATATTTGCAATTTTCTCGAGTGCATCGTCCCTATCAAACGAACAAAAAAACGCCCCATTAACATGGTTCATTAAAATGAGAAACATCAAATATTTATCCATACATGTCTATTGTCTATTCCACAAACAAGATGTGAGAACGCTGATCAAAGTAAAGATCCCTGTTGCACATTTCACTTTATATTGTCAATTCCCAAAAATAACCCACTCAATGGAGGTGATATTTTCTCAGCTGAAGACCTTTCTTTTCGACCGTGCCTTCGGTCACCTTTCCCCCCCCCCCCCCGGCTCGGGCCCAGGATCCGTTATTGTGAAGCGGTCTGAGACGCCGTCCGGCATGGAAGGCGCTATATAAATCAACGTTGTTGTTATTGATATGCGTTGAGTAACTGGTTCTCTACACACTGCCTCAGTGAAGGCATGTGGTGTTTCCCTTAACCACATAGCACAGCAGTATGTTTTGTAGACCTGGGACTATTGTGAGCATCAGATCAACCTTATGACACATTTTAATAGCAAGCTAAAACACAACCTTTACTGAATTATGAGGAAAATGAGCAGCCAAAAGATCCTCAGTAGAAAACTGAACTCTTGACAGAGACCATGCAGAGGACATGTTCAATTTGCAAAATACTCCTTGTTTAAAAATGGGGGTAACCATTAGAAGTGGAAACCCGTAGCTCAGTGGTTAGAGCATTCGCCTCGCAAGTGAGAGACCTGGGTTTGATTCCCTGCAGGGTGAATTGTTGGGCAAGTTTTTTTTATTTCACATGCCGTTGTTTACCTAGTACTAAGCACGAACCCAGGTGTTAGTCAATTGGCAGATCGCCTTTCCAGGGGTTATAATTCCTTAAAAGCAAATTTGGTCACTCAATCCACGACTGTTTGAGCAGAACTGCTGTGTGCAATTGGCTGCTGTGTTTCGCCCACAAAATACAGTACAGTCAATTCACTTTACAATATATTCTGTGAAGCACTTTGAGGTGTCTCAAAGATGTAATAAAGCGCTATATCAAATACCATACAAGGATCATATATAGAAGCACATAACTATTTGTATTTCCAACTGGCTTAAGCATATCAAGTGAATCTCTGTCCTAGCTCTCAGACTTTGAAATACTAGGGGGAACTGGGACTGTAATCTTCGAGCCATAGGAAACTGAGTGACCATTATTTAATGAGGCCAGAAAACTCTACATCTCTGTAGTTTAAAAAGATATCTTGCCACTAGAATCGGTAATTCATTAACTCTCCACCTACAACTTCCTGTCTAAGAATTCTAACCATCTCCCAAAAGAGAGTACTAAAGAGTCTTAATTTCACTAAGATTACTTGGGTGAGTAATAGCACTCAGATACTTAGGAGCAGAATGTCAGCTCGCATCAACAGCTGACTTGTGACTTTGATCTTCTTTTAGATGCATCTTCCCATCAACTCTACGAGAGAGTCAAGTGATATGGGTATTTAAAGGGACCATTTTCAGTAATACGAGACCATGCCCTGCAGTGCATGCTTCCATGTGACATCACCATGCCAATTTAGAAATCATATAATCTTTGATACTTTTTGCATTGGCTTCAAACAAACTCCCATGAGTTGAATGATTAAGGTGAGAGCTGCAGCATTTGGGAAGGAGGCAACCTTTCTGTATGATAAGGAAGCTCTTTATCACTCTTAACCTGGTGCTTCAAATTTTCCTTGTCTGAGTCTTGCAAGCATAAGACAACACAAGATCCCCTTGATTTAACAAACTAGGATAACAGTTCTTTGAGAGGGTGAGTACTAATCCATACACCAACTACTATTCAATGGCTTCCCTGCTATACAAGCTTCACTGGTTCCTGACAATGTCACAGTTGGGAGCATTTCATGATTGCAGAATACTCCACTGAAGAAGGTACTGATTAAAACACATCCCTTGTCAAGTGAGGAGTGGAACCTTAGCCAGACCATCCTGCCCTAAAACACAAGTAGCAGCAGTTAGAGAAAGCTATAAGGGTGAATTTCTTTATTAGGAAATGTGGATTATGTCATGCTGACTTGGGTACACAGAGTCAAATGAATCTACTTCCAGCACTGGGTTCCTTCAAGTCAATGCCATGTATTTCCAGTTACCGGAGAAGTTCTCCTTAGATTTATTCATTCGAATCCCAGCTTAGAAAAAACAGCATTGGTTGTAGAGTAAATGTAAAAATGTGAGTAAACATAAATAAACAGGCCATCTTGATAATGCATTTATTACATTTGTGAATCATTCCTCCATTACTTATTTCCTTCCTCCACACGCCTAATAATAATCCGTCAAAAAAACCCACAATAAAAATTTCAATCCACGACTGTTTATGGGACACCAATTGGCTGCCGCGTTTCGTCCACAAATATATACAGTCAAATTCACTTTACAGTATATTCTGTGAAGCGCTTTGAGATGTTGGTAAGATGTGAAAAGCGCTATATCAAATGGATTATTATTAGGATTATAATTATTTATTTACTCCTGAATTCCCGCTGCATTGCCCAAATCATTGTATATGCAGTGTCGATCATGTCCTGCAACCATGGAATGATCATTATAACTACTGCCTGAATTCAAACGGTGGTGGCTTGCACCAATTTCAAATGCAGAATATGAAAGCCGCAGGTAGCTTAGCATTCTATCTACAGCTTTCCCTTTCCAATTATCATCTGCTTCCTTGACTTTCATTGGATGATAGAATTCTAGCCAAGGTCATGAAGTAAAGTGAAACTCTTGACCTTCCACTGTCTGCAGTCTGGTGAATATGATAATTAGAGGAGGAAAGAACAGACACTTACTACAATGTCAGTGCATTGATGCCCATGAGATTCACAAATTGAGAAGTGATCATGTCTGCTAACCTTACAGGATGCTTGGCAGATTAAACGGATTAGATACACCTATACCCTCCCGGCAAATGGGCGAAAAAGAAAGTAATTTGCAATATATAACACTGTTTATGATTACCAGTCTGTAAATTTTTTTTTAGCTATTTTTGTATTTTTCAGAAAATCTATTACGTAGCCAGAGATCTTACACTAAATTATGGCATATGTGCTCATAACTTAGGGATGTGTGCTCATAGCTTTTAGGCTCCATCAATAAATGTTACACTGAGGAAGCAGCCAGACACATTGATTTTTGCCAGGCTTTATAGCTGGGTAGAACAGGAAGAAAAGAGAAAGGAAATTTCCAGGCCTTTGTATTATGCATTTGCTATGATTGCACTGAATATGCAGAGAGCAGTGTGCACCTCAGTTATCAATAAACGTTCAAGATATGCTAATGAATCATGAGTCTAGCCCTTCAGGGGTGTTGGGTTTCATGGTTCGAATAGAAATATTAGTTAGCGGCGCAATAAATGTGAAATACTGTAATGTAGAACAATGTAATACAGAGAAAACAGGAAATGTAACCGATAAAATGCCAACATTTAATCCAGGACTGTGTGTGGGTACTGCTGAGCGCAATTGGCTGCTGCATTTTGTCCCACAAAATATACAGTCAATACACTTTGCAGTATATTCTGTGAAGGGCTTTGAGACGTCTCGAAGATGTGATAAGGAGCTACATCAAAGCAAGGATTATTATTATTAACATATTCCTTGGCAAATGAGACTAAATGCAATGCTCTATGTATTAAAACACCTGAGTATGTGATATCTAGATGTGGGCCCCGACATGGATCTCAACAGAGCATTGGCTACACCTGCACCGAAAACAATTCTATCACAGAATGCAGCGTTTTTCTTTTGACGCTTTGCCGCAATAATGCAATAATGTTTTTTTAAAAGGGAACTAGATCTTTATTTAGGAAGAACGGGTCTGTTAGGTTATGGGGAGAAAGCTGGGCGGTGGGATTGAGTTGCTTTGTTCAAAGAGCCGGCACAGACTAGATGGGCCGAATGGCCTCCTTTTGTGCCATATACTTCTACGATTCTATGTTTACTCCATCTGGGTTCAATTACAATGTGGCTCAAGTGATAATGTAGAGCCACACTGTGCATAGCTGCAACATGCCTTGCAACTTACCAAAGTGAAAAGAGATGTGTGTCAAGGAATGAATGACACGCGGCATGCTGGTAGCACAATTAGAATAATAATCCTTGCATTGGATATGGCGGTTTTCACGTCTTCTAGACGTCTCAAAGCGCTTCACAGAATATACTGTAAAGTGAATTGACTGTATATTGTGTGGGTGAAACGTGGCACCCAATTGCGCACAGCAGTGTACCACCAACAGTGGATTGAGATGACCAATTTGTTTTATTATTGTTCACATTAAGAGCCGTTAATGCAGAATTCAGACGCTCCCAAGTATCCCAATGTAAAAATTATACATTAAATAAGTTAGGTCTCAGAATATGCTGAATCACTTGGAAGATCTAGAAAGCATTTGGCAGATGTATCAAAACCTATTCTAGCACCTACAGAATGCGAAGACACACAAAGTATGGTTCTCATGTTTGATTCCTTCTTCAAGGAGGTTACAACCCAGCTGTGCACCAACGTAAAGAACTGTTCAGAGATTTCCCACAAGGAAATGAATTGTATAAGGTCATTCTCATAGACCTCCTAGCAGTTGGCTCATAACAGCAGAAACAGAGGTCTAAGAGCAGGTCACAGCTTGCCCTCCTACTTGTGGGTTAGTGCTCGTCATTTCAGGATGTGAGGGGCTGGGAAGATAATGGCCTCCATGGTTTACTCTCTCTCTCTCTGTCCCAAGCAACTAAGCCACTACAGGTCCTGAATAGACCTCTTATAGTTCTTCTCCGCTTAGCTCTTTAGAAACCTTCACCACAATCATTCTAGCCTTGGTATCTACATTGATAACTCTTACTTCAGATACTTGCCTCAATGGTTTGTTATTGTTGCACTTTTCTTGTTCCACACTATATGGTGTGATGTTAATATCCTTTGTGCCACATTTTAATATTTGTATTTTTCTTTTCTTTGTTTTCCCCTTTTTACACATTAATGTTAATTAAATCAAACATTGCACTAAAAAGTTGAAACATATAAATCTATCCCCAACCATTGTTTACAGATCCTAAACCTGATTTTAAAATATTGTTTCGATCTGTTTGACACAACTGATTTTAATCACCCGAAGAGAAGTAACATTGCTAATACAAGGACGGGCTGTGTTTTTGAAACTCTTTAAATCCTGTTGTATTGAGAACACTTGTCCAATTTGTTTTACTGCTTACACTTTTCACAGCAGAACAAAAAACATCTGTTTGTTGACCCCTGAAATGGCCTATTGGTCATTTTATGGACTGATCAAAAGGTCAATTGTACTTTGAATTGCGCTGTGCAACCCAGGCAAAATACTTAATGCCACAAGGTCTCCAATTACACAGTTGTTTGAGGATCTATAACAATGAAGCTTAATCCACTTCTGTTTTCATGGGTCTCAAAGTTTAGCCAGAGGCAGATGGAGGAGGTGGATTCACAAGAGGCAAATTTCTGCTTTGTTGCAATCTCATGCTTTTGTGAAGTTTTTGTTAGCAATCTTAAAAGAGTGCCTCTTACAGGCATGAGACAATTGTGAGAGCAAACCCTACCGTTTTATCTTTAGCTAGTCACCCTGTTAGATGCACACTTCAAGAATGGCCAATTGGGTGACTGCCTTCAGGAGATGGAAAAAAATGTAGCAACCAGCTAATCCGCATATCTATTGATGCAGTAAACAACCTTACAAATCAAATAGATTTAAAAAATTGCTCACAAGTGTTTGCATGTGTTGTATAACCCATGACCATTGGTTTAGTCAGAGAAATAGCGAGCTTCTCATCTCTGGAATTTTAAAAACCAGGAAAAAAAGTACTGTAGTAGCTTGTTACTGACTGTAAAAATGGCAGTGTTTTGAGCATTCGGAGATTATATTTGCATCAAGGTGATTTTCATGCGGCCATCAGCCTATTTTAATCCTTTGACACTAAAATGAAACGTGAGACAAGAAGCCCTGTATATTTTTACACATCCGAACACACCTGCCCTGTAACTAATTTTCCCAAGAATTTCATAGTAAATCCTCTGGAGCATTTCGAAACATCCTTCCAATGTGATGAGGCGCTATTATCAAATACAAGGATTATTATTGTTATCTATTTAAAAAATCAGATTTAGAATGGAAGTGCTGTAGGGATTTTACCCTGATTAAAGCAGTTAAAATTTAATTAGTTTGATTGAATCCATTGCAGACTGTTGGATTCAATTCCCACTTCTCAAGGTGCCAGATTGTAGGTAATAATAATAATAATATTTGCACTTGATATTGCGCTTTTCATGTCTTCTAAGAGTAGTAATGAACTCATGGATGTACTCTTCTACAAACATAAGGATGGCTTTGATAATTGAAGGATAAAGCCAAAGGTGTTATATCTGTCCTATGTAAAGCTAGGTCTTAATTCAACCACACAATAACCTTGCACACACCCATTTATTGCAATCCGATTGGTGGTAGTTTCCATATCCTAACTTTGTCTGTTTTCATGTTTCTGAAGACTTTTTCAAATCACTCTTGGTTGGAGTCAATGTGGCATCTAACCTCTGACATATTCAAGGTATTCTTGTTTTGGATGAATGACCCCTTAATTGTATATAATTGACCCAAACAGCATTTCAGTATTAAATCTGAAAGTGAGAATATAAATGACAAAAATATTTACTTTATTTAGCCACCGGTTGATTAAAAAAAACTGTCCTGTAATAATCAGTGCAAAAGATTTTATTCTGTTTCGGATTAAATAACTCAGCACAAACAAGGGAATAAAATACATATTTTTGGCTCAGCTATTCACTCAGTCATTGAAAGAACTGAATCCATCAATAATAACAAAATCAATCAATATTAACATTTGGGACCCTTAAGAAATCTTGCAACTCATCAATCAATAATTAGTTAATATATTTATTAATATAAATATAATTCATATGCTATATACATATATATACATATATATATAAATTATTATTTGAAACAATCCGCTCAACTGATTACTGGAAAAAAGTACATGAACTATAAGAAACATCCAAAATACAAAGTGATCTCCAAGGGTTGTTACTGTGCATCAGCTGCAACAAAACAGCACTATAACGCGATAATGTAAGCACTGCACTGTATGTGGGAGGGCACATTTATGACATCAAATAGTAAACTAGAACATACATCTTCACTGACTGTCAAGATTCAGACACAATCCATCACTTTCATCAGACCTCCAGGCTCTGGATTCCCAATAGATCACCATATTTAGCTATCTGTTTACTGAGTCACCAGCCTTTGGTGCTGTGACTCAAGCTCAACTCTGGCACCACACCAGAAAGTGGATTGTTTTGATTGGAAAAATATTGCAGAGATCAACTAACAAGCGCAATAACATCAACTACAGTGTTTTTAATGGATTGAAGCTCAGGGTTTTGGGAGTAGACTCAAAATGGAGCAATATGGAGCACTTTGTGGTTCAAGTTTGGTTGAAAATGGGGAAAATTCCATACACCAAGTTCTTTTCACCAATTTTCCTTAAGCGCACAAGTGACCTTATTCACAATCATCTAGACAAATTGGGAAATTTATGCAACATTTAACACTGCAAATATAAGTCACGGTAAATCTGTCACAAGGAAAGTAAGACTTTTTACTGTTACCACGTACAACAACAACAGTAAAATTACGTTTCGGGTCGGGAGGACATCCCAAGGCACTCCACTATTCGGGATCAAGATCTGAGCATGAGGGGCAGGGGTGGATGAGGGAGGGTAGAGTCGTAGGAGGGCAGTTGAAGGCATGGTCAAAAATGAAGACCTTGAGTCGAGGCAAGGAAGAGAGCAAGGCAAAGGGATTGTGGGATGGAGCTCCAAAGAGTGGGGGCAGAGAGCCTGAAGCCCGGCCGCTGATGGAAGGTGGGTTGGGAGGGAGACATGGAGCAGGCTGGAGCCTGCTGAAGAGAGGGAGTAGACAGGTTGATGGGGTCAGAGAGGTAGGAGGGGGCAAGGCTGTGGAGGGCCTTGAAAGTAAGGACCAGGACATAATCAGCAAACAACAGGAAACTATCAGACATCAAAGTGCCACACTCTGTCGATACAGCAATGCACAACTCTCAATCAATGATTCTCAAAAAACAGCAGCACTGATTTCTGCAGAAACAAGTAAGAAATAATTGTTGCTGAGTGCCAATGCATGGTGACTGTAGTGATTTGAATCATACTATACAGTACCATTACATAATCTTATTGCTTGTGAGTGTAGCCACTTCTACAGTTCACTATTTACTGTTGTGAGTTTTCTCTTCTCACAAACAATGCTCTTTTCTCGTCCGTAACTGCTGTTCCTCTAATTATGATACACAGAGTATATATTTCAGAGGAACAAGTAAGACACATGCAATATGTAATTTATTGAGAAAACTATACTTTTCCATTATTAATAATTTGGGAGCACTTAAACATTTTAGAGGATAGTGGATTTTGATGTACAGCTGATCTCCAGAAGCAGATTTTGAATGGAGTGAAAGTCTATCACAATTTAATCATCAGGATAGATTGAAATAGTTTGTCTGTTTGGCTTGTTACCACAATGTGATCACTGATTCATTGGATGAGCCTCAGTCAAATTCATGGCTTTGTTAAGACAATTTTTTGTGTTCTCTTTCCATAACTTTTACCAACCACTGGAAAGAGGTGACCACAAGGCTAGTTGAGATCTAATCTCTGGTGTGATTGTGTGCTAACCATGTGCAAAGAGGAAATCACAGGTGCTCTTATTTTTATATTAAAATTTTTATCGAATTACAATTAAGGTTAATTATAAAAATTAACAACCAGCGAATAGGTTAAGAGCTGATACTGTAATCCTTTTCAGTTTTTATGTACATAATTAAAAGGTCTTATAAAACCCCTGTATATATGTTTACACATAGTTAGCACAACTGGCAAATTAAATCCTCTGTATGCATGATGGCAGCATCACTCATTTCCTTTCTTCTGCGATGCCGTTTGGCGTGAAGGGCGCTATATACTGTACATGCGAGTTGTTGTTGTTAATGTGCAGAGTTCACAAAAGAATGTGTAAATAGTGAATTCCAGTGTATTGTGTGACAACCAATACTCTGAAACATCATTTGGACACCAACTTCACAGACTCAATATCAGAGTGGAGATTTAGTAGGTTGACCACAACATATCTGGCATTCACTATTTACAATTGTTTGTTTATTTTCTCTGAACTATGCAAACTAGAGCTCACTGTGGATAAATTGTAACATCAAACTCAAATTTATTTGAAGAACTATTTTTAAAAAAACACTTTGGGTTACAACTTTCATGAAAGCCCAATGTCATCCGACCTTGCTGGAGTTCTGCATTCAATCTGCCTCAAACTTTCCATTTCTGGTACTGTACAACACAATTGGTGTTATACAAAGGGAATAAAATACTCGTCAGGAGTGAATCTGTTCTCAAAACACTTCCCACGGTTTGCAAAATGACACCCACACAGCAACCTTGGGCTGGTATGAAGAAAGGAAAGGACTTGCTGTGCCTCATTTATAATTGAGCTCTGGAGCCATTATCTTGGCTCAACCCCACAAGGTGATGCCTCCTGGTAGACGAAACCGCAATGCTCACAGTGGGACAGCTCCACCATCCAAGAGGGACACAGCTTCAGTGCTTATAGTACAATCCAACATTTACTACAGCTGAAAATAGCCCTCGTCATATTAACCCCAAACCTATTAAATTCCTGAAATCAAAAATCTCTACAAATGAATACGCACAGGCACAGTAGGCCAATGGTCACCTTCTGTGCTGACGTACGATTTATGATTAACAATCTCAAGTCAGAGATATCTGTACTGTACATTTATATATGATGTAGAGATTGAGATGGTCAAATATGTCATAGGACTGTGCTCCTGGTCTGCATTGGGAACAAGAGAGAAAGAGAGCAAGTTGGCAGGGAGCAAAAATTGGTTACTGGGAGGTGTTAAAACTGAAATATTCTGAGGGACACTTTGATTATGTTTAGTTATCAGGGAACATTTATGGAGATCTTTGCTTTAGGAGATTAATTAAATAGCAAATTCCATGCAAGCGAAATTTGTAAACAATAGATTTAACAAATAGTCTTTTTCACATTCCAAACAGTTTTGTAAACTTAACATTGGATCACAGATTTGCCAATTTCTTTTCTTCCAGTTCCCCAATATGTGATATATGCCTCTAACATAATTCATATAAAACATGCTTGCAACAATGTTTTTTTTCTTGCACAAGATTCACCAGGAATTTTTTTGTGGCACAGGAAGTGTAATGTAGAAAAATAGATGCATAATGCATTCAACCGCAAATATGTGTAAGTTGTACAGTATATCAACAAATGAAGAATAAATCCTTTGATGTAACCTCACCAAACAAACTCATCACCTGAGAATGCAAACTAATTTATTCGACATTAAATTGGTAAAAAGATGGGCAATGCAATTTCTCACCTAGCGATTTCACAAACTCAAAAGAATCATAAGGAGTTGATGTAAAAGAGCGGCTGAAAGCTTTTCTTATTGCGTGCAGCAATGCAACAATGCCAGACATCTAGTTTCTTTGGGTAGCTTTTCAGTCAATAAATGGTTTGATTATGACTTTTTTTTTAAATGGTAATAGTGTAACAATATATTTTAAAGAAAAGGTCATCAACAAAAAGCTGGATATTTGGTAGTGTGCTTGAGACCGGGCTCATTAAAAGACAAGTTAATGCTGTAATTGGAAGCCAACTGGATTGGTATTCTGAAAGAATGAGATCAAGAGGGACTTCTTCATTTCACTCTTTCTTGTCATTTTGGACTGCAGTATTGCTCTGGAGTATGTTGTTTTAGGAGTCATTTATTTCACATGTCGTGCAGAGCAAACACAACAGGGGAATTTATGCTGTCTTCTCCCCCGCTATTGATTAAAACCTTGGCCTTTGAAAGGTCTTAAGCAGTTCAATGGATGGTCCAAGAATGTTCAATGGACCATCATTTTTTTTTCTCTTTGTGTTTCGCTTCTTTCTCCTTGTTTAGTTTCCTCAGGCCACTTAGAAGAAAGATCTATTCACAACCAGTCATACATTGTTCGCATAACAAAGGCTTTACACAGGGATTTAAGTTTTAAAATTGATGTATGCTAACATGGGTTAGTGTTTTATATGAGTATTTGGCCACTGCTTTCATGTACAGCAGAATGTAAAGAGTGTGGGCTCAGAAAGTGGCACATATTTAGTGTTGGGGGGGAGGGGAGGCAAATGAAAATGCAGATGTCAAGAGCATAGATGGTATAGAACAGAGTTGAGTTACTGTGGAAACTGACGGTAAGTTAATGCAGAGAGAGTGTCTAACAGAACTGGATTTAGAAAAGAACAATGGGGCTCGTGGGAGTACAAAATGGGGTCAGAGAGCAAGACGTTTATATGACGAACGTAATGGTTCACAAAGCATCAGAAATTTATGACATTAAAAGAAACATACACTGACAAAATACCTTTCTATCCTTCAAAGTAATAATCAATACTAAGGATCTTGATTTACCTCAAAGTCACAAGCTAATGATCAGTACACAATATAAAGTCTTAATAAAAACTTCATGAATAATTAAGTTATCTAGACCATGGCAATTTAACAAGATAAATACACCACTATACAGTTAAAAAATCTTTAAGTGTACAAATGTACAGATCTGTGAAAGATCCTCAAAATCTGAGACTGCAATGGGTCAATTTTGATTTTTCTAAACCAGGACAAGGATTAGTTTACAATTTTACTTGCAAAATTTGATTTTAAAAACTGCAATTAAAAAAGAGTAAGTAGTTTATTATGAATGTAGTTACTGTCACTGATTTCCGGTTACAATCAGTTGATTAAAGTTAACCCAAACTAATTCAGTTCCACCTTAAGCCACCAATTTGTATTCAAAGCAGAGGCGGGTTCAATCCCACACAAGTCATGCAAACAGAGAAGCCAGGAATTATTTATCAGAAATGTAACAGCATGAAGGGAGTGATGCTAGACTTCATATTCCTTTCTCACTCGTATCGCGCCTTTGGTCACCTTCCTACCCCTGCCCCTGGCTCGGTCCTGGGATCTGCTACTGTGTATTCCTCTGTGATAATGAGGTAGAATTGTAAATGAGAGTCCCCTTTGTAAACTGATAAAGATCATCACCGGAGTTGCAGATGGAAAAAGATTAGATTTTATCCAGAGATCAATGCCTGGAGAACCATGAAGATGCTTTTAGAGTTTTATTGCAGTAATTAATTTTTCAGTTATCTTTTCTATAAATTGCGACATGCCAATCTGAGCTCAATCCTCAACGCAGTTTTAAATGGAAAAACTAAAGAGATGATCAAGGAATTAATTACTGGAAGGAGATTGTAAGGGCCTTCGTTTTTCCATAGGAACAAATATCGATCCATCAATAAAATGCTTATTTGGTAGCGACTCCAGCTTCCTAAAAGTGGTTCAGAAATAACACCCACCATCCACCACCCTCATATACAAACCACAAAGGCTGATTTTTGGGGGGCAAGTTCGAATTTCAATCAAAGGTCTATTGTTACTGTAAATAGTTAACCTGGGAATTAGCCATTATAACACTCCTTTGGAAGCACATATACTTAAATATAGTTTGGTCCTCAGACAGTACGGTTGAATGTCAAATTCAGAAACTGGTACATGATATACTCCTGTTGCAGCAAAAGCTGCATATATTTTTAATAATTTTGTACTGCAATAGACACAGCCACTCTGAAATGCTTGGGGCTATATTATAATACTGTATAATGATTCATCATTTAAATATTGCAAAGGGGAAAATGTTGAAGCAAAAACAATATTGCTCTCAATAGTGCATGGGATTTGCTTATCAATTGAAACCTCATAAGAAACAAAGTTGTTTTCACAAATAAAACACTCTATGGGGTGAAAATGTTTATGTTTCATAACAGATTTATTTATTTCATGTTATGAAATATAATTTTCACCCCTATATTGCTAATACGACTAGCACCACAATTCGGAATTGTCCAGTTATAGCACTAGGCCAAAACAAAAAGTGAAGCCTGCAAATAGTTCCACATAATTGTTTATTTGTATTTGGTTGAAATAATCGAATGAGCAGTGACAAAAATTGTTAAAAAATTTCTAATTGTATCCACTCTAAAACAAGAATAATTTATTGTGATTCCCAATATGTACACTGCCCACGCTTACAACAAATGACTATTTATGAAACATCCAAATGTTTATATTGCACTGCAACATAGGATTGAATTCAAGATCCTCACCTTCAAGGCCTTCCATGGCCCACCCTATCTCTGCAACCCTCCTAACTCCCTACAAACCTGTCCGTTCCCTTTGCTCAGCGGGCTCCAGCCTACTTCATGTGCCCCGAACCATCCTATCCCCCCACCCACCATCAGTGGGTGAGCTTTCAGCCATTCTGCCCGCAACCTTCTGGAATTCCATCACACAATCTGTCCGCTTTGCCCCTACCCTAGCCTCCTAGTCCCACCTCAAGACCCTTCTCTTTAAGCATGCAACTGGTTACCCCCCTTCACAACCCCGTCCTCCCTCCCCACTGATCCCGACCACAGTTCAGGTACGGAATACTGACTGTCCAGTGCCTTGGAACGTCCTCCCGATGTGAAAGGCACTCTATAAATGTAATTTTGTCAGTTTGCCACAGTGTACACCAGTTAGAATAATCAATATAGAGGGTTCTATGCTTGGATCTAATAACAATGTAAATATAGAAAAGAAATTCTGCTTTCGGTTAACTAAATGAGAAAAGCTCCACTTTCAAAAATGCAAAACAAAACATTTTAATGTCAATGTGACTTTCATGAACTGGTGGTGACACTCCTTTGACTGGATGGAGACACACAAAGCAAAATCCAATGCACATCATAAAGGTTGTTCTATTTAGCACCAAGTTTAGATTTTACGAAATGTAAAGACAGACCAGATTTAGTGCTAAGTCTCAAAATCTTAAGCCACTTTATTGCTTAGAAATACAAATAAGTGCAGCAAATTTTAAACACAGCGTAAATTGTGGTCAGTTTATTTGGTTCCCCCAATGTACAGTGCTATGTCTATTGAACATGAAATACAGTACATGCAATTTGGATTTCAGCCATAAGTTAAGAATAGATGCAAGTGAGGACACATCAGTACATGTTGCACCCTGGTTGCTCCAGTCTAACTTCTTAGCTAGTCAACAAGGAGTGCCACTGCCAGAAGCTTCCTTTAGTCCCTGTCAATGGTGGAATGGTGTAGAGCAGAAGGAATTGGACAGAATAGAACAGAACAATTAATTTGTGTATGAAGAACAGTCTAACTATCGTGAACAGTCTCACGACAGAGTAAATCCTTTGAACTATCCCAATTATGGCATTTCCTGTAGCTCTTGGTCCTTTCAGTCTTCAAATAGATATTACGTTATGATCAATGTGAAAGAATGCATGGAATGAAAATGATAATGATTATAATTAATATTCTTGGGTGGTTTACGATGGAGTGGTGGACGTACTATTTAATCAGCTTTCCAGCATAATGAAGGCACACTATAAATTACAACTCTCTATAGAGATAGGACAAAACACTCACAAGTCAAGTTAGTTTTTTTAATTTTTAGGCATAAAATTGGAACTTATCCCATTTTGCTCCATTTCTTTGAGTGGGTCACTGTAGTAAAGCTGTCTTTCACAATCTCAAGAGTTTCCCAGACATTCCCTACAATTAAGTTTGTTAATAGAGGATAATTCAAGAGCCCTATGGAGTGCCAGTTATGTCTTTTCTGCTTGGCACCATCCATTACATGCTCATTGCTATTCATGTCCCTGTGCTCAATGAACTCAAGTATGCGAACCAGAACTGGTACTTCTCCATTAATTGCAAATAGTGTCTGATGCCACAGACAAACTTTAACTCTAATAATGATAGGTTGTTTCCCCCCAACTGCCTTCTCCAATACATAGATGGTTATGAGAAAATGACAATTATTGGACTAAAAAGCAAATAGTCTTCTCTGACCTGCAACCTTTCACTCTTCAACTTTATGAACATTTGGATATCAAACCTTTATGCTTTAAGAGAAGGGTAAATGAATGTATGTTACCTGCTGGTTTATGGGATGACACACCAATAAGAGTAGTGCTCCAACTATATCAAACTACTGTATAATGTTGCACAATTTTTGCTTCAGCAGTAAAGGAGCACTTTGGCTACAAAATACACAGTCACTGCACTTCGCAGCAAATCTTGTGCAGTACTTTTGAGACTTTGTTGATGCAATAAGGCACTGTATCAAATACAAGCATTGTTGTTTTCATTATTTAGCAATATGAGATGCAAACAGTAATGTCTCAAATGCTAATTCTGAAATGCTACAAATTCCTGCATCTACATTCTTTTGTTCATGGAAAGTAAGGATGTGCTGTTTAAAATATTGTAACACTAAATGTAAATCAATTAACCAGATGGCATGTTAGTACAGTATGGCAGATGCATTCAAAGTGTCAGGCAACTCTTACCCAACATGAGACTTTGGTTGGCATTTGATACAAAATAAGTAAGTATATTTCAGTAGCTAGCTTTCTGTATGGATTCAGTCAATTAAGATTGCATGAAATGCTACATCATCACTCCAGGTACAGCACACAATTCTGATCATTTTTGCTTTTTTAAAATAAAAATTGTTGTTTAATTTAACACCACTGTTCTGCATTCATATTTTATATTTAGTTTTATCCACACCTGAAATAATATTTGACTTACTAATGTATATTAATATAATATATTATTACTATGACTCCACCCTGTTTTAATACTATATTAACCAACTTGCAGAAGTACAGTGGCCATGCCATGCTGCTCAATTTCCTCCTACTCAGTTGGGAGAACACCCAGGTTTTGACCTTCTCTGAAGCCTGGCTGCTTACCCTACTCAGTGACTTTAATCTGTTCAGTATGGTCTTGCAAAGTAAGCAGTCTGTTATTAATTCTCAATAAGCTTATAATGTCAAGTCACATTGAAATGAAATCAAACCTAAATACCTGAACTACAAAATTATTAAATAGTACACTTTATGAAAATTAACACATATTTAAGGATCACAGACTGAAATTAGCAGCATTTCACGATGTTTAATAATATGACAAACCTCACATCAAGCAAATTATGAAATATAGATAATTTCACACATAGAATGTTACAGCCCAGAAGACAGTTATTTGTTCTATCATTCCTTGTTTGGTTCTTTGAAAGAACAATCCTTTCAGTCCTGTTCACCTGCCTTTCTTCTATACCTCGGCATATTGCTCGTTTTTGATAATCTATCTTGCTCTCTCTTCAAGTTAATAAGGCTTCTGCTTGACCACTGCACACAACAGGACATTCCATATCTAACAATTTGGTAAAAAAAACTCCAAAGTTTCTCTTATGCTAAATATTTTAAATTGATGTTCTTTAGTCACTGACTCATTGACTAGTGGACATAATTTCGCCTTATTGACTCTTATCAAAATGCCTCATAATGTTAAAATATCTCTATTAGGTCCTCTCCTCAGCCTTCTCTTGAAAATAAGGTCCTTGAGTCTCCTCTGGATCTCCATATTTACTGCATGTCCAAAACACTTATCCCTGGTATCTATTGGTAACAATTACATTATATTTATGAGCCACAATAAAACATATTAAAATATTCTCAAAATGATTACATTTATATAATTTATGATTTTTCATATCACCCAATTAATGTTTAAATAAAATCAAAATTGGAATTGTGAGATTGCATAGCTTCGAAACAAGGATGGGAATAAACTTTGCATCTGCAATGGTACTTTTCAAATTGGGACAATGTCTCAAACTAATTCACAGGATCTTCTATAAAAGTGTAGTGACTGCATTTTCTAGGGGTACATGGTAGACAAGTTATGCACAGTAATATCCCACAAACAGCCATGAAATGGATGACCAATTTTATCTGGGGGACTTTTGGAAAAGGGAGCAAAACTCCCTTGTTTTTCAAAATTTTCAATAGAAGTTTATACTGTATGTTCACCTGACACAACAAGTAAATGTGACCTCAGTGGAACCACTCATATGAAGAACGGTGCCCCCTGACCCTGAAGGATAACCTCAACACTTCATTGAAGCATCAATCTAGTTTGTAAATTCAAAATCCCAACTCCAACATGTGGTTTGAACCCACAACCTTCAGACTTGGAGGCGAGCGTGCTACTGATTGAATCAGACTGACACCTAATCCATATTGGAACAGAAAATAGCAACATCCATTGACAAAGGTGGAATAGGAACAAGATTGAGTGTAATTGCAGAGGATTCACTGAAGGTACCTAGCCATCAATATGGAGCAATCATCAACAAAGCTAATCATTTAATGGGCTGGATATCAAGCAAGATGAAACAAGTTATTAAAACTTTACATAGATCATTGACGAAGCCACATTTGGTTTTAATCTATATAGTTGTGGGCACACAACCTTCAATGTGATATTGATGCATTCAACAAAGAGCAAGGAGTTTTCCTGCCAGAGGATTGAGAATTCTAATTCTAACAAAGAGAAGCTCACAGCACTGAAACTGTTCCAATCAGATAAAAGGAGATTGCGAAAAGACAAAGTTCAGGTCTTTAAATAGGATTAAAAAGATGTCAAAAAGAAGCTAGCTGTGATGGACTAATAAAGTGGTGAAGTAGGCTGAATTGACTGAATATCCTACCCCTGTCGATATCCAATTATGTTAAATGTTGCTACAATTTCGTTTTGAATGCTATCAATTTATTTGAATAAAAGCGTTTTTAAAAATGACAGAGTGCATTCTGTTGCTCGAGTAGGAGGCAGCGGAGGGGTCCCCAGGCAGATTAAACTGGTTGAGAAGAGCTGACTAAACTTCGCTATGTGGGTTGGTGGGAATGTACGGTATTTCTTGTGTGTTAATTGGAAGATTTTTGAATGCTAGAAATGTACAGAAATTATAGAAGTGTTCAGTACTTTCCTTTTGAACTCATCCGTATTCAATTCATGTCAAATGTAGTACCTAAAGTTGCACCTCAACTCAATTTGTGAATCAAGGGAAGTCAGTTCTATGTTATGCTTTTTCCACAACCATTTAGCTTATTGAGGGTAAATTTGTGACATTTCATAACAGATCACATTCAATCCATTACAATACTGCAGCATTTCAGAAGGTTATTAGAATCGACTGATTTCAAGTCCAAAACATCCCTGCTGTTTCGCCACGTTTGCCAAGAAGTTTGGACTTTTTTTTTTATCTGCAATTGCTGTTCAAGCCAAGCAAAGGAAAATACATTTTTTTTCAGTTCAGAGGCAGCTTGCTACTGCTTTACAATAAGAATCAAAATCATTCACTGAATGACACAGGTCTCTTAGAGGATGTCTCAAAGGCCCTTCACATGATCCACTGTACAGTAGCCATGTATTTTTGCAAACAAATGCCTACTAGCTGAGCTAAGAATTTCAAATCTGCAGGTGGGAGCAGGAAAATCTTCGGAGTCTGGCTTAGACAGAATGTTATGAAATGCTACAAACTTTCCTCCGCAGTGTGCAACATTTACAGCAATGCCACACTGGTGTTTTTATGTGAATTGAAAACTTTCTAATTTATTAAGAAAATAATTTTAAAGACTTGCTGGACACTTTGTGAAAACTGGAATCCACTTATTCAAGAGGAATTAATCCTAAAATGGAGATGAATTTTTTTAACCCTTATCTTTGTAATTCTGTTTACAATATCGTAAGAATCGTTCAAGTAATGAACAGCTTTCTAACTATCATTTATTCTGGTCTGACACAAATTGCTTCACCAGAAAATAATCTTATGGGAGTAATGAATAATAAACGTATTACATGTCCTTCAGTCACCATTCAAAGGACCACTGGAATGCTCTTCCAAAATCTCTTTGGCTTTTGACCTTCTATCCCATCTTCAAACCCCCTTAACAGTATGATATGGTTCTACAACCATGCCTTTGGTTAGCACCTTTAAGTTTCCATTTTTCGTGTTCTCCATTCAGTATATCAAGTGTTGAAGCTGATCATTCTACATTCTAATGCTCTATTTGATGCTTGTTCTGCGAGGTATATTCTTGTGAGTAGAACCACATCATTACAGCCCTTTGTCTTACAGGCTCTTTTTTTCCTCTTTTCCTCCTAGTTGTCTCCTTACTCACTGCATGCCTTTCTTTTTCCTGGTTTTGTGCCTGTCTATTTACCCTGATCTGCTTTTTCCCCTTTATCTTGTCTTTCCCTCTGGCTTTGCCAATTCCTGGTATGCAATGTAGTGGAGGGAAAATATTTCAGGAGTAAGCACAAGAAATAATGGTGCAAGCTGCTCAGCACTCCCAAGTACGACAGAACAAGTAATGCCAGTGGTTATTTTGAGGCTGCTTGCAATTCACTACATTGTTCTATAACACTGTGATTTTCTGGAGTGTTGTATTTTACCTGTAGGATTCTGCGGCCTATAAACTTATGTCCCTTAAGACACGGAAGCTACCAAAATAACAAACTGAAAATGTTGTTGCACTTAAGCGAGAGCCAATGTATCGCCAAGTCACAACCTGACAGAAGGATTCCACTGTTACGCTCTGTACGCCTCAGTGTACAATGTACAATTCATCTGAGCCACTCATTAAAATTCAACTGTTCTTCAAATGGGGGAAGGAGGTCAGAGCACTCTATAATTACAATAGTATATTTTTGGCATGGAGTGTAAAAAAACAAGACACAAACAATGTTTTTTTAAATTGGGAATTACACAGTTTACAGCACAGAAGGAGGCCATTCGACCCACCATGTGTGTGCTGGTCCTATCTGCTCTAATTCTGTAATATGTAATCATTTTCAGATATCCTCCCAATACAAAAGGTACTGTATAAATATAAATTGTATTATAATAATATTATAATTATTTAAGGGCACGGAGACACCTTTGCAGGAAGTAGAACTATTTGATGTGATAATCACCGTCAATAGTAAACAAGGGTGGCAATAGTTGTCACAAAAGCACAGCTTCCCATTCGGAAATTCAGAATTTGGGCACTGGAAAATTGAAAAAATCAAGAACGAACAAAAAAAAGTCAGTTGAACGCTAATCTAGTCACTCAAGTTTAAAACTGAAATTTCCCTTTGTTTTAATCAAGATGTTGCCTCAGAGCTTAAGACAAATCGCTGGAGAAGCCATTCTGGTGTTCTACCCACAAGCATTCATTCAGTATTAAGCCCAAAACAGTAAAAAAAAATTCTGTCCCTGTGATACCGAACAGGTTATAAATATTGCTCCTATTTCTCATAGTGAACCCCACACATTAAGAACAATGGGACTTTGGCAGAATCAGTACATTCCCAATGAAAACAATTGTCAAAGAGAATACATGATGATGCTATTCACATAAATGGCATTCCAACACACACCTGTAACCCCAGGAACCCACAGAGAACTGGCACGTATTTTGTTTGACATTTGGTTTTGTTAAGCTCTCACAGTAACCTTGCAGTTTCGAGCTGCCAGTTCTGCATACCAAGAGCTTTCTGATCGCCTACAGCTGCATTTAAACCCAGGCAGCTGTTTTAGGCAGAAAAGGCTGTACACGAGGTCCTTTACATATATTTAACCACTGACACCTTTCTGCAATTTCATCTCTTTTGCAATACCATTAAATACTTTCTGTCAGGTTCAGGGTTAAATGAGCTATCCACTTTGTGAAAAAAAACCTTCATATTAGCATGGAGGAGTAGTGTTTATCCATTAATACTCTCAGTAGATATGTATGAAACATATTAACTTTTTTCATAAATTGCTCTGACTCCCTGAAAATATTTTAGTAATAAATTAGTGTCTCCTCATTATTGTTTGTTCCAATTCAGTTCAGATGGCTGCATTTATCAAACTGCTGATTATCAGGCCATACTTCTTGCCATCAGTGTGGAAGCCATCGCTTTAAAGCACAAAATAATTTCTAGGTATTACTCCCAAGGAACACAATTCACTATTCGCAAACCAATTCTAGTGAGAGTACCCATTTATTAAGCGGTGTGAAGAATCAGATATAGTTTTGAATCATCAGAAAAATAAGATTCAAGAGGATGACTGCCTTGATGAGGGGAGGTCTGGGTCAGGTCTCCCTGACATTAGTTATCTATTACTGTTCTATGTACAGGTAATGTTATCCTTTATTAGTAAACTACTGTACAAACAAACACACCTGTACATTGAGCAATAATGGTCGCCGCAGGGAATCAGTTTCTCCTCCAATCTTGAAGCAATTTTTGAAAAATAAAACGAAACCACAGTAGTTAATTCCCCACAATCTGCATGCCAAGATCTGAAATATGGCCCAAATTGGTAGCTGAACTAGTGAATCTAAAGACATCCTTGAAAGAGTTGTGGGCTTTCAATAGTTATAGAAATTGGTTCTTAAGCATAGAAAATCAGTGCTTATTAAAGAAATCGGTCATTAAAGCAATTCCATCTTGGGTTGCTATTTTTGGTCAATTGTTTTTGATGGCAGCTTGCACTGAATATTATACAAATTCAAATCAAATTCATCAAATCACAGGATATACTGTACTTACTGTAAGGCACTGTGACAGTGTGTATTTTGTGTGTGATGTTTTAAGGTGCCATGTGCATGTGCAGAATGCTAGAATTTGTCTATATTTGGAGTTTTCCATCTTCACTAAGGAGTAGGCCATATAATTTGGGACTACCTACTCACACATTGCTGCACCCTCTGCCAATACAGAAACAGCAGGGAGGAAAGATAACTAACTGCTTGTTGAAATGGTCTGTGCCCAGGTAAGTTTCCAATTAACCTATCACTGCCCTAACTTTCAGATGATGAGCAGATGAAACAAAGTCTCATAGACTCATCAAAAAACAACGATGAGCTGGATATTGATTTCAGGAAATGGTTTCTCTGCAGGCTTACATGTGTGAAGGCTAGGAAAGATCCCTTTACTCTTACATGAGCAAGCTCCAGCTCACATGGGCACATTCGCAGTGGGGTAAAGTAACTGGGGAGACTGACTGTCCACATTATTTGTATTTGATACACGTTGCCTCTGGAAATCACTTATTACACGTGCAAACTTCTTCAGCACTGGGTTAGCCCAATGTGATCAAGCAGGCAATTTCATTCACTACAAATTATTTATACCTGTTGACAGATAAGTGAGAATTAACTTATCAATACTAGATAGATGGTTTACTTTTTTTAAATGCTCTCCTTTTTTCAGTCCTCCCATAATCATTCACCAGCGTGTTTAATCTCTTAACAAAAGACTGTGCTAAGTTTCTCCCAGCCCTTAAGCACAATTTAAAAAGGCAGAATGCTTGTCTAACCTTATTCCGTCTTGCCATTCTCACTCCATGGCAGATATGTGTCAACCCTGGAATGGTAGCAAGCCTCCGCTAGCTAAATAGGTTTGGCTGGTCTGTCCTGCTTTTACTAAAACTAGGGAGAATGCTATAGTAACCTGATAAATAGATTAACATTTACATTGTTGTTTTAGTCAGTACTGGTGCAATCACATTTGTTTCTCCTGATTCAGCACTGATCCTTTGCAGTGAACGTTGACATGGGTGGGCTCCAGTAAATGTATTTTGAAATGATTTGCTACCACAGATATTTTCCAGTCGTTAACCCATGAGCATATTTTGGATGCTAAATTCCTGGTACCATCAAACTTTTTAAAAATAATTGTTAAAATTTTTTATCTTCATTATCCCCAATGTATAAGAACCATAAGCATGGAAATGGGAACCAAATGTTCCCATTTTCCTTCCGTAAATTTACATCCTGACTGATTCTCTGATGGATACTCCCACCTGCAACCATGTTTTCAGGATAGTTTCAAAAACTACAACAACAAAATTACATTTATAGAGCAACCTTTCATGTCGGGAGGATGTAGCAACTGAATGCAGCAGAAAAGACTTTATATAGTTTTATATGCCAAGCATTCTCCGTACAAACCTACAGCTCGGGCAAGTAATAATTTCTACCCTGCAGCATCAAGTTGGGTGCCCATGTAGCACAAAGAGCTCTGAGAAAACATAACACACAAAATGTTAACCTGCCTTTCTCCATCAGGTGCTACTTGGCTTGCTGTACATTTGCAGTCTTTTTCTGTTTTTCAATATGAACAATTTTCATAATGACCAATTCAATGTGTATTTTAAATTGACTTCTAGACATTTGCAGGATAATTTTTTCACCCCCATAGTCGTACACGTACATGCAAGGAAAAACATCAACCACTTTACATTTGATCAGGACATAACTTCTTTCCTGACGCAAAGGTTTATCGATTGATCAATTTGGATCGCTAGTAATTGAGACTTGCTTTGTTACCATCTGATGAACATAAGCCATGAAACTCTTCACTGTTGAGTTTCACAGAGGAACTCAACCTTGTAATATGGTTATGGTTGTGTTGATCCCTTCACTCGCCAATTTCCGTGAGGGATGCATTTCACTCCAATGAAATAAAAGTCGATTTGATTTTGTAAGAAAGTGTTTTATTTGAAACAACTTCCAACTTGTCACATTTATAAGAATGGACAAAATACTCCTTGGCTTAAAAAATATATATATAATGTATATATATATATGTTAAAGTACAGGTACATTTCACTTGATTGAAGTGCAGATAAGTGGCAATGTATAAATATACGGTAATCGCATTCAGCAACACGTTGGGTGATAAAAGAAAACACCAACCTCTGCATTAGTCTTTTTCTGTTGTTGACATAAACTGACATCTTGTTTCAGTCATAGGGTTCGCTATGTAATCTTTCAGGGTAAAATAAACAATACATTGGAGACTGTGGCCACATCTATTGCAAATGTTTGATTCTAGCTGTATTTTATACAGTATCACAGCGCCTTGGGATGTCCTCCTGACATGAAACATTCCATACAAATTTAGGTTTGTATTGGATAGTATTGGATAGTATAAAGAGTGATTAGCATTTTAAAATACAACACCTTGCGCCTTCTCTAAAATCTGCAATGTTTCTGATACATTCCACCCTCTATGTAAATGTCATTGTTTAGATTGTTACTACATTGTACACGTTTTACTACATTTTTTCCGACTAGTGGTTTTACATTCATGCGCACAGATCCTAAAGGAGTTTAACAAACATAACAGAAAATAACAGAAACAACAAAGGCATATACTGTCATCATACACAGGGCCAGGGAAAGCACATGTGACGTTTAACAAAATGTAAGCATATTTTTTAAAGTATCAGTCAGATAGAATTAAATCTCTTGTGATTGTTATGATGATAAAAGGGAACAACTTTCAAGCGTGAAGCATTCTCAAACAGATACGGTATTCTGCAGCAGAAAGCAGAAGGAATGCTTCAATAAGACAGTGCACCAAATTGTAGTATATTCCTGCAGCACATCTATTCTCCTCACACACATGCACTCAGGGCAGAGAGTAGAGAGGTTTATTACAAGATTACAGGCATTAAGTAATCTTTGTAATGAGATATTACTCTTTCAAGGGTAATTGTTTTACTTAGTAGACATATAAATCATACACTACTCTGGAAATGATGTACACTCAGCAGAAGAATGTCATTATTCCCCTTTTCCAACCACTTCATGCTACTTGAATTCCCTCCCCTCTTTCAACTCAGAGATCTCACCACTTCTTGTTTGCTTGTCCCCATTGCCTCGCTGTACCTGTAAAACTTGCTCTATCCCTTATCTTTGCACCTCAGCATCACACTGTTTCACAATATTTTCAATGTGTACCAAGGATATGCCAAAGTCACACTCCCTCCTGTCTGGTGTCAGTCTCAAACCTCAATCCAACCTTTTCCTTCCCCTCAAGTCTCAATCTTGCAGCACATTAGGATCTGCCTGGGGCTATCCAAGTACCAGTGAAAACTGTTTGTTCAATTCACTGACACAAGATGCCAAAGCTGGCGAGCATGAGGGAGTGGGTGGAGATGAGAGTACAACAACTTGCATCTATACCGTACCCCTTTATGCGGGGTAATATCTCAGAGCGCTTAACAGTGGAGGAGCTTGATGACATGTTAGCGACTGTAGGTAGAGGTGAAGATGATATCAAGCAGCTGTTTAGGAAAGATGAGCATATAGTACATGGACTGCATAGCAAAGAACTCCAGAACAAGCTGTGTATGAGGTATGGTAGATGTTTATTTCAGAATTTTAAAAGATACTTTCCCTCGATGAAGATCGCACACAATTGGTTAAGTTATGGATCTGACGCTTTGAGGGTAATTACTTGATGGTAAATGCAATGCTGCTCATTGGCAAATAAATAAATGATTTTTCCCTGCATTTTTTGACACAATGTGATACCATATGAAATGTAAAATTCAGCAAAAGGTCAGGCATTTTGATTTTTTTTATCCTCTGATAGCGTTGAAGCAGTCCTTTGTTTAAGAATGCCTCATAGATGTTAATCATCCAAAAAATGTATACACTCTGTGGCTTGAAATCAATGAAAATCCAGTGACTAATTCTTTCCAGACTCCCAAAGCAAAGCAGATGCAAGAAAACAATAATCTTATCTTAATAATGTGGAACGATAAGCACCCACCATTATACGCACACTGTGAAGTTCTGATATGATAATCATTTCATCAGTTATTCAGCATTTTCAGAAAACAGTCTTGTAGGTTCCGTTTAATAATTAGCAAGGAATAAGGGAACACTGCTCAAATAGAAATGACATGAAATGTAGTCATAGTTCAAACAGTATAAATACGGCACAAACCTAGGACTAGATGTTCTGAAGATATGTATATGTAAGCAATAGAAGCAAGGTAGATTTGTAAGATTAGTTTGCCAATCAGCTCCTGCTGTTTCTCGGCAAACGGTAGTGATGCACGAGATCATATTGTTAAGAGTCTTTGCTCTAAGTGCAGTATTTAGGCTTTCCAAACTCTGCAATAGGAGAATAACACCCATCGTTCGAATGAAACGTTAAACTGAGATGCTTTCTGCCAGCTCAGCTGGACATTAAAGATCCCATGGCACCGTTCGAAAAGAGAAGAGAGTTTCTCCTCATCAGAACAGATGAAGGGCTGTTCTGACAAAGGGTTGTGGAATTGAAACGTTGACTCACTTTCCTTTTTCTATAGATGCCTCCTGACTTGCTGAGTGTTGCTGAGCCAGCAATTTCTGTTTTTTTGTTTCAGATGTCCAGTATCTGCAGTATTTTGTGTTTTTGAGGGAGTTTTTCCTGGTGTCCTGACAACTCCCCATAATAAGATTTGGCCATTCACTTCATGGCTGTTTGTGGGAGATTACTGTGTGCAAATCAGCTGTCGTATTCACCTCCAAAATACATAGCCATTCGTGTCACAGTGAATCCAGGGGAGTCCTATTAATGTGAAAGGTGCTACACTAAATTCAAAGGATTACTATTAAAAAATCAAAGTTCATTAATATTAGCAATGGCCTTTGTTCTATGTCTATAGTGCACGTAAGATGTTATTGGGCAGTTCTGCTTTTACTATCTCTATCTAGTGGCAAAGGCCTGGCAAAGTTGGTTTGACTGTGAGTCAGATTAACATTTAAGATGAGTATTTTATATGTAGGTCCAGGGCTTGAATGCTGGAACTGCCAGGCTACCTGTTGTGGTAGAAAAATGTTATAAAATTTCCATTTACAGGAATAGTTGGGCAAAATTCCACGTGAGGCAGAGGATATATAGCACAGTGTGTTAACCAGGTTGTGAATGCATACATCCCAGATTGGTGGATGAAAATCTTATGTCTCTGTTAGTTGCAATGAAAATATTTCGGAGGACTCATCCCAGTTAGAAAATAGTTAACAAGAAGCGATATATTCAGAATTTCAAGGTAAAGATTTCCATTTCTTTTGAGAATGTTGCTCCAGTCAATGGAGCACCTCAGTGGTAGAGTTTACAACCCAGAGGGAAGAGGCATCAACATCAATCCCCAAACGTCCAGGTTCCATCATATCTAATAGTCAAACAACAGCTTCATCGACCATTGCTGGCATTAGCCTTGCAAGGCTCATGCAGTGGGGCTGAAGAAGCCCTTTGCTCTACTGATACTGCAGTGGAGACATCTAGAAATCACTGATGCAGCTGTGCCCCAAGCTTGCAGTGCTACACAGGTCTATGCACCAGAAAGCCTTGGCCTCCTGGTTAAATGGAAAAAAAAAGTATATTCTAGGGGTAAATGCAAGAGGTATAGGAGAATAATAAAACATACATTTATTACATCCTTGTTCTGAAATATTAAATGTGATTGAATAGCCTTCACTTGTGAGAGGGATGAATGTAATTAGAGGTGCCGATGATTAATGCCCTAAGCGCAGGATTGTAGAAAATAGATGACAATGTATTGGGAAATATTAACGGCAGTTTGGGGGCCATATGGTAAATTGGCTCCTGCCCACGGGCTGTACATTCAAATTCAAATCCAGTTTAATGGGCATGAATGGATGGGCAAAAAAGTGGCATCTAGCAGAGTTAGAATATCATTTATCCCTAACCAGCAAAGCCCATTTCCACTTTTCAATCGTGAAATGACACCTAACAGTACTCTGGAGGAATTCTCTGCGACTCATTTTGTTGAACAGTCCAAACAATGGCAGCTGCTGCTGAATAAATAAATATTCAAATAGTTAATTCGCAGGGACATCTGATGCAGCCCAAAATGCTATGGTTGTTTCTCCTCCAATAGTACAAATACAAGCTTTTTTTGTTGACTAATTGAATTGGTAAATCCATTTACCTTGAGAGAAACAGCTTTACAAATTGGAAGATCCAATGGTTGATTCAAGGTCTGTGTTGAATTAGCTGATCTCAGCCAGGTTGACAGTGGGTACACCATAATTGGTCTCACTGCCCCTTTTGTTTAGAGAGAGAATATTCAGACAATGTCTCGAATCTTGATTATTATCCGGTCAGGTGAGGACAAGATCAGGATGACCTGCCAATGCTTGCTGGAGTCTCTCATAGGCAAAGAATGTCTACTTGGCCAAAGCCCTCCAATAATTTAATAGCAGTCAGTAGTTTGGTTTCTCCTCCCACTCCCATTTTCCCCCGTCCTCTCCAGAAGGTTCTGATTCATGCCGAGATACAACCTCCACAGGCATTGACACTCTCCGACATTTCAATCAATGGCTACTCTTTACATGCGACTCTTAACAGTAAAGTTTCAGAAGACGATCAACTATGGGGAGGGGAGATGGGAAAGAGGGAAGAGAAAGCACAGCTAAGCCCGATCCTGTTCTCATTATATGTGCAAGTGAACATGGGTGCAAGAGTTATTATTAAGTGTTCAGGAGAGGTAACCTTGCCGGTTCTGTTCCTTTCCTAATCCTACTGCTGCTCAGACTGAGAGCAACTCACTGCTTTATGGTCAAGATGGTGTAGTTGCACCAAAGTTTGTGATGCTGTAATACCCTAACAGGAACTCTTTTACAGAGAGAGCTGTGGTCGGTCTGTAAATTGCTGGAAGAAAATGCAGTAAAGCCCACTGTGCGTGTTTGTACCATAATAGTGAATCACTTACCTGTTAACACTGGGTGCATTAGGTCAATGTATTAGCAAACGTATTCTCGTTCCAAGTCAATACAGTATATAGAAACCAAACTCATTTTACATTTAAGATCTAATACTTAAACTACACATACAGAGCTTACAGATATAGAATGGGACAAAACAATCTTAAACAGCCAATTCTTGATAAAATAGTCTTAAGATCTTCATTTCATTCAATATTTTCACATCATTTCTGTTAGGCAGAAATAAAGACTATTCCACAAAAATGCTTTACAGTAAAACTAAATGGTGGTCCTTAAAAATTATGAACCAAAACACTTCAAACAGGTCAAATGATAACTTTTAAAAGGAAAAGCGAAAAATGTTAATTTGAAGATGAAAGGTTTGAATACAATGGAACTTTAAAGTGAAGACTTTATGGCTTCAAGATCCAATTCATTGCCCAGTTCATTCCAATCAATCTTTTATTTCTCCATATCTTAATGCAACATGACATAGGTAGCAAATTGGAAGCTGATCTGAAATGTAACCCACTGGCTGATGTATAATCTTGAGAAAAGATTAAAGGGATACTGCCTTCGTGAAAATGTGGTAAACCTTTCCATTGAGAGGGGTAAGGGAGTGGCAAAGTCACAATAGCCATTGGATCTTTTAACATATGAATATATTATGCTGAGGTGACATGAGGGTGTTTGTCATCATGTTTCCATCATTTTGTATATATTTCTAAAGAAACAGAACAAATTTGGCAAATACATGTCACAAAGATGATGCCTGTTTTTTAAAAAGAGTATCTGATTTGCTCAGTTCACCAATAAATGTAAGTCACAGAATCTCAGCATAAACTGCAACAACTGTAAACATAGTTACTGAGAGAGAAACAAAATCTTGGAAAGTTACTTTGGGATTTTGAAACATTTCCAGTTAAACATTCCTTTGTATTTAAATAACAATGCACGACTGACTTTGTGAGACAAGCCACTGACTGCACTGTGACGGACCGAACTTAAATCAACTTTCATTCAGCAACATGCCAAATTGATAACATTCGTGCGCGATATGTCTTAAAAAGCAACGAGAGAGACGTGAAACAAAAGAATGATTAAATAAGACAGGTAGTAAAATTCTTACCTTCAGCGAATCAAAGCAGGCAATAACTCGACCGTTTTCAACATGGCAACTTCGTGAAGGATGAGCAAACTTGCATTCCGCATCAGACCGAGAACAAGTCCCTCTCTGGTATTCTCTACACACTTCTAGTGTCAGCCATTTTGTGTCACGGACCATAGAAACATTCACAGCCATATTAGAAAACTGAAAGGATATGTGGGTAACTGAATCCCTCTTTTTTTTTTACGAACAGTTCTAGTTTAGAAAAGTGTATAAAAGTAAGTTAAAATTATAACTTAACAAATAAATTTGTTCCTTTGGTAAAAAATATATTTCTTTTCAGCACTTAGGTTTCATTTAGTGAGATTGCTCTGCAGAAACATGACAACAGCCTAAAGCCAATCTTAAATTAAAAACTCATCACGCAAGGATCGGGCATTAATGGGGCAGAGCCTTTAGATGTGCATTGGCAGAAAATTCGAGCCTTTTGTGCCAAGTGACAAAGTTACTGGTAGGTAACAGCAGCCTGTCGGTGGAATTCCGTGCTCTTCAGATACTGGTTTTGATTATTCTGTCGTAACTGTATGCTTCTGGCACTGCTTCAGTTTACAGTTAAAGCTTCACTCCTCTCGAGCGAAATTTCTCTTCTATTCCCTGGTCTCTGCATTAACTGCTCACAGGCGATTTGAAAAACAAGAATGAAGATGTAGTGGGGGGGGGGGGGGGGGGGGAGGGGGGGAGGAATACTTGCTGTTGAAAGTCAAAAGGCTGAAAAACTGAGTGTGCAGCACAAGGATAAGGTGATCTGTCGTCTCTGTAGGAACTGCTGTAAGCAACGGCAAACGAAAAAAAAAGCACACAGGCAGCCCTAGATAGAAATCCAAGCAGCAGAATCTTCAGGAAAGGCACTTTTCAGCAACCTGTGGGAAAAAGAACAAGATATAAGAGAAGGGGAGAGAAAAAAACAGGCACAAAGACATACATTAAACCTTTCCTTTACAACGTTAAATTTGCATAACTCTAGCAATATGCCCACAAAACGTTCAGATACTGACAGTGCAGCATAGTGCAGTCAGCCATTGTAGATTAAAAAAGGGCCATTTCCCCTCCTGAAGCTGCGCATGGTAAAGGGAAGAACCAATTGGAATTACAGTTGCAGTGAGAGCCTGGGCACTTGCCCAATAAAAAGGATTGTCTCATATTGATTCACTCTGGCAGACATTCATCGCTATGCCCACTGCACAGAAAATGCCTCAGTTTGATGCGGCTGCTCTGCTGCATTAGGGAGATGTACAGTACAATGGAAGGTTCAAATCCTCCCTGTTTTTGTGGTGTAAATAGATCTGCCTGAGCAGCAAGGCACACTCTTCCCTTACAACCGTACGCGCTCGTTAAAACGGTTAAATCTCATCAGAATCACATCAGCTGCAGCCTGGGGGAAAAAAAAGAGTTTGCTCCGTGCGGTTCCATAAAATGTCTAACCGTTTATGGCTGTATGCCACGATCAGAGTGCAGCCAGACAGTCTCGAGATGTAAAATGTAACAGGGTGTGGTAAGCAAACAATGCAGTGGATACTGCATTAAAATACAGAGGCAAAATAAAGGTCTTCTTCCTGCTCAAAATTAACAAGATGCATCAAATTCAAGACAGACAGTATTACGCTGTGTCGAGCTATGTAGACATATAAATAATTGTCAGACAGCTAGTGCTATGCCAGCCAGTCAGAGAAAGAGAACACAGCGCAGTAATTCGCTGCAGCTTTATATTCACAGCCATGCATCTTGGAATACAAGAAAGATTTATTTCAGGGAATGAGGTTATTATTTTGGTGTTAAAAAAAATTAAATCATATTGAATTGTAACTCCAGTAACCCTAAGAGTGCTAACTATTCCAAAATAAAGCATCGTTGACGGGAATTCTTTTCAGACTGATCTGATTGCCGTGCACTGATACGGTAAAGGAACTGAGCTGCAGCCAACTGTACACAAAGGGAAACAGTGGAATTCCCAGGCTATTCCACAAGTGAGGAGGACCTCATAATTCATCACTGACTTGTAAAGATCCATCTAATGACTGCAGTAGGTGGAGTATTCCTCAGATTCCCCCATTCTCTGATACGTTTATTCAATATGAAACAGAAAAAAAAATGCAGAATGTTTGCGTTTGCTTATTATTATTTTCTATAAAGCGAACATTTAGCAGGGGGTGGGGCAGGTGTTATTTTTTTAATTCCCGTGACGACAAGCAACAATTCCCCAGCAACCTCAGGCATGGGGGAGAGGATTTGTGAAGACTGCTTTTGTATACGCAGGAACACTCAGCAGCATGTCTGTTAAAAATGGTAGTTTCAGGGCTTCATATTCGATTACAGAAATATGAAAGATAACAATTTATTAATTATTATTAATAATAATCTGATATGATTAACAGTAAAACATAATTAACAAGACGTTACTTTAAAACACCAGGAGACTTGGCAAGGCAAAGAGATTGGAGATTATGGGGTTTAAAATGTGGCATGTGATATGATTGAATTATTACTGCTGGTGAAGATTATCAGTACTTTGAGGCATCCTCCCGACATGCAAAGTTGCTGTATAAATGCAAATTGTATCACATTACACCGCAATATTTAATTCTAGGCTTTCCATTATCAACTTAGCCAGACACAGTAACCGAGTACAGCAATGGAATTCAGGAGTAGCAAAGCTCAAGAAAGCTACACAACTGTGAGGAATGTAAATGCAGGAGGGGTGGATGGAGTATGGCTGAACAAAATCCAGCAAGTTTCAAAAACACTTCAGGTTAAAACCTGGAACAAGAAAGAACAGCGCATTTAACCCATCAAACCCACTCCTACCACAAACCACATGCATCTCATCATTTTATCGACTCCAGTTCTTCAATTTCCTGAAGGTAGTTCTGCATAGATGATAACAATAATACTTGCATTTGATTTGGAGCTTTTCACGTCTTCTAGACGTCTCAAAGCGCTTCACAGAATATACTGTGAAGTGAATTGACTATGCAAATATATATATATATGCGTGTATATATCTATATATATATATATGGGTGAAATTATGCCCAAAGGCAAGTAATTGAAATCTCTAGAATACTTACTAGGCTTCCACATCTCCAATATCCAAGCCCAACTCTCTCACTCTCAGCAGCTTAGACACCACTATGCGATGTGGAGCACTTGCTCTTCTTAGGCTGTACCAGCCCATGTAATATGCAGTTCTGCCCCCAACCAGAAAATTATCCAGTTCTTTTTTTGAATTAGTTAATCTGTATAGCATCAACTGCTTGTACAGACAGTCTTGTTTTAAATAAACGTTAATTTTTGCAGAGAGGAAAAATAAGTTTCTTTGAATCTCTAATCTCACTTGACATTACTTCACCTTAAACCTATGCTGCCCTTTCGATATTCATGGCAGGAAACATGCAGCTCAGCATCATTATTCCTCTTAGCAACCTAAAAGCCTAAACCATACTCACCTCAATTGTCTGTTCTGCAGTGAATGCAAATTCAGCTTTGAAATCTTTCCTAATAGAGAACTGAGTCCAACAATCCTTGTGCTCCTTTCTGAATCTTCCACAAAGTAATATGTTTGTAAGGTGTCCAAAAGTCAACATGGATGGATTCCCTGGTCTGATAAATTTGGTGTGGGTGATGGAAGCTTATTAATAGATGTGTGATAAAATGTCTTTAGTGTTTCAAATGAAGCGCCATCAGTGATCTGCTCAAGGTTAGAACTTTTTGACTTGTACTCAAACGCCCTCAAATTGTAACCTAGTATTTAATGAGTTTTATTGACTGCCCCTTCACAATAGCTGAAAACTGTCAGTGAGTGATCAATAAAGAGACATATCAGTCTTCAATTTAGTAGCTGAGGCCTCCAAATCAGGAAACTGCAAACACAGCCGTCATCACCACTTGTATTTGAGGGGTGATGGAAAGGGAAGGGCAAAGAACCATCAAGAAGAGGGCAGAAGCTATTGGAGGAAGTCATCACCGGTGACGTCTGGAAAAAAAATTAGCTACAGGAGATTTAACATTAGCTGCGGGGCAATATGAAAAGACCAGATGCGTGTGAGAGAGGGGAAGACACCCAGAGAGGTGAGCAAGATGATTCACCCACTCTTTATTCCACTCAGCCATGATTAAAAACAATCTCAATAAAAAATTAAACTATACAGCTCCATAACCACGATATAGTGAAAGTGAGCACCAATTTATAGGCGAATTTGGAATTACATAACCAGTGCACATTGCATGAGAGGTAGTGGTGAGTTAGTGAATGTTACAGGGAGAGTCAGTATAATATACAGCAGATCTCTGCGACACGTTGCAGTATATGTTATAAGTTTGGGAGTAAATACACTTTCAGCCTGCTTTGTAACAGCAATCAACATCAGCCACTGGCTACGAAAGATTTGAATGATATGAGGTTGGGCTTTTGTAATTTTGTTAAGAAAATGTTGGGATCCACAACCCAATTGTCATCTTCGTAAATCTGCATTCTTACAGAGTATGTTATAACAGGGTTCGAATGTATGAAAATTCTCCATTTCAGAAATAGATTCTACTCTTTTTCAATTCTTGTCTGTTTGTGGAACATTGCTGTGCGCAAGTTGCTTACTGCCTCAACTACATAATGCACAGTCTCTGCACAATACAGTGTAACATGTGAATTATTTTGAGATGACCTTCTGACTTGAAAGGCACTTTCGTTTTTTCTTCGATTATTTGACTAACAATGCATTTGCTAAATCAGCCTTTTGTTCAACTGTAACGAAGAAAAATTCTTGATTCAACATCCACCAGTAGCACGGGGAAGAGACAGCAGGGAGTGAGGGCAAGGAACCAGTAGCCAGCAACACTGTGATGAATGGAGTCCTGTAAGCTCAGTGGTTAGAGCACTCGCTGTACAAGCGAGAGATCTGGGTTCAATTTCTGGCAGGGTGAAACCTTGGGCAAGCTTCCTTACTCCACACGTCTAATAATAACAACAACAACAACTTGGATTCATATAGCACCCTCCACACCGGACGGCATCTCAGAGCGCTTAGTAAAAATTGGTCATTTCAATCCAAGACTGTTTGTGGGACACTGCTGTGCAGAATTGGTTGCCGCATGTTGCCCACATATATACAGTCAATTCACTTTACAGTATATTCTGTGAAGTGCTTTGAGGGGTTGAAAAGACGTGAAAAGTGCAATATCAAATGCAAGTATTATTATTATATCATACATACACCACTGAGTTGGCGTTGGCAACACAGCTTGGGTTTGCTTTGCTCTGCTATTGATTAAGCGCTCCAAGACACCATCGCTGTGTAAATGCATGTTGTTGTTGTTGTTGATGATTGTAAATGTCACCTCATATTGCTCATCATCTAAAGGTTGGATTTCAGCCACATTAGTGTCTCAACTGACAATCGTTCAACAAGATAAATGGATCTTACTTGCAGCTGGCAGTTACTGTCGATGCTGCATTACTCAAGTAGCTCCATGCAGAGTTATACAGAACATATGGTAATCAACAAGTCCCAAGGCTACTTTAAAATTTTTATGCACAGGATCCAGTCCAGTAGTGAGGTCCCCATGTACCTACTGAACTTGTGTGAACCTTAGCTCCACATAGATAAATAGGAAAGCAGTTTATTTTATAAAAAGAGAAATCTCATTTTGCAAACATTCTGCCCACAAAATATACAGTCAATTCACTTTACAGTATCTTCACCTCGAAGACTTGATCAGGCGCTATATCAAATGCAAGGATTATTATTATTATTGAAAAGAATTTCAGCCCAATAATCGAAGCTGAATTTACTCAGTTTACTGAGGACAATGTGCTGAATTGCACCTTCCCTCATTTTTCTGTCTCGATTTTCCCTTCCTTCCTTGCATTTTTTTTTTTTTCTGATTGCATTTACTTTTGTGCCCCATATTTTACTGTTTTACTCCATAGCCCTTTCTCCCACTGCTCCATTCTAATTGGCAAAACACATTTTGATGAATTTCTGCTGCATAATCTTTGTGAGCCAAAATGGGCTAAGTTACAAAGAATACTTGCTCTGACATGTGCATGAATGTTAGCACGTGTAAAATACATTTCTACACATCTGCTGCCAGAGACACATGGCCAATAATGGTCCACCAGAGGGGGAAGAGAGCTGCTAAATGCTTGCTATAGCTAGTGTCAAATGTGTACAGATCCTGACATATTTTATGCAACCTCAGAGGATAAAATCCAATTCTTCAAAAACACTTCCATCATTTAGGTCTTTAGCACCATCATCATTTCGAAACTTCCTTGATATGCCAAAAACTCAGAATTATACAGAATGGCTAGTTCATTCTTCTGCATTATTAAGGAGCAGCAAACCACATCATAAACATTTTCAAGGCAAATATGAAATGACACCAACAATCACATTATTGTACACCCACACATTACCCCATTTAAAAAGGACTGTATTCCTAATCTAGTCTGTGTCCCACTATACAGATTCAACCCTGAATATAAACAGCGAGGTCAGTCAGGGAATCAAGTTTTTGGCACACCCAACCTGAACTGCGGTACAGTATATAGTGAAGTTGGGGAGGAGGATAAAGAGAGATCAGCTGTATTTATTCGAATCAAGATCAAATTTTCCATTGATCAGTAAACCCATAACGGCTGGTACAATAATAACTAAAATTTGGAACCATGGCAGCAAGGCACAAGTTTCAGGATTCTTGGTTCAGGCAAAAATCTGCTGTAATAAATTCACAACCTGTAATATATACTTAACCTTCAAAGTATTGTGCAATCTTAAGGTAAGGGAATTTTTTTATAAATGAATGTGATGCTCATAATCTTGTTTGAAAACCCGAGGTACTTTGTTGGCCAAACAAAATACCTTCAAGGCAATCACAGAAACAAGTTTTGCCTGAACACAGAGGGCAATGCGATTAAACTTTGCATATAGCAGCTGGGTTTATCTCCCAGCCACAGTTCCATTTATTTACTTTTGACTCTTTCAGCTGGACTTTCTGTCCGCCTCTCCTGACTTTGCCCTAACATGAAAGGCTGCACAGAATGAGCCTTGTGAGAGTAGAAACAAAACAGTACCAGTATGTCAGGGAGGCACTGTCCATATCCCTGACCTGGGAAATACAGAGACCCATAGTTCAGGCACAGCTGCTTCCAGCTACTGGTGACTAGTTTGCTTCTGCATTCAGAACATGGGAGGAAGGTGACACTCCTTGTACACTACACTCTTTATTTAAACTGTTCCACTAGAAATTTATTGCTTAAAGGGCATGGTTTGTTAAAACAGATATGTATATATTACAACTATACAGTACTGGGTAACTAAATCGTTAGGGAATTGATCCTTTAGTCGTATGTCCTGGCTAACCTAACTCATGATTTTAAAGCATGTTCCCCCCCTCAATCGTTTTCTACTCAGCTCTGTCAGCCTCTCCTCTTAACTCACACCTCAAAATCCCCAAACCAACCTTGTTTCCTTTTTGTTTCTGAATTCTCTTGAGCCGCACGCAGACCATGTGGGAAATGGGCTTAGCCTGCCTATGGAAATTAACACACAGGCTATGTTGTCTGCTTAGTTAATGAAGAACCACCACCGGTAGGAGTGCAGGAATACCTCTCATTAAAACAAAAAGTGTTTTTAAATTGATGTATGGACTGAAATTTGCAATGTTTCACAATGCGTTTGTTCATTGTGATACTATAATTGTCGCAAGGAATGGGTCATGTAACTTTGCACATTAGATTTCTTTGGTCGAGTAAATGCTAGAATTACAACATTAGCCCATCAACTGACAGCAAACAGAGCCCCAAACTCCTTTAAAATAGACCACAAACAATTAGAATGTCTGGGAATGTAGGTTATAAACTCAGTTACACATAGATAGGAGGGGTTGTTTCAGGCCTTACACAAGAACACCTAATCCTGGGATGTGCTGTATTCTGCCTTACAGGTATGAAAGGAATGCGTTCTTAAAGAAATTGGGAAATTTCTACCAAAACATGACTAAAAATGAGAAATAAAATGGGTATATCTCATCTCACTAAATGTATCGTTTTGTTGAAGTTGTCTTTATCTACTATATTTTGCACTTTTGTAACTGGACTATATTTTGAAGAATTTTTGTATTGCACATCAAATGCAGTAGATTCATATTTTCTTTTAAAATGTTTCCTTTACTTCAATCACATCTTTCCCTCCCCGCACAATGCAGATGGAACAAAAAGGGGAAAAAAATTATCTGCGTCTAGATATTCAACATAGATTACGCTTTGAGACGTCGATAAGGCATGAAAAGCGCTATATCAAATGCAAGGATTGTTGTTATGATTATTATTATTAGAATTACATACAATGTGCAGCACAGACGCAGGCCATTTCGTCCATCTCGCCTCAGGATGTCAACAAAATGGTTGTGCTGCCTGTTACGCTTCTGAATTTATTTAATCGAACTGTTACTAAACAAAGCAGACGCATGTTTGTAGATAGGCTGTCTGATTTCCTTGCATTTCTGTAACCATACTGAATATATATTATCACCTTTCCAAATCAGGGCACCTGTGCTTGAAACTCCCTGAAGGACAGCTGCAGAGAAACGATCTGATCTTAACCGAAGAGTATCAGGGCAGTGCGTTCATCTAAAAATTCCAGAAATCGAGCTGGAAACCCGATCGCAAAGACACTGCTCAACTCTTGCACTGTCACTGTTGGTCTGCTCCTAGTTACATTTACAGTACCCTGCTCTCTTTGGACATTTTGCACCCCACAAAACATTCAGTCCATTCACTCTACATATTCTGTGAAGCGCTTTGAGGCATCTCGAAGAGGTGTCTCAAAGGCACTATATCAATGCAAGGATTATTATTTTTATCATTTAACCAGCTAGTATATTTTAGTAATAGTGAATAGCCTCTAATATTAATAATATCAAAACATTTGCAGCCCGAGAAAATTTTAATGTTGAAAGATTTGGTTTCACAGTGGCTGGAGTTGTACCAAAACTGATGTGAAGCCACAGTAGAGATCATCTATTTAACAACAACAAATTACATTTATAGAGCGCCTTTCACGTCGGGAAAGGTGGTCTCTCACTGCTTCTGAAATTCAGGCTGGTTCTTGTAATTTCATGTGAAACATTGTGGTTCTGTTGTCAGATTCATGCACTCAATGGTTTTACTGGCCTTCAAATTTTAATTACATTCACCTGATTCAATTGAACTATAATCTCATTGGTCTCACTAAGAACAAAATGTTTCTCCAAAGGAGGACCACAATAGCAGTGCATCTCATATATATATTTTTCGCATACTTTTAGTAGGACTTCTGTATTGAAACTTACAGGAGTACACTTCATTCTGCTCACTTGGTTCAGTGATGTAGTGTTCACATGCATCTATATTGGTCCAACTACTCCAAAGAGAATAGGCATGCTAGTCACTATTTTTTGGCCGAAACACTGCTCTCACGAGATGTTCTCTGCCCTGATTACTATTGGAGATGGACACCATGAAGGTTATTTTTATTGTAGTAAAACACATTTTAAAACAATTACTTTGACAGACAACCAGAGGCAACGTTTTAATATATTTTAAAAAATCTGCAGCAGGAAATTCCCCCCACTCGACAATGCTGTCTGCCTGTCAACCCTTTGGCTAAATTGCAGCTGGATATAAATGCTGAAGATGGACTAACAGGAAAATAGCATTAAATTTACACAAGAGTCACATCTCAACAATTACTCACATTTGCTGAATTGATATAGAGATCCCGTAGGGGGAAAAGATGCAAAGGTAAAGTGAACTGTACTATTTAAATCAGGTCAACACTGTACTGTAGATCAATATATATATTTTTCATGTGTTAAATCCTTCCCATGGTCAGAATAAACACCATGCGGGTGATTTGTGGTGTCTGAATTATGGAGAATTACACATGAATTGTATAACTTACTCAACACTTGGCAGTTGCACGCCTCAAAATGGCTGAACTTCAGGGCTCTTTCAACCTGTAGCAAATAAATGTCGCGCATCTAAAGTGACTGAGCTCATCTTGTGCTGATTGTACAGTGAGGCCAATCCGCAACCTAAACCAGTTATGCAAAAGTAATTCTTTGCTAAATTGACAATACCATTGTATGCCAATATGTGGTACCACAAAAATAATGCTGTAGGAAATTGTTCTAATCCTTCAGATGGACCTACATCACTGAGTAATGTTTATACCAAAGAATGGGATGCCATATCTGAACATAATGGTTCAGTTTTCCCCTGAAATCAGAAAAACAGTCTTTACACTGATCTCATATTTTCTCTTGTCTCATATTAGACAAGAGAATGGTTACCATTCTCAGCTGCCGAGAAAAACAGGGAGAAATATGTGGCGGTTCATTGTGCATTTGCTGTTATAATTGCCACACTGAATGAAATATGAAATAATGCAGGAGTAGCTCCTTTCAGCACTACGGTATAACCAAATAAAACTTACTGACTACAACCGCACTGATCATTTTACATTCTCAACAGTGAGAAACAGATGTTTTACTCAATCTGTTTTCGATTAAAAGGCCTTAGCTTTCCCAGCAACAGCTACCACTACAACTGAGCTAACTTTTGCAGCTAAAATTCCGAAGACAACACATCTCTGCGGGGGTGGGAGTGTGTGAGATAGCACCAACATTAGCCTGATTTCAGTGCAATAATTCTGGCTGCACTCCTGCAGACATGCCAACAGGTTTTATGTTATAAAGTAGGTCTGCACTGTGGTTTGGTGGATTGATGTGTGTTACAGAAACAAAGCATGGCGGATCGCAACTGTTTTAATAATGATGGCTCACGTCCTCCTGTCTTCCTATGTCACAAACCTTGTAAGCTACACGTCCCATGGTGACAGAGCACTGCAAATCCTTGCCCAAGAGGATTATCACACCCTGGATTTCAAAGGAACTACACTTTAGATTTAACTCATTCATTTTCCTGGAGAATTACTGGGTGTTTTCTCAGTCAATCAGCTACATTGTGATAAGTTCTGCAAATAACATTCATAACTACATGTCAGCCAACATCTCCAGTGTGCTTGCTTCTTTCCAAGTCCCGTTTAGGTCCACGCAGGTGAAGGAATTAAATATTATTTTTTAAGGATGCAATTTTACAACTTGCTGTCATAAGATCAGAACTGTTCAAAATTAAAATGCAACGCAAATTATTTATGATTATAAAGTCATACAAGTCATATTTCCCCCCACCCCACCCCACCCCCATCCTTCAGTGCACAAGTGAATTGTGGATTATTTGTTCATTTTGCCCTGTACCTATCCCTAAATCCTTTTATACTTTTCACAAGCAGTCCAATTTGTTTTCATGTGAATTAATGCAGTCACCACTTTTGGGCTAGGAATTGGATCCAGACATGCGTTCCCTCTATGGAGAAATACTATCTGTCTCTTGCACCGCTTCAAGTTTTTTCATTTTAAATCTTTTAAACACAGCTCTGCACTTTCAACATTCAAGTCAAATAGCCTGCTCACAACTTCATCATCTGTACATCCGAAGGTTATGGGTTTGAGTCCTACGTCGTGACTTTGACTCACAAAGTCTAAGATGTTAGTCCAGTGCAATGCTGGGTCTCTGTTGCATTGTCAAAGGTATCATCCTTGGGATGAGATGTTAAACCAAGCTCCTGTCTGTTCAGGTGAACGTTGCAGAACCCATGGCACTATTTGAAAAGAGAGAGGAGTTTCTGCTGGCATCTTGGCCAACAATCCCCCCCAAATAAAAAAAATGGTCATTGGTTTCATGGCTATTTGGGGACACTGCAGTGGGCAATTGTGCTACCTCATTTGCCTACAAATATACAGACACTCCATTTCACAATAAATCCCATGAAGTGCTTTGGGACGTCCTTCCGATATGATAAGGCAAGGATTATTATTTTTATCATCCATCATTTTAAAGATCAGGATCGCATGGCAACTCAATCATTTTCTTTCTCCTGAGAGGAACCTTTCTTCATAGCAACAAGTTCAGAATTAGCCGTGTAACCCTCGGCAACACTGCAATCTCATTTGGAAGTAGGCTGCCCCAAACTACGCACATGATTCCCACTGTGCACACACAACATTAGCTGCAAATGGGATGAAGTGCTGAATATCGTAATTGTATTTGATCATGATCAAGAATATAAACTTCATCAGAAATTCATATAACAGGCGTGTCATTGACGCAATTATTAATTAAAGTTAGAGGGTGAGGAACTGGTGTAATGCATTTGAAAATAATAATGGCCTTTTTAGCAATATGCCAATCAAAGTGAGACAACCTCAAAATTCAACAACAAAATTACACTTGTATAATGCTTTTCACATCAGGAGAACATCCCAAGACGCTGGAAACAATCAGCATATGAAATGAGCTGCAAAATAGATATAAAGTATCATATGGAAGTATAAAATGTTGTTGGATAAATAAATAATATTGAATAAAGAATGTATTGCTAAATACAATTAAAAAAACTCAAGACGCATTGAACACACACTGAGCTTGTGAGCACACCAACAAAATGTCAGTTGTCTCTTGGCAATACCACATAATCAACAGGTGATCCTGTTATCCATTCTCCCCACCCCACCCCCACCAGATCTGAAGCTACACCCAGAAGGAAAAATTGAAAATAAAACATTAATGGGAAGGGTGGGCTAAGGTGGATCCATGCTCTAATTCCTGAAATCGTTGCTAGGTAATTCTGATAAAACAACAGAATCAACAGGTTACCATGAGAAATTATTCAGGCTCTTTTAGGCTTGTCACACAGACTTGCACACGGAAGGGAAAAGACGCATCTGGTATGCCCTTTTGTTGAATCAGCAACATTGGCATCCACATGCTCAGCCTTAAATCCTCTTTAGTCGCTGTAGTAACGGCAGAGGGTGGAAAACAACTAATCAGGCCTGACCTACAGATGTCAGCCTCATTTCAGCTAACTCGGCAGAACTGCCACGCCTGTGATGCCGGGTAATAAAGTCTTACTTATACCTCTGGCTGGATTCCACAGATTGCTTCGTAGTCCAGTCCTGACCTCTCTCTTTCAGTATGCTTAATCTGCTACCCCAAGGGCACATGGAGCTCACTCACAGTGCGCTCCAGTTCACACTTGCTTACTGCAGCCATTCCTTCAACTGCCTCAACGATGGAAATTCTTCTTATTCACATAACACAAGCCATGTTGCAAACACTAACAGCTGAGTCCACCACATCATCGTCCACTGATGTAGATGGCAAACGTGTATAACACGAGGAAGTCATTTTTTTTTAGTATTTAACCACATACAATTTCTACTTTTGAGGAAGGTACTGTATTTAGAAAGCTTCTTCAACAAGTTCAGCCAAATTCATTTGAACCCATTCATGGAATAAACCAACATATAGAGGGTTGAGTGAATTCCCCAAGGACATCGTTGATGATGATAATCTGCACTCGGTGCTAGTTTCTGTCCAGTGATAAATGACACATTTCGCTTCTTCGGGAAAAAAGTGCACATTGAAAGAGCAGTTCATTCGTATTTCACAGATGAAAGAGAAACAAATCAAATAAACACTAAACTTCAAACCCTCTCTATTGGCTAACATCAGGGGTCGCTAAAGAGTGTCAATAGCAGTTTAATGCCATGTCTGTGGTGCAGGACATGACTAAATAACACCGCTGAAGACCACCGTTGCCAGTGGCCTGTATCTGAGCTAGGGTTATTGAGGCACGAGTGACACGCAATGCCTATACTCTGAGAGCTTCTGGGAGCGCTGGGACACGATAGCAATTATCCCAATACCTCATCGGGCGCTGTTCTTGCCTCTCCTGACACAAGAGCCCGCGTAGAAATATCCTAAAGTGTGAATGAATGGGTTAAGCGCTTCTCTCAGAGTAGAAGTGGAACACGGCATGATCATCGATTATTCTACTCACGACTCGACCTAAATAAACCATTTGTGCTCCATCATTCCGGAATTATGAAGCCAGTTTACTTGGTATCCTACAAATGATCGCCTTCTGTTTTAATTTTTCCTCATTTATTATGGGAATATAGCGTACTGTTAGGTCTATTCACATATCTATAAGTAATATAATCCTTGCATTTGAATTGCGTTTGATATAGTGCCTTATCACGTCATTGAGACATCTTAAAGTGCTTCACAGGATATACTGTGATATTTTGTGGGCTGAAGTAAAACCTTGTTGCGAATTTGGAGACATATATTTTTAATTGGCTTGTGCTCTGCAACATCTAAGCTACAACAACAACTTGTATTTACATAGCAACCCTCAAGCAGAGTAGAGTCCCGGAGTGCTTTATGAATGTGTATTACCTGGTTAGAGCACAAAATGTATTTAAAAGCAATTCTTACTTACGGGGCACTTCAGTACCCACTTCAACTGATTTTTTTTTCCATTCGCAGAATGTTCTGCATTGAGACAGACTCAGACACTGACAGCTTTATAGCCATTTAAAAAGCCAGCAGCTGCTAACAAGAGCTTGTTATTGGGAGAAAAAATGCTGCAGATTTTGACCTCTACATCTTAAAACAGGAAGTAAAACTTAAGTTACCCAGAAATGGCCTCTCAAAGCAATTAATTTTCAGTGAACACACACAGTAAGAGTACCCAGCATTTGGGAAAAGTTCCTCATTCCCTCCCGTGAGATTCCTGTAACCGGAACTCACTTTTTAAGGGTTAAAAATGAGTAAAAGGCTCCATTGACAACACCGCGAATTGTAGAGGTTCAAAAAAATTAATTGTGCGACGACATAAATTGCTCAATATTTAGCAAGGCATTAGTAGCCCCCCCCCCAAAAAAAAACGGAATCCGAGAGCAAGTGTCAACAAAGTGACACTGACACGTAAACAATGAGCTGAAAGTTAAAGCACAAATTAAACGCTGAACGTTTTAAACCGGTAACAAACATACCAGCCTGACAGGAGTGTCGCTCTGAGGAAGTCTATCCATAGTATTCAACCCCCCCCCCCCCCCCCCACCCCCTCACAGGCTCATGACACGCGCTGCTGAAGGCGAAACAAGTTACCAGAGCAATGGAGAATCAGTCCTCCCACCTCAGGAAACTCCGCGTCAGATCCTCACTGACAAGAGGTGCTTGTGGTCGCCGACCTATTTCACGGGCATGAGCGGCACCATGTTCTCCTGCTACGGCAGACGGGTTTCTAGTGAGCTCATGAAAGCTGGAGCCGAAGTGGTCCCGATCGCTTACGTAAAGGACAATAACCGGGAGTCGGCTCAGCGATGCCGCCAAAACCGTTGGCCCTTCCTCCAGCAAGGCCAGCCCTCGAGGAGCCCGCCAATCACAGCAGGGTCACGAGGCTAGACTCTCACGAGAGTGACGAGGGCCTGCCTTTCAACAGAGGCGGCTTATGGCTGCTGCCCTGCAAATATAGTGTGCGAGGCACAGCCAGCACCAGGTGTAGCTGACTCCAGCTCTCCGGGACACCACCCCGAGTGAAAGCGCTACGTTAAATGCAAGTTGTAATTTGTCGTCGTCGTCGTTGTTGAAAGAGCAATTTTTTTTTAAAAAAAAAAGGACTCACAAGTTTGTAAAGTTATGAAATAAACTTGCAACGTTGAGGGTTCTTTTCTGTTTGATCGACCAGCACGGACGGGCTTGAGAAAGTTTTTGCACTTCTATCACACGATTCCCCGTCGATACGCATTTCACCCACAAAACAGCCACTACGCTTTGCGGTATAGTCTGTGAAGCGCTTTGGGGTGTCTCGTGGCAGGCGCCGTATCAAATGCAAGGATTATTCTAATGATTATATACAACAGATGTCACTGCAGAAGAAATATGAGCATTTACTAATCTGGGAGCAGGGCTGAATGATGTAAACAAAGATGAACTGAAGGGGGGACAGATGTAACAATTAGAATGATTAATGACCTTGTTTAGAAACAGGTGAGAGATTTGGGAATCAGAGGCACTTCGCGAAAGCTTCTTTTACAACTGCTACAGGGAGTCCATGGGTTCTGTAATTACTGTAACAAACAGCCCAGCGCGAAGCAGCAAAGGGGGAACTGGTGTCACACAACACTGAGATGTCTGTGATATTTAATAGTGCTACACACAGCTTCGAACGTTGCTTCTCTCTAATTACAGGATCGAATCTCAGGCTTATATGGTAATGACTGCTCTTGAAACAAGTTCATTCTCCTAAAGTTTCCGATTTAAACAACACGGGAGGGAAACCCGCAAGTATTGGAAGATTCAGTATCCAGAGGGAAGCAACAACCAAAATGTTTCCCACTTCTGTTTTTAACTTGACTTTATAATGCTATATATATACGTTGACCGGAGTAGAAACGGGTCAAATTTACAAAGTGTGTTTTGAATAAAAACAGGCAAGTTGGAAACCGAATCAAATGAATTGGTTAAGTTAGATTCAATCCATCTTCACGTCTCATCATTTCAAACTTGGGTCTGAAAGATCCGACGGTATTGGGACCATCCCGCTCTCACTTCATGTACATTTTGCCCCCGTTTGTTTTGTTGCTGGCTGTGACCCAGTGAGTTAAGTGTTTTTTTTTATCCCTCTAGCTTTGCAATGGAATATTTTACCACTAATGATTTAATCGTGCCTTGTTTTCACAGACAGCAAACTAACTGCCACTGCTGTGATGGGGGGGGGGGGGGGGGAGGATTTCCATCCCATGCTTATTCTGTTGATGACCTGAAGATTTCTGTCCATCGCTATCCTGCGAAAGGCGTTGTCCACTCCAAGTCCAAAACTACAAAGCTCAACGCGAAATTTTAACCAATTAATCCATCATTTTAATTCCAGTTAGAAAATTGATTCAAAACAAATGTTCTGCCCACTATATGAAAGGCATATCGAAAACCTTTTCGTGACTAATAAAAGAAAGATATATTATTGATTTATTGTTTGAAATATCTGTTTCCTGTCACTGAAGTGAGCTCAGGCTGGCTACAAAAATGCCCAAAATAACCTTTCTGCCACGTCGGAGTGAATAATTGATAGAATTGTTAATGTTTAATTCTGCTGCTTTTTTTTTAGCTCAGTATCTGAATAAGCTTCTCAGTTCAATGAAGACTGGTTAAATCTGCAAGAAAATGCTAACCGAAAATATACCGACAAGTGATGTTTAATGGTTTACCTTAACCACTGGACAGTCGGCTTAACTTTCATATACAACATGCAAGTCTAACAAACTGAGACATTTGACATATATATTTTCCCAGGTCATCCATACATTACAATGCAAAGCATATTATTAAATATTATAAGTGCACATTTCTGAAGAACTTTATTTAAACTACATTGCAAAATAGGCAGCTGGCTTGCAATATTAACGGCAGAAATACATTCTATAACAACACAAAATGGGAAAAGAGAAAAAAACACACACACACAAGTCTTTGGCAAATGTCCAGGTTGTTTTTTCTCTGGGAGAGGCAAAGACATAATAAGCATTCTGCTTGAAACCACCATCAAACGGCGTGAGCCTCCCTGTAAGCAGTAACACTGTGAAGACATTTACCGTGATTTTGGTGTGGAATCACATTAGACGTCCTGCCTTGCAAAAAGTCACCACACACAAGCCCAGACTCTCTTGACTGAATTGTAAGCTAACCCCCTGTTCTGGACAGTAATAACAAGCCTTACCATAAGCTTCTTTGCTGATTGCCAGAGACAGTAGGTAAGCGGACAGACACTCGAATTGAAACATGCCAGATACACACTGGAAGAGCAGACACTGGTACTAAGCACACGCACACACACACACTCACTCACTCTCACACACACACACCAAGCAATCCACGCAGTTCTGGGTGAGGTCTTAGTATGGGTGTGTAATGACTAGCGCCATTTTAAATGCAGAGATCTCAAATCATTAAATTTAACCAAATTGAAAGCACGCCCATATACACACACACACATATATATATATATATATATACACTGTGTATATACATACAATAAACTAGCCTGACTCTGGGCTACACAGACTGAGTCAGCTGTGTGTGTGTGCGTGTGTGTGAGAGAGAAAGAGAGAGAGAGAGAGAGAGAGCAGTTTTTGTAAAGGGAATTAAAAAAAATGTCGACTGTGGTCAAGAAACGGCTTTAATGAACAGAGAGAGAGAGAGAGAGAAATAGAAAATAAAGAGCCGTCCCTGCCACACACACACACTTTTTATTCGTTTTCACCAATTTAGGGGGTGGGGAGGGGGAGGGGGGGGGGGTGTATCTCCTCCACGAATTTCATCTGCCACGTTAGGTAATGACAAGTGTTTTCTCCTCTCGTCGGCCTTCGAAACGTCTCCGGCTTTCCCCGCTGCCGCCCTGTCGATGGTACATTCCCACAGGCGGCACGGACTTCACAGCCGTCGCTTTTTGGCGTGTGTGTGTCACAGCAATTTTATCTTGAGAGCTTCACTCACTCACTCCCTCTCTCTCTCTCTCTGCTTAATTAACAGTTGCTTGTCTATGTGCACTGGGACAGGATCAACAGATCGATTAACAGGAATTGCCCGACACACGCCTCTCACAAATCACTGCATTTCACTGTCCCCCGGATCTCTCCCCCCCCCCCCCCCCCCCACGTCGCCCCCTTTATGTTTTCTTTTGGCTTGTGGCTGTCTCCCCGCCAGGGTCACAAGACAACGTTCAGTGGCACAGGAATAACGAACACGCCTGCGTTAGTGAATTAATCCGTCTCCGAATCGTAGCCACACACACGCACTCACACACTCACACACACACTGAGGGGTGGAAACGCAAACGCATTGTCAGGACACCTACTGCATTGTTGCACAACAAGAAAGGTTGCATTATTCAATGTGGATTTTTAAAAATCCTTCCCCCCCCCCCCCCCCCACACACACCCCCTTTGGGTTACGCCTTACAAAGACAGCCTAGAGTCCAGTAGCTCAGTGGTCAGAGTCCTCGCCTTGTGCAAGTGAGAGATCCTGGGCTCAGTCCTGGGAAACCTTGTCAGCTTTCCTTACTCCACACACACACAAAACACACACACACAATCCACCACTGATTTGTGGACTCCTGACTGTTCCCTGCCCTGGGAAGTCCTCCCAACGCAAAAAGGCCCTCTGTGTAAATGCAATCTTGTTGTTGTTGTTTGTGGGATGCCGCCGTGCGCAATCGGCTGCCGCGTTTCGCCCACAAATATGGAGTCGGTTCCCTTCATGGCATATTCTGTGAAGCGCTTTGAGGCGTCCAGAAGACCCGAAAGCCTCTGCGTGAAATGTAAAGATTAGGATTATTATTTATTTATTATTACAGTCATTCTAAGGGCGCAACAGTTGGAAATTGTGGGCAACCGCAGAGCTACTGTACATCCCACTAGTTTCCTACTGAAGCAAGTTTTGATTTGAATCTCTAAGACCCATTGGTGCTTTAAATGTTCGATGAGTGCAAATAAATCTCGAGACTGCTGCGAGGCACCCGAACCAATACGTGGTGGTAATAGGATGTGGTGCTCCCTTCACCTGACGAAGCTGCCTTACATATCCCTCTAACATTCGCAGGAACACAATCCGCGGGTGGAACTGGAAAGCTAAACCAAGTCGTGATTTATTGTGATGCTGAGATTTCGAGGTTTGACCGGTCACACGGTCTCCCGATGCCAAAGGTTGTTTTTTTTGGGGGGGACCTTCCAAAATATCAGCCCTACAATCTTCCCATGGCATCGAACTTCACAGCACTTCTCCCATTTCGACCACGATCTTCTGATGACTACCCCCCCCCCCCCCCCCCCCCACCTGTTTTCTAGCCAATTACAACAACAACAACTACTTCGATTTATATCGCGCCCTCCACGCCGGACGGCGTCTCAGAGCGCTTCAATTAGTAATCCAAGTCAAATGTTTTGCACCTTCATATCCACTGGAATTAATGTGTAACAGTGTCCCCAGCGTGACAATTTATCAGAGGTCCATTGTGCGGCTCTTTTGCTGTCAACGTGAGATGCCACTATTCTCAAGAAAGTATGAGGTTGGAAAATAAAAATCTACCCCTTTTGAAACACTGTTGGCTGCCATTTTTCTGGTTATTTTTTATGCAGGTAATGTTCCATTCAGTTTCTGATTATGGATCTCCTACAGTTTCCGATTCTTCAGGTAAAGTTAATGAGTCTGTGCTTCTACCTTCTTGAATTTGGGACCATATTTATCTGTTGCCAGAAGCTCCCCAGTCTGTGCATAACACTTCTTATGAAAGACAGCGAACACGGACTCCTGGGGTTTAATTCATCTGTGTCAGGAAATACTGCTTTATTCAGGCTGAGCCTACTTAGAACTTCTACTTCACTAATGTCAAAGTACCAAAGTTGGAACATATGTTGACTGGTGGATAGCATTTTCTTTGTCTCTGATTGATTTAAAAATAAACACAAAGAGGTGTCATTTACTGTCTCGTGTTAGAGACAGTAAATTTACTTTTACTTACCTTACTTTTAATTCACTTTGAGTCCTTTAATGTTTTAACTTCTTCCCTCACCATCCTCTTGAGGTTTGTTTTGCATTATGCTTTACATTTGCTGCTAGGGTGCTTTCCAAGTTCTCTCTTGGCTCCCAATACTGTATCTTTTGTTTTTAACTTGCTTCTGTAAAATTTTCTATATTGTCCCAATGGTCTTCCTACAAGTTTTTGTAAATCTTCTTTCTTCTCAAACTCCTTTTAATTTGTTTGCTTTTTTTGCTGTGTTACAAAGTATACTTGTTTTGTGTTTGAAGGATTTCTATTTATTCTTGACATATCCTGAGGATTGTATCCAATCCATGTTACTGAGCTCAGACTTGACACCATTGAAGCATGTATGTCTCTAAAGGTATATACTGGTTAGATCTGGGGAATAGCGGAATATAGCAAAGTAATAAATTATGCAAAAGTAAATCACTAATCCACAAAATAAATCTGGTGTATGTATCCACAAGTGGGAGGAATAGAATTTAAGCTTCTTTTGATTGCGAATTGATCGACAGAGATTACATCATAAACAGAGAATAGCAGTTCAATCTTATGATGAGGAAATTTGAATGGTGAATTTTAGGCAAATATTAAGAGTGAAAAAGATAAGCAAGTGTGGTCTTTCCTGATGGCGAAAGCCATTTACATAAAATCGATAGGAGCTATATCAATTTTTTTTAATCTTGCATTTGATATAGTGCTTTTCATGTCTTCTAGACACCTCAAAGTGCTTCACAGAATATATTGTAAAGTGAATTGATTGTATATTTGTGGGCAAAACATGGCAGCCAATCATGCACAGCATTGTCCCAAAGAGTTATGGATTAAAGTGACCAATTTATTATTGGGGGGGGGTTTCTTGCCCAATTGTCAGCAAATCCCTGCTGAGAATTGAACCCAGGTCTCTCGCTTGCAAGGCAAGTGCTCTAGCCATTGAGCCACAGGAATCCTCATGTGCCTTAAGCCAACTGGTTTTGAATAAATGTTATTCCGGGAGTATGAAAGGTAATTAATTAATGTCTGTGAGGCAAATAATTGCAGAGTTATTTATATACAATAATATTGTGTTAAAATAAGGTAAAATTTTGCTGAACCTCTTCTTTGTAGGACTTTGTTGCCAATTATAAAGTTCACTTTTCAAACTCTGAAAAATTATGCCTCAATTGAGTTTGCTACAAAATGAGAAGGCCAAAAGGTTAGGCTGGCCTTGGTCCCAATGGCTCGATCACTCTATTGAATATAGAACCACTGACCTTGTAAGAACTTTATAAACCTTGGCTGCCAGCCAGCCACTTCTATGAATAGTTAAAGTTGTTCCTAGTTTCTTTGTCAGAATGTGCCAAAAGAGCATTTTCTTGTAACTCTTTTGTAAAAGCAATATGCACAAATCATCGTCCACATTCTGACATGGTGTATGGGAACTTCCAGTGTCAGGACTGTCCAATATCTCGTGTCTGGACACCTGCAGTCTACGTACACACTGGTCACACATGGAGTCAATTTTGAACATCAACAAGAATTTATATTTAGCAGGAGTACATTTCACAGAGCTTCACACAAATGACAGGGAGTCATGGCTGGTTGAGGAATGGAAGGGAAAGGTGGTCAAAAGTTCTGTCAAACAAATAAGGCTCAAGGTACATTTTGAAGATGGAGAGGGAGGTACGAGGCAGAAGGACTCCAAGATGGAAGTTCCAGAGATGGGGACAGATGGCTGAAGGCTCACAGATGAGAGCACTAGTGGTAGGAGGCATAGGAAGCAAGCCAGTTTTTGCTGTGTGGAGAAAGTAACTGGGGCAGTAGGAATAGGTGGGGCAAGGCTTTGGAGGCATTTGAAAATGAGGACAAAATTCATGAATGAGATCTGCTGGGGAATGATGAGCCATTGGAGCTGAGCGAGGATGGGAGAGATAGACTTGCAGAGAAGAAAAAGCAAAACGCAGTAAACTTGAGATTTGACCTGCATCATCCTGGTGCTGAGCAAGTCACAGGAGAGGACGGCAACCCAAACGTTGGCCATGAATTCCTTGCTAAATGTTACCTGAACTGATGGTCATTAGTTTCCAATTCCCACCTCCTGATATTTCTGGATGGGGCTTGGACAACGTCCAACACAGTGTGGGGATATTTGAGAAGGCGTGCCATAGCAAAAGTGGTTTAATTTCCAGGCATGCAAGAAATCTTCAGCAGATTGTGCCCGGTCTTACATTCTTTATGCTAAGTCATGGTGTCAGGTGGCAAAGGAAAAAGAAATGTCAGCCAGAAGAGTGAAAACAAGAAGATAAATCTGTGATAGCAAATCATTTGTAATCACAGTGTAGCAGGGATATGCTGACTCAATCACATACACAGACTTGCTATGGTTTTAATATGTTTGACAACTTTGCAATAAATATAAACATTTTACCCAGACACCTGCAGCTTGAGGAACTTGAACCATCAGTTGGTGGTCCTTAGTCCTCATCCAGTGCATTCCTTGTTTAACACTTATTGAGATATATTGTTTTGCTCTCCTGTCTTCACCTGAAATAAGTAAGTTTTTTAACCAAGGAGAAACTTGCAGTTCGCCATATATTTATTTTGAAATCTTTGGAGTTCTGATCTTCATAGAATCATAGAATCATAGAATCATAGAATTTTACGGCACAAAAGGAGGCCATTCGGCCCATCTAGTCTGTGCCGGCTCTTTGAAAAGAGCGATTCAATCCCATTGCCCTGCCCGCTCCCCATAGCCTAATAGACCCGTTCTCCCTAAATAAAGATCTAATTCCCTTTTAAAAGTTGTTATCGAATCAGCCTCCACCACCTTTTCAGGCAATGCATTCCAGATTCGAACAACTCGCTGAGTGAAAAAATTTCTCCTCAGCTCCCCTCTACTGCGCCTTGAAACTATTTTAAATCTGTGACCACGAGTCACAGATTCACCCACGAGTGGAAATAGTTTTTCTCTATTTGCCCTGTCGAAACCCCTCATGATCTTATAAACCTCTATTAGGTCTCCCCTCAATCTTCTCTGCTCCAGAGAGAATAACCCTAGCCTATCTAGCCTCTCCTCATAGCTGAAGTCCCTCAATCCTGGCACCATCCTAGTAAATCTTCGTTGTACCCTTTCCAATGCCTTCACATCCTTTCTGTAGTGTGGTGACCAGAATTGAACACAGTATTCCAGCTGAGGCCTCACCAAAGTCCTATAGAGGTTAGTCAGCACTTCCTGACTTTTGTACTCTATACCCCTATTTATAAAGCCTAGTATCCCATATGCCTTCTTAACAGCCTTGTCTACCTGTCCTGCCACCTTCAACGAGTCACTAACACAAATCCCCAGGTCTCTCTGTTCCTTCACACCATTTAAAATTTTACTATCTAGCCTATATTGCCTCCCTTCATTTCTTCTCCCAAAATGCATCACCTCACACTTCTCTGCATTAAACTTCATCTGCCATGTGTCTGCCCACTTTACCAATTTGTCTATATCCTCTTGCAGATGGCTACTATCCTCCTCACTGTTTACTATTCTCCCTAACTTAGTGTCATCTGCAAACTTGGAAACTGTACTCCGTACACCCAAGTCCAGATCATTGATGTAGATTACAAACAGCAATGGTCCCAAAACCGATCCCTGTGGCACACCACTGCTCACTTCCCTCCAATCTGAAAAACAGCCGCTCACTACAACTCTCTGCTTTCTGTCTCGCAGCCAGTTGTGGATCCACGCTGCCACTGTCCCTTTTACGCCATGGGCCTTTAATTTCTTAATAAGTCTCTCATGTGGCACTTTGTCAAATGCCTTTTGAAAGTCCATGTAAACTACATCAACTGCGCTACCATTATCCACCCATTCCGTTACCTCATCAAAAAATTCTATCAGATTTGTAAGGCAAGATTTGCCTTTAACAAATCCATGTTGACTGTCCTTTATTAGCCTATATCTTTCTAAGTGAAGATCTACCTTGTCCCTGATTATGGACTCTAGAAGTTTGCCCACTACCGACGTTAGACTGACTGGTCTGTAGTTACCAGGCTTATCCTTCTGCCCCTTTTTATACAAGGGAGTAACATTAGCTGTCCTCCAGTCCTCTGGCACGACCCCTGTGTCCAAGGAAGATTGAAAGATCGTGGCCAGAGTCCCTGCTATTTGCTCCCGTGCCTCACTTAGTAACCTAGGGTGCATCCCATCCGGACCAGGTGACTTATCCACCTTGAGCGACGTCAACCTTTTTAGCACTTCCTCTCTGGTTATAATTATTCTATCCATTTCTCCTACCCTCTCCTCTAATACCATGGCATTGGCTGTATCATTTTCTTTTGTAAAGACAGAGGCGAAGTACTCATTCAGTACATCAGCCATGCCCTCTGCCTCCACAATGAGATTTCCTCCTAGGTCCCTAATTGGCCCCACCCTCTCCTTGACCAACCTTTTACTCTTAATATGTTGGTAAAAAACCTTAGGGTTCCCCTTAATCTTACTCGCTAATTGTTTTTCATGCAGTCTCTTTGCCCCTCTAACTTCCTTTTTTAGTTCTATCCTACACTTCCTATATTCTGCTTGGTTCCCTTCTGAATTTTGAGCCTGACACTTATCATAAGCCTCTTTTTTTTGTTTGATTTTGGCTCCGATTTCCTTAGTCATCCAGGGAGGTTTGGATGCCTTACATTTCACCTTTGTGGGGATGCTTTTGACCTGTGCCTGAACTATCTCCTCTTTGAACGCTGCCCACTGCTCGTTAGTTGTCTTCCCTGCCAATTTTTCTTTCCAATCCACCTTGGCTAGGTCCCACCTCAACTCATTGAAATTAGCCCTTTTCCAGTTGAGTGTCCTCACCTGTGATCGTTCCTTATCCCTTTCCATAATTATTCTGAATCTAACGATATTGTGGTCACTATTCCCTAGATGCTCACCTACAGAAACCTGTTGAACTTGCCCTACCTCATTTCCCAAAACTAGATCCAGCAATGCTTCTTTCCTCGTTGGACTGGAAACATACTGATCAAGAAAGTTGTCCTGCACACACTTCAGGAATTCTTCTCCCTCCTTGCCCTTTACTCTACTATTCTGCCAGTCTATGTTGGGATAGTTGAAGTCACCCATTATCACTACTCTATTAGCTCTGCATTTCTCCGTGATACGCTTGCAGATCTGCTTGTCTATCTCCTCCCCACTATTTGGTGGTCTATAGTATACCCCTAACAGTGTAACTGCACCTTTTTTATTCCTCAATTCTAACCAGATAGATTCGGTTTTTAGTCCTTCTTCCACCTCGTTCCTTTCTAAGGCAGTCACTGAGTCCTTAACTAAAATTGCCACCCCGCCCCCTTTTCTCCCTTCTCTATCCCTCCTGAATACATTATAACCAAGAATGTTCAACTCCCATTCCTGCCCATGCTGGAGCCAAGTCTCTGTTACTGCTATAACATCATGATCTTACCCCAGTGGTACTTGTCGTCCAGAAGAAGGATGTACGGAATGAGATTTGGAGTTACGTGTGAAAACAGATTGGGAAACTGTTACGCTGAAAGTGATCAGATTACCAAAGGACACAGGGCTAGGACTATGGTAGAGATGACTGTCGTTTCTGATGACTGATTGCACTTTGGTTTATTTTACATCATGATGTCCACTGTGATATGTACTGCGCTGACTCGTTAAGAGGTTTCAGAATTTCTCAAACTTGACCAACGATCATGTTTACTGCAGTCTGTCTGGGCTCACTCATGCTAACATGACTCTGGAAGAGTGATGCCGTAAATTATAAACTAAACAGATCCTAAGTTTAAAATATTATTTTAAAAGCGCATTGTACAGAGAACTATTTGGCAAACCTTTTTTTAATCTTTAGGGGGGTCATTTTTATCATCGTAAATTGACACAGAAGAAATACTATAATACATTTGATTTATATAATTGAAAATAAAAAATATATACCTAACACTTTTTCACAACAAAAAATGTCCTTTTAAAAAAGAAAACTGGAATTGATTAAAACTCCCCAAATAAAAACTTGACCATAAAGAAAAATGTTACTGAAACTCTAAGCACAAATTTCAATATGGCTTCTGTTAATAAAAACCTCAGCACTGATTTTCAACCATCATCCTGAAACCTTATTCAACTTGAAATCCTTAAATGATTTTTCTTTTAATGACATATATGTATTATATATGAGAGTTGAATCAAACCCTAATTGCCTCTTAGCACATTGATATTCCTTAAAAATATGTTTCAGGCAAACATACAAATATGTTTTTATTTGTATTAAATACCTGTGTTGCGATGAAAGGTGGAATTGCTCTAAATTAGTTTTACCTCTGCTAAGGACTTCACCATCTGCATCTTGAAAACTACCAGCTCCTAAAAAATGTTTTCTTTTCCCCTAAGCCTCGTCACATATAAGTTGGAAAGGATTCAAGTTATTAACCTCAGGGCTCGGCCTGCTGAGAATAATATTACTGACTGGACACATGAAAAGCTTCAAATCTTGGCAAGCATCTAGTGTATGTTGCTCAAGGAAAGTTTTCGCCACACCTCTTGGCTCTGTATGCAGTGCTGTTGTGTTAATACAGGATAAAAAATATAGTGTTAACAGTAACATTAATAATCAGTCATGTAGAAAAAGCTGCCAATAAAATTACAATTGGCACATAAAACTCTACAGCACTCTACACTCTAAAACATAGGTGTGTATGCCTACCTCGGCAAATGAACCGCATAGCTTCAGGAAGATTTTAGTCGAGCAACAGTTCAAATTATACATAACATCAAATGCAAAGATTATTATTACCTTGTTGTTTCAACTCTAAAGGACACATTAACTTAGCAAAGCATTAAAGCTACACTATATACTATCAGTGCCTATAGCTCAGTAATTAAACCACTCACCTTGCAAGTGAGAGCACCTGGCTTCATTCAATTCCAGCGGCAGGGCGAAACTTTGAGCAAGTTTCTTTACTCCACACGCCTAATAATAATACCTCAAAAAACCCAATAATAAATTGGTCATTTCAATCCATAACTGTTTGTGGGACGCTGCCGTACAACAACAACAACAACAACAACAACAATTTACATTTATATAGCGCCTTTCACGTCGGGAGGACGTCCCAAGGCGCTAAACACAATTGGCTGCCGCATTTTGAGCACAAATATACAGTTAATCCACAATTCAGAATACTGTACAGTATATTCTGTGGAGCGCTTTGAGACCTCTAGAAAACATGAAAAGTGCTATATCAAATGCAAGGATTATTATTATAAAGCTGAATTCTATCAACTGGTTTTGTTCTTATTTTCAACTGTTTGTATTTTGTACTCTGTATGGCAACCATTTATATTTTTCAGAAAGAACCACAGCCTTTATCTTGCGTATCCGCTAACTGATAAAATTTACTCCTTCTACGTGTTCCTTACTGGTAGGTTTGCTAACAGCATAGTACCATATACACTTTCATGCATGGTTAATGTGTCACTGCAACCTAGAGCAGGGCAAGTCTAAACAACGCAGCAGGAGCTAGAGAGAGAATGCAGAGCTTCCAGAGAATGCCTTTATCAACTGATCAACGTGAAAATAAATGGGAGATTAAGAAAGAAGGTAGATTTATAACCTACCTAGAAAGGAGAGGTTGGCTGAATTCTAGACTGTACAGAAAATTATTCCAAAAAAAATGAGGGGAGCCAAATGTTGATGCTAAAAAATACTTGCAATGTTAAACAGTAGAAGGGTAGTCAGGGAAGATGTTAAATCCCTGAAGGCACCAATGGGGGGTTGGAAAAAATGAATAGAAAGACGTCCCAAGGCACTGGACAGTCATTGTTTCAGATCCAGGTTGTGGTCGCGAACGGGGAGAATGGAGGGAGAGTGGGTATTTGGGGTGACCGATGGGACTGTTTACCGATGGCAAGTTTACACTCGGATATTGCATCAGATTTTTTTAAACAGCTTTTAAAAATCTAGTGGGACAACTCAGTTCTTTTTTGAAACTAGTTGACTTTGCCGATTGTGGTGACATTGTGTTCTTTAGGTTGGTTGCATATCAATGGTTTTGAAATTTGGCAACATTTCAGTTGAGTAAGTAGGAGGTAAGCTTCCAATTCTGACCTACCTCACAAAGATTTATTTTAAAAAAGCATCTCAGAGTTGATTTATGATTAGATAAGATTTTACTTTTGTAAAGGAAAAGAATAACATAAACTACACTTCCAAAGAGAATAATGACTCGAATTGTTTTTTAAATCATTGCGGTCATCCTGTAAATTCATATGATGAGAATTGGAGTTTACAATAAGAGACACTTCAATCATGTGGAACGTGCATTGCTGGTAAATTAATTTCTGACCAATATGTTTAAAGTAGAAACATCCTTTCTCAAAATTACTGAGAATCCCCTCCCACCCCCTTCCCCCCACCTTTACTTGTGTGAGGCTTTTTAAATGCTGTTCCAGGAGGTTTGTTGACTTTATGAATAATAATAATTCTTGCATTTGATATAGAGCCTTATCAAAGCGCTTCACAGAATATACTGTAGAGTGAATGGATGGTATATTTTGTGGGAGAAATAGAAAGGAATGCATTGCCGGGAGAGAGAGAAAGCGACACAATCCTTAACACATTCCAATATCTTCTATTGCACCCAGTCTGCTTCATGTGGACACATTTCTGAAAATAGTGCAATAGCTCCTCTGCACAAATCAAAAATGACAGTAAGCTTGCAACATATCTACCCACATGTGGCTTAACTTCCATTTAATACCTTAGTCATCGCTGTTGCTGACGTGATATTTGGCCTATCCATCAATTGAATTGTGCACTATTGAAAATTGAAACCATCTCACTGACAGACTCAATGGACCAATAGAAAAGTGAGTTAATCCCACGCCTCCTAAAAAGGTTAATCATAGAAGATATAGATTCAAGCAATTCAACTATTCCTGTTCAAAAGATCATTGCCACAATGTCATAGAGTAGATCTTCTATCAATCTTCCACAGATTTCAGTTGATCCTACCTTTTAAGAATAACTCAAGGTGTGCTATAATAATATTATTATATCTTGCTCCAGAAGTGCTGAATATTACCAAGATTCAAAAGAATTCGGTTTAGTTTTTTTTAAACCATTAAGTGTTTTATATATCTGTAGCAAAAAATTGTACACTGTAATCATTGCAGATTGATGCATCACATTTAATTCAAATGTACTTCTTCGTAAAGGGGAGGGAGAAATTACCTTAATTTTCATATGCTTTTCCTATTTGTGGAACTTCTGTAGCCCAGTGGTTAGAGCATTCGCCTTACAAGCGTGAGACCTGTGTTCGAATCCGGGCAGATCAGGGCAAAAGCTTGGGCAAGTTTCCCTACTCCACACACACACGCCTAATAATAATCCGTCCAAAAAAAACCACAAAAATAAAAATTGATCATTTCAATCCACAATTGTTTGTGGGACACTACTGTGCACAATTGGCTGCCACGTTTCACCCACAAATATACGATCAATTCACTTTACAGTATATTCTATGAAGTGCTTTGAGATGTCGATAAGATGTGGAAAGCGCTATATCAAATGCAAGGATTATTATTATTATTCCTCTCTGTGGTGCATGTAATGTGTCCTTTCAATAAAGTCTGGAACATGTTTTTTATAGTCTCTTTAGTTGGCTTCACTAAAAACTAGCTGCAAAACAGAAATCGCTCATTTTAGCCAGGATGTCATATCAGTTTGGGTGGCCTTGAGGCTAGTAAAAAAAATTCTGTGCAACAGAATTACAGAAATGACAGCACAGAATGAGGCTATTCAGCTTGTCAAGACAATGTTTGTGACAGCTACTCAGGTCCTATTTTACTTCTCTCTATACCCATTGCTAGGTATCACTGAGAATCACACCAAAACACTCACAAACGTTTAATAGCTCATCTGAAATCAGAAAATAGTTTACAATTTTTTTTCATGAAAGATGAAATTTACTTTATTTTTTTGTCTTCAATACATCTATGGACAGTCATACAGCTGATTCATTGTTATATCTACTGTAAGTTATTTATGACCACAAGAATAAGGCCTCACTTACAGAGAGACACTGTTCAGGCCTTGTCAAGTTCTACCAAATATAATTAGGAAAATGGATAACAGCTGCACACTAAACTGAAAACGACTGAGACAGAAATAAATGGTAAGACTTGCTTAAATAATTGTAGGTTTGAATCGCTTACCACACGCATTATAATGAATCTGCAGTATATCATTACTGCCTCAGTCGTACATGAAAAGAAAACACCCAAAAATCCAAACCACACTATCGTTGGGGGATAGAATTTCCCCAATAACCAACTGCAGATTTTATTTCTTGATAAAATCTATAAGTAATAAATGTCACAATCATTGTCTGAAGTTTAGCCTATATAAAGATGATTATACTTTGTAAACCAAATCTGGACACACATATATATCTATACGTGTATATATAATATATAAATATACATATATATATATAAATACTGGAGAAGTTTGCTGATTAACTGCTGGATATATCTGTGTTAGAATGTTACTGATTTTGCTCAGTTTGTGGCTGAACTCAAGACGGGGCAAACTTAGCCAGGGTCACAATACGTCATCCGGGAATTGTTCCCGGAAATCAGGGACATATGGTCACCTAAGGCTATATCAAGGGCGCACATGGTTCTACTGAAAAAGGTAAATAATACAGAAGACATAAAGCAATCAAATCAATATTGTAATAGAAGATGAAATATATCATTGTCAAGTCTGCCCCTCCTTTCAGTAATCTCAAGGTTTTAAGATCTGTAGAACCCCTTAATTCAACTTCTGTCTCTGACAATCTGCAGATTTTTTTTAAAAAAAGTTTGCTGCCACCTAATCACTAGATGTTGATTGTTAAGCACTCTTGAAACACTACCCAGTGTTTCAAGAGTGTTTCAAGCTATATAAGTGCAAGTTGTTGTTGTTGTTGTTTGTTGACGCACCCTTCTCTACTGTGCTTTTCAACCTTGGCAGTGTTCTGCACTATGGGCCTTGGGTCTTTGTTTACATTTCTTAGTTGGATAATTGTGAAGGATTTAGATATCAGTTATTCACTGTGTTTGTAACATCTTTACATGCCCTTTGATAAAAGTAAGAAGCAATCATTTCCAGCCGTGCTTCATTTTCTACTGTGCAACAGGTGTAATGATAGTGCAACAAAACAGGAAACGTCAGATTCCAAAATAAATTAACTGCAAGATTTGAGAGCACATCTGGAAACATAGTAATAATAATAATAATAATCCTTGCATTTGATATAGCTTCTTATCACACGACCAAGAGATCTCAAGCTGCTTCTCAGAATATACTGTAGAGTGAATTGACTGTATATTTTCCAGGCGAAATGCAATGTCACTAAAGATCATATGTCTGACAATATTACAGCTGTTATACACCGTTCTTGAATCTACCTGCAGCGAGCCTTAAGCCAAAACACAATTTAAAAATCCTCCTATTCCCAACTCAAAATAATCTATCACTGGGCACTCAAATGAAGCATAGCTGCAGAACTTCCCACCACTCTCCCCCTCTCTCTCACCATTCCTGACTGCTGTCATTATAAACAATATCCAATGCACCACTTCCCCAGTGACATAAACACATGGTTCATCCGCACACACAAAGGAATCCCCCCACTAAAACAATAAGAGCAGAACATTTGCAGAGAACAGAAACCTAAGCAGCATTTGTTTCAATTGTGTAGCAGCCGGCAAAACATACATTAACAATAGTTGTTCATGATTGGCGTGAGCCTTGGAGTTGTGTGCAGAGAATGGCTGTTTCTAATAATTATAATACTATAATAATAATCCTCACATTTGATGCCCCATCTTTCACAGTAGGGAAAGTGATTCACAAGATTTACTGAAAAGTGTAGTGACTGCGTATTTGTAGGCAAATGCAGCAGCACTATCCCACAAACAGCTGTGGTGTCCAATTTTATTTGGAGGAGTTGGGGTCAAGACACCAGGAGAAATACTTCTCTTTTTGAATAGTGCCATGGAATCTTTCATAGGCAAATGGGACCTTGGTTTAACATATCATCTGAAGCACTCTCACTCTCTTGCATTGCCTCCTAATAGATAAACATGCTTGAACAAGTCCATGGGACTGAAGGTTCGCCTGAAGAAAATGCCGCTGGGGATATACATCTGCTGAATAATTTCTGGATCAGATAGCATGAAAACCAACAAAAACTTTTGAAACGTGCACAACAGAGAAACATGCACCCATGGGAGTCTTTAGTAATACAAAGTAAATTACCTGCTGGGTCACACTTCAGTGTGAAGTTAAAATGAACATAATACAACAGAAATAAATTGCAATAAACGCCTATATGACAAGAGACCAAAATAAGGTTAAACACTGTTTTCATATTAGTGTATTAAACACAGTGTATTCCAGAGCCTTGCGACGTCCTCCTGATATGAAAGGCGCTATACAAGTGTAATTTTGTTGTTGTCGTTCTATTGAATAATTTTGATACTAGATTCCTTTTTTTCATAAATAATAAAAGCATTTTGGGATGTTGAATCCTTTGCTAATAAAATAACCACTAGAGAAATTTTCCTAAGTACAGTACACTGTAATATGCAAATAAGGAATAACAGGGAATACTTGTTTATAAATGCGAAACTTCGCGAACTGCCTATTTGCTACACTGTGTGTTTTCTGCCTGTTCAGTGGGTATTTATGTTTTCCTGCTCTCCTTCCCCCAACCCCGACCCCTCCTCTTGCCATCTTTCCCCCCTTTGTCCCCTAACCTACTTCCATAACTGTTTGTGGGACACTGCTGTGCGCAAGTTGGCTGCCACGTTTCACCCACAAGTATACAGTCAATTTTCCTACTCTCCTTCTCCCGACCCCTACCCCCACTGCTTTATCCCTACCTGACTGTTCAGCGCCTTGGGACGTCCTCATGACGTGAAAGGCGCTATAAAAATGTAATTATTGATTGATATTGATTGATCTTTTGCTTGTTACAGAATGATAATCAATGATAGGGATTTGCATCAGCTTTGCCTTTGCACAACACTTTGGAAAACTACAGTAAATGTAGTTAAAGCTTGTAGAATCCAACTTATAAGAATAACTTGCATTATTGTATCCTTGTACATTTGCATACTTTATTTAAATATAAAAATCAGCATCATTTTTATACTTGCTCCTTATTATCCACTCATAGACTTTCAGTTCTGAAGACATATCTTAATAAGTTACAATACGGGGGTTCTAAGTATCTAGCCTTGTTCGTGGCTCATTGAGGTTATAAATATGACAACACTACAAATAAATATTAACACAAGACAAAGTTTAAATTCCACCTGGGTCTAGATTTACTCTATTAACGTAGCATTTCAGAACTTATAGAATTTGGCTTTCTTAAAGCCTTCATTTTGAAACCAATAAGTTAATTTAAGAAGTACAGAAGATTGACTTCAAAGGTAAGGAAGACTGAATTCAACAATTTGCCAAATCCTAAAAGTTCTAAAATGCTACAATAATAAAGTAAACCTAGACCCAGGTGAAATTTTATTCCACGTGTCTCTTCTGGAATGTGCCAGTAACAGTGGAGAAGTCTGTTCTCTTCGTTCAGTCCTCCATTCAGCGATTTTGTTGAAGACTGCCAGACGGTGAAACCCAGTAAGAATCTTAACACTGATACGAGGCCTTATTTTTCTTGCACATCCACTGCAAGAAGAGTAACTTTTATTTTGTATAATATTTACAATGCCAATGAGACAAGGCACTGGCACATCAAACTTGGTACATGACAAGTTATTAAAATGATGTTTTCTGGGGGGAGGCACTTCAACTTTATAATGTTGCACTGTACTTCGACCACAAAATGCAACAAAATTTCCCAGTATAAGGGGATGACAAAAAGGCAGTTGGCCCCATCGTATGTGATAGCATTTTAATCCAAATCAATAAAGCTTATACTTCTGAAGTCTTGATTTATAATTGTACAACTTATATATTGAATTATGTATTTAAATGAAGGTACAACAAAATACTGCCTGTCCAGCACCTTGGGACGTCCTCCCGACGTGAAAGGCACTGTACAAATGTAATTTTGTTGTTTGTTGTTGTACAATGCATACATTCAGAGTCTTAAAGCCCTAAGTCATGTGTCTTCATAACTGCTGCAGTGTATTGAGGTATTTTAACTAAATAGCAGGCCAAGGGGCATTCTGTGGGTGGGGAAGGCGAATTGGACTGACTGATGGTCTGTGTGTGTGTGTTCGTACAGGAAAGGACTTACTTGCAGTTTGACGGCTTGTGCTCACTGCTCTCACTCAGCAGCAACCTGATGCTAAAGATTCCCTATGGAAAATAACACAAGCTCACCAACACCACAAAATGTACAGTTAATAGACCATACATTTTACAGCATACTCTGTGAAGCTCTTGGATTTGATAGAGCACTATATCAAATAGAGCACTATGTGATAGAGCACTATATCAAAAGGATTATTTATATGATTGTTATATTATTATAGCACCAAGGTTCACTATATTTACTCAGGTTTAGAGAATGATTCCCTCACTAAATTGCAAGCATCATGTTCGGCAACCACCTGGGCAAATGACATCGCTACGATAGAACGAATGGAAAAAAACATGTCAATTCGCATCCCTGAGAGACAGTCCCCAATGACACCAATCTACTCTGTTGCTGTGCTTTTTAATATGAACTTAATGTGAAAGTTTTAATTGCATTACAACAGCTGTTAACCACACAGCCTTAAAATGAAAGATTAAGCAGGTACAACTCCTAGTTGGAGCATTAGTTCACACCATTTATTGATAATTATTCACAGTGGCACCACAAAACATACTCAGAGAACCCACATGAGGTGATAATTTCTGGAAGCATCAAACCCTTTTATACAATTTACACTTAATTATATGCCAGGAAACTAAGATAACATTTGCTTAACTCCTTATACAAGTATCATCTTGTCCATTTACATACAGCATTTAAAGTTCAATGTAATTTGCCTCTTTTACAAGCAACTCCCTTTATTTAATGGAGTTGAAAAATGTAATAATGGTTACTATGAATGTTGCTTTGCAGTCCTGTAGCTCAGTGGTTAGAGCACTCACCTTACAAACGAGAGACCTGGCAGGTCAAAGTCTTGGGAAAATGTCTTTAATCCACAAACCTGATAATAATCTATCAAGAAAAACAAGAGTAAACTGGTCACTTCAATCCACAACCATTTGTGGGAAACTGCTGTGCGATATTAGCTACTGTGTTTTGCCCACAAATACACAGTCAAATCACGCCACAGTATATTCCGTGAAGCGCTTTGAGATGTCTCAAAGACATAAAAAGTGATATATCAAATGCAAGGATTACTATTATTATTGTGTAATGAAATGTCATATTTTTCAACACAATGTTACTGAACTTACTAAAGTCTTAAGATTACTAGAATATCTGGAATGAGAGTTACTGATCCACTGCTAGTTAATAAGCACAAACTCCTTCTCTTTCAGTAGCTAGACTATAGCTGGAAGATCCAATGTGTGTTGATCCCCTTTGGACAACAATACCACAATGGCCAGCTGCTTCCTAAATATTTACATGAGGCGTGTATTTAAATAGTTACCTGCCATTTATTATTCAAAGGTATAGGAAGCAAGTTTACAGAACTGTGTACACGCTTGTTATTGAACTGACATAAACGTCATATTTATTCCGTGCACATAATCCATCCCAACAAAACTACTGACACTTAATCTATGTTCAGACAACTCCCTGAAATGCCTGCCCATAAGCATTATGAAGTGTTAGGAGTACAAGGAATCGTAAACTTTAAAAATAGGTGTCTGCCAAATGAGGAACTGCAGGTTCTCACAATGATCAAAGCCCAAAAAAGAAAGGCTCACCCATGAACACTCTTATTACTGCAACCTCTTCATCAACCACCTGACAAGAGATGGTAAAATGCTGACTCCACCCAAATACATACAGGGACAATGCTGCATTGCCCTGCAGAAATGTCCCCACAGTAAATGTTGTTCAGCGCAACAATTATCTTTTTCATTATTAGGCATATCACACAATATTTGTCTACATCGAGGAGGGAGTTGAATAAAATACTTTCATGCTCCCTCTTTGGCAAAGACAGAACAATGTTTGCAGTGCATTGAAAACACATTTTCTGTGATGTTATTGTGTATGCAGTGGAGTCCTGTAGCTCAGTGGTTAGCAGGGAGCTTGGGAGACCAAGCTGGGGAGACCTGTGTTCGAATCCAGGCAGGTCAGAGCGAAACCTTGGGCAAGTTTCCTTACTCCACACGCCTAATAGTAATTCGTCCCCAAAAAAACACAATAATAAAATTGGTCATTTCAATCCACGACTGTTTGTGGGACACTGCTGTGCGCAATTGGCTGCCGCAATTCACCCACAAATATACAGTCAATTCACTTTACAGTATATTCTGTGAAGCGCTTTGGGACGTCGATAAGATGTGCAAAACGCTATATCAAATGCAAGGATTATTATTATTATTGTGTGTGTGGGTTCAAAGTGCTTTCATTCAGATACCATACATAGAAAACACAGAAAATACACCGAAAATAAATGTGATTGTTGAGAGAGAGGCCTCTCCATTGCCCTAAGATGACTGTACCTTGTAGGTGTAAGTTTAATTGGCAACCTCATGGTTGCAGCTACCTTGTACCCTATCATTATCTGCCAGCAGATTCTCCACAATGTAATGCTGACACACTGCCTGTTATAAGTAGCTTTCCTATTAAATAGCCTTTGTAATCTGATGTAAAGTGTCCCATTCAAGAACCTTTTCTTGCTATTGTGCAGCTCATATTAAAGTCTATTTCCAATCTGCATGAGGTTTGTTACACGAGATTCATATCAATACCATTGCACTTTTGTTACATTTATTAACAGTTTTCATATAGTGTACCCGGTTCTCATATACAGTACCGTATATATGAAGGTTGTGAAATATAGATGCAGCATGCACAAATAATGGAATCTCTATTCAGAAGTGGTCTGTTACATGTATTGGAACCAGATGCGACTTTTCTTTAATATTTAACTGTTTTCTGTGAACCTTGTGCCTCTCTGCATACTCTAGCTCAGCAATTGTGAAGCATCACAGAGGACACATTGTATCCTGGCCAAGCTAAGCAGAAACGCATCCTGTTTTTCTAAATACATTTCGCTCAGGTGCACAATAAAATAAATATTGACTATGCTTTTGTCGCTATAATTAAAAAGCTACCAGCCTCCTACAACGTGACCTGGAGTGTTGCACTAGTGGCAACAGCTTGTGCTTAATTCTGAAACTCTCATGGTCAACAGTGCAGCTCTATAACCCTCAACTTCACCTACATGAGAATTGTAGAATAATAGATGAAAGGCAAAATACTGCAAATACTGGAACTCTTGCTGAGTTTGGAGTGTGATATTTCATGTGTTACGAGATCAAAAATCCGGTAGCTCACAGAATCATCAGAACACAACTCTCTTGTAACCTTCCACATGTAAATGAGTTGCATCTGTTTTATGATTACAATTGACCAGGCTGGAAAATGCCAAAGATAGTATGCCGGGCACCGTGGCTCCACAGAGGTATTTTTTAAATATAGTTTTATTTGAGATTTTTTCACTGAATGCAGTTAGAAGCAACTCTTCTGAGAATTGCCGTGTTTATTTATGGAGTCCTGTAGCTCAGTGGTTAGAGCGCTCACTTTATAAGTGAAAGACCTGGGTTCAATTCCAGGCAGGGTAAAAACCTTGGGCAAGTTTCCTTACTCCACATGCTAATAACAATCCCTCAAAAGAAAAATTGGTCATTTTAATCCACGGCTGTTTGTGGGAAACTGCTGCATGCAATTGGCTGCCGCGTTTCACCCACAAACATATACAGTCCCTTCACTTTACAGTATATTCAGCGAAGCGCTTTCAGAAGTCTGGAAGACGTGAAAAGTGCTATATCGAATGCAAGGATTATTATTATCATTATCTGCAATATGGTTCTTGTAAGGCGAGTACAATACATTGTGTGCAATGTAAAAGGAAGTTTAGCAATTGTCCTGACAGAACTCTGGTGCCACCTCATTCCAGGGGGTAAAGCACCCAAGAAAATAATCAATTGTGTTTGCAACGCAATCAGTAACCTGTATACTCCACTGTAAAGCTGTTTCTGAGTTGTCTTAAACTTGAGTGACTTTGATGTAGGAGTGCCAATCATTCAAGCAAAAGCCCAAGGGCGAAAAAACAAATTGTCCACCTTAGCAGTGCACTCCACCACCATTCAGTGCACTTTAAAATGATGCTTGTCCTGATGATTAACACTGACACATAATTGAGTCAATTATCCCAAAAGCAACTCTGTGAGTAAAAGAAAACTAGGTGTGTGCTGATTAGTAAAATTACAATAAATATATATGACCTTTCTTAGCATCATGGAATCACAGAATTATACAGCACAAAAAGAGGCCATTCGGCAAATCAATCCCACTCCCCCGTTCTCTTCCTGTGGCCCTGCAAACTTGTCCTCCCCAAATAATCATCTACTTCTCTCTTAAAAGTTGTTATTGAATCAGCTTCCACCACCTATCAGACAACGCATTCCAGATCTGAACAACTTGCTGCATGAAACAATTTCTCCTCACAACAATATGACATTCATCCCACATCATTTTTTAACATAAAGAATTCTGTAGGGTTTGAAGAAACGAGGATATACTACCAATCAACTTTATTTGGACTGTGAAACATACCTATAGGTGGATTTTGAAGGCTGGGATAAAGGTAGCAAAGGGAAAGTGGTTTGGGAAGAGTTCCAGTAGCAAGGACATGTTGGGTGAAAGCTCAGCCAGTGATGTGGGAGCAAAGTGATTGAGGAATGGGCAATACAACAATTTGCATTTACATAGCACCCCTTATGAGGGGTAACATCCTGGAGGGCTTCAAAGTTGTATAGACCAGAGTTGGAAGAGCTGAGGCTTCTGGCGGGAGAAAAATGACAAAAAACAAATGGTATATTTAGTTTCTAGATTAGTTTGGGAACTACAAAAAGATAATGTTAGATCAAAGTGCTCACAGTATTTCTGACATATATTTGATTCTATATACATTTGCCTTTACAAATTAACATTTCTTTTTAATCAATAATATTTTGTAACATGGTTGTAGACATTTATTTGATATGATCGGCTGGCCCTTCACAAATGCAACATATTACTAAATATTATATAACAGATTGATTCTGTTGAGATCAATGTAAAAGATATATACAGTACTGTATATGAAAAAGAACACATCCCTTAAAATGTGATTGCACCGTGCAAGAAACAGCTCCCTAAAATCCAAATTTAGTACAATGTGGGGAAATGGAACAATCAATTAACTCTACAGCAGGAGATTTTAGGTTCAGCTTCACAAAGTGACATGAATTTATATCTAATATTGTCAGACCTGGACATAATAGTCCAATTCAGTTTCTTTGTACTTCAGCTAAGGTGCAAAGCTGATACCCTGATCCAATTATCAAAGTTAATAACAAAAATCCCACAAGCACTCATCAATTTATCTTATGATATAAATACTGTTAACAATTTCCAACCAATCTCAGACCTACACGTCAGACTAGGAAAACGAGACAGTCACTGACTCAACACTAGACAAGAACCCCAGAGGAGTGCTAATGACTTCAAAGACAAAACTGTCAGGATGCTAAAAACCCTTTTATCAACCTATTTAGAGTAATCAGGCTGCCAAAGCAATTCCTCTGCATTCATGACAACACAATGAAAATTGTTCTGTTTGAAAGGCAGTGATGGCTAGACTTCTTCAGATCTGTTCTGGGTAAATGACATGGAGAATCTTACTTCATCATAGCAGTTTTTCACAGATGGCTCGGAGATGTATCATTAACACCCAAAGAGATCTGGACCAATTTAGTGAATATACTAAGCAATACAGGATGGATTTTAATGTGAAAATATGTGCTATTTTACAAACCAGTAATTGAAGCATTGGTCAAAGCCAAAATAACAGATAGATTTAAGGTAATGTAAGTTAATTAATTGTACACAATGAAGAAATATCCAATATAAAAGGTGGAAAAGGAAACAAAATACTTCAACCCATCAGTTCCCCAATTCCTTTTGCCAAGTCACTCACTTCCACGTCCATGTTCAGTGAATTCGAGGGCCAGTCTGATAAAAGTTACTTGAATTGTTGCATTTGGGTCAAAAGCTGAAGCTTGGATACAAAAGTCATCATAATTCAAGTTTAGGAAATGTCAGAACCAATTGCTGGTCAAACTAACTGATTGATAGCAAGAACCATATTACCCTATGACACATTGTTCTCTTTGACTGGGTAATGAGCATGTTTGAGATAAAAAAGACTGTTGATTTCCCCATTAAATTTGAGAAGAATAACAATTCCAGTTTATCACTAAAAGCTGATCTTTGTACCATTGATAGAACTACGGCAAGACCAAGCCCATTGCTTCATGGTGCAGGGCCTCATTCCGAACAAGACACTGCTCAGAATGGTAGACTTTGACAAACACTGAACAACACTACAGTATAATGTTCCCTGAGAGCCAGTTCAGATTTTTACAAACATGTCTTGCCTGTCAGTCCTTGGTGTCTGGAGAACATATTACTGACCCACACTGACACTTGGATTAGCGAAATCAGTGGACGTCCACAGGGAAAATTCTTTGCTAATGGCTCAGGGAAGGGTGTAAACTGATGCACATGCTTGGCGTGTCTTTTCTGTGTGAAATACAGAGGCAATGCCTTGGAGGCGTATCATATATTTACATACAAGCAAAACAAGTAAAATGTAATAGAATAATAGACAAGCTGCCTGGGTGCTTCCCTGACTGCAAAACAACAGCAGATCTGCAGTGTATGGTAACACAAGTTACTATTGTGTGCTGCCAGAAGGCAAGCTTTGAGGAGAAATTTCTATCGTAGAAAACGTAAACTCTGTATGGGAGAGAACAAGTTAAAAGTTAATTTGCCGTGAGTTTAAATTAGTCAAATTCTTTGCAAGTCTTACGTGTGGAGTTTGAGTTTACTTCCTCAAATAATCCCTGTAAATTTGTGCACCATGCTGCGTGGCATTACTTCAAAATCCACGTTGACTATAGTTTATATGACATCTGTACTCTTTAGACAAGCTTTGATAACTGGAACTTGATCTTGCAGTCCCAATGCCTGGCTCCCTCCCTTGCCTCCTTCAAGACCCACATCAAGACCCTCCTTTTTGACTGTGCCTTCAATCAACCTGTGCTCCACCCTCCCCAATTCCAACCCCAGCTCAAGTCCAACATCCTGACTGTCTCGTGCCTCGGGACGTCCTCCCGATGCAAAAGGCATTATACAAATGTAATTTTTTGTTGCTGTTGTTGTTGTTGTATTTACAGACCTCTGAAAACTATTAACCAGTGCTTCACATTTGCTTGAGGATGCTGGTGTATAACCTGGCTGAGAATCATCAGGTGTTGAATGGTTGGAAAACAACTCTTGTATTATTGAGCTATCGCTGAACTAAAAGGACTTGATATGGAATTTGTCCAGCAAAGTAAAATAGCCAATTTCACTGCTTAAAGTGGATGCATGGCAGTGAATTTACCAATGGGCAGAACTGACCAATTAAAACTTAAAACATACCAAACCAACAGTGCATTTCACCTGATAAAGTCCACTTTGAAATCACAACCTGTTATTGTCACATACCTTATCATGGAAACAACATGGAATACAAAACAGCAGATTTACATAGCTTTCCACTGAAAATGAAACCTATCTTTTCAAACAAAGATGTGATTTCAATAACAGTGATACATTTTGACATGAAAATCCTCCCCCAATTTACCACCTGCTGCACTGAGCACACACGTAACTCCACAACACCATGGAGATAAGGGAAATGTTGTTGTGCTCAATAACAAAGTGAAACAAAAAGTCAGAAATCGCACACTTTAAGCAATATAGTATGTTAGACGTGTTGAGCCAGTTCAACCAAATGGTTTCCAATGGTTCTTAATTGTCAGACATTGTTTGATTGTCTGATTGTTTATTTAATACAAAGCCATTCGTTTACACATAAATATGTCAGTCAGAGCATAAGATTTTCCCACACCAACAGTCTCTTGTTATTCCTTCCTTGTATCTAAGAATGAGGATAGGGTTTATATTTCATATGTTCAATTCAAATATAAACTCATCCATTCTGTTTAGAAAGTGGAAAGCTGAATGGTCGCTTACAATTACTAAGATTTTCTTTGGTCAGAGTGAGCACAGCTGCCACGACAAACACTGCACTGAGATACCATTTTCCTTTCTCTGCAGGAGCTCCAGGAACGGCGCCTACAGAACCTTGGGAATAACCAACCGACACCAAGTGTCACATAAATAAAGTTTATGAATCAAAATGTTTCTCGCAAATCTCTCGAATGCAGAATATATTGCATGGGAGCTAACTGAGCTACGGGGCTGGAAATGATCAGTAAAATGGCACACTCTTGTGTTCAAACAACAGAATAAGCTTCATGCAGTTTACCACTTTGTGGGACACAAGCAGAAAATATTCTAATAGCAAGTAGACCTTAAGTAGACACACATTTAAGATGGCCTACAATGTCAATTCTAATTCTGGCCATACAGAAAAATGTAGGATCCACAAAAACATTATTAAAAAAATAGCTTGACAGTGAATATATCTTAAGGGATCGTGTCAGATGTGATCTCCCTCTCTGTCTCTTTTTAACCCCCATTACTTCAATTCAATACTGGATCGCATTCGCCTTGCAATAAAGAGTTTACGCATTACCATGAAGACTGCATCAATGCTAATGTAATTTTAAAGCTTTTACAATGAGATTAAATGATATACATTACCTAATACTGTACTCCTATGTCTGGCACTACTGCCAGCAAGCCAACAGACTATGGTCACTTGACCATGCAAGAGCAAATCACATGTGGTGTCTGGCTATTGGCTTGTCTGCTTTCTGTCATGCTCTGTCTCTTTCTCTCCTCCCAGAGGAGGATTGCTAAAAACAGAGCTGTTTTAAAAAATATATATATGGGGCTACAGTATTCTGGTAAATTCCCAACCCTTTTGTACAAGTCACTTTGAAATACAACAAAAGATTTGTTAAGAAATTGAAAGTGAAACCAAGAAAGTCTTCGCAAGTGAAATGCCCATAAAACAATCCTCTCAGACTACTGCAATGGAACAGGCTCACATGGCACTAAGCCAGCATTCATGACCTTTATAAATACTGTTGCTATCAGCAGAAATAAAACAAGGAGAGATCATGGAAATCAGCTGGAGTTGTGACATTAAATTTGCCCAAGAAATTATTGCCTGAATTATAAAATCCACCCACCAGAACGCTAAGAAAAAAATCTATGGGGTGAAAAATGCAACATTTTGTATCAAATTTGATGGATTTTTCAAATATCACATATTTCACCTCAATGTGAAGTATACGGAATGCAGAAAGAGAAGATTATTCATATTCAAGGGTGAAATAATTAAGAAATAGAAGAGAAAGCTCACGAATAACTACACTGCAATTCGCAATAAATCACCAGTCTTTCAACCCCCTGACATTATATCATAGGGCAAGTCAAGCAAAGTTCCAGCATTACACTGCTTAAGCAAAGTTCAGGATGACATTTTTAGCTGATATTCAAGCTTGATTGATTGACTCCAATGGATGAAGTTGGTTGGTTCTGGAAGGTGCACACACAACCATAGACTTGAGGAATCTTTAGTCTCGGGGTTAAAATGGTAGGAGTCATCCAACGTTCCAAACCTATACTTTGCGTTCAGTAAGCTCGCAATGATATTGATTGTATAACAACAACAATTTTGATTCATATAGCGCCCTCCACGCCAGACAGGCCAAAAGCCCAAGCCTTTTCTTTTCATTGCCTTCCTCTCCCCTCCACCACACGTACACAGTCACTTTCTCTTTGCTGAAAGAAAATAATGTGGCAGCGAGTAGAAATCAAGTAGATGGGTTGTTTACTCGAATATACAGAAGAAAATAAGCAAAGTAAACGAGTAATGGCTGTTCAACCCACCAGGCCCATTCCCTCTTCATTTCAAGCATGGTCACCCTATCATTGACGCCCACCTTTTCTGTGAATCACCTAACATCAAGCCTGCCATATGCCTTTCCAGAAACAATCAAGCTTTAGCACTAACTTCAATCTGCTTTCACAACACATATTGACTCCAGGTACTGTTTAAGGATATTAATAATCGCAGAATTGATTATGTTATCAGTAATGCTGTTCTACATATCCGCTACTCTGTGGGGAAAAAGAATTTAAAAATATTCTATACTAGAGGTAAATATTACAACTGGAAAAGTCAGAAGGTGTTAGAACCCAGAAGACCTGCCTTCACTGCAACCAAATAAACCATGTATAATCTCATGCTATTTTAACTACCAGAAGAGACCATAACATTAACATTCAGAGGCAAAATCAGACAAACCATTTCTCCTACTGTCAAATGGTTCTTTTGTACAAAGCAAGGTAACAATTTGTACAATTATACCCCATAAGAATAACGGTGACCCTGCACTCACAGGTAGGAGCAACAACTGTGTTCTCCATATCTATCCAAGTGCAGGCTACGAGATTACTCAGTGTCTCCTGCAATCACATCTTATCTTGAATTCATCCCTGCGTTGTAACATGTTCCTCTCTGTTTATTGAATCATTGTACCCCAGAAGTTCTTATGGCTGCCTGGATAAGGCACTTTCCCCCTAAAAGCAACAGTAGGATTATTTTGAATGCAATCATAATTAATACCCCTTCATGATAGAGAAATTACAATCACAAAATGTGACACCATTAATGAATTTAAAGAAAGATATCACTAAGTGGCAGATGGATACATCAAAAATGTGTACTGATATAATATCATTAAAAGTAAAATTAATATGCTGATCACTGATGCTGGAGAAACATAAACATAAATTAAGAGGCAGTAAACATTGAATTATTTTGTTTGAATACTATGATGTCTATTACTCCTCTTTGACATTGAAGTTGCTGGTATATTGCACCACATTCTAACCTGTTTTCTAGCCTACATTGAAATATTGTTGAATTTTCTCCCCGCTATGTAAATGCTGCTGGCAAAATAACACAATACAATACTCAGAAGTCAAGCCTTGGGCAATGTCAAGGGGCAATGTAAAGTATACAACTTCACTTTACAACAATTAGTGGAGTAATTCCCAACCGATCATCACCCTGATGATACTTAAAACTATTTTACCAAGGTCTACAATTCCACAAAATATAGAATCTACACTTAATAAAGATGTTTTTTGATGACTTTGTTGTATACTCTTGATAGAAGCTATCCTCTGCAGTCTTAGTGCATCCATAAATCATTCGACAAAAATGGGCATTGAATTAAAACAGCACATAAACTATGCAGCAATTTTTCATACACATTGTGAAGCTCTTGTGAACTGATGAATTAGTTATAGTGTCTCAGCATCTCACAATTGGAGGAATAGATGCCATCTGTTCAAGTGTAAACATAGTAATAGATGTTGGAAGCAAACAAAGTTGAATATGCTCTATTCAGCATATTTTGCGGGAAGATCTATTAACTATTTTTGAATTATAAAATGCCCAGAATTTTAATTGTAATAAAAATAAATAATTGTACTTGCAATATCTAGCTTCTGAAGAACCATCGATACAAAGCTTCGAAATTGAACTTTTTAAAAAAACAAATGGAATGGTCAAAATAAATACTACAATTTCACTTCAGCTACCTGACATCACAGCATGTTAAATTTACATGGGGGAACCTGGTAACAAACTCAAATACAGCCTGCTGCAAATGTACCTTACAGAGCAGGAGCTGAAAGGCTGGGTTGCTGCAGGCTGACTCCACAGAATCTGGCATTTCTGCTTATGTAACAGGCTTCACAGCTCACGAAGGACTTCACTGACACTTTGGCTTTCACACTTTCCTTAAAACATTTGTGTTGTTGTTGTAAATCCAGGTTGTTGTTGTTGTGTGTCCCCACTTCACAATTTTTAAAAACATGCAGAAAGGAGTTATTTTCTGGCTACATTGATGACTTGTTGCATATTTCTAATTCAGGATAAAGTAGGAGATTTATGTAAGGAATAATTAACTTGCGTGACTGTTAAGCAAAAAGGCTCAACTCAGATGTCTGGACAGACATAGATGGTCCATGTCTTTGGTTCTGAAAATTTAAGATAATTATTTTCGACACATGAAAAGAAGTCAGGGCCTGACACAATGATTCATTAATTGGCTTCTGCATTTTGCCCACACTATAAAAACACATGGCCTATCCACTTTGCAGTATGTCCTGCAAAGCGCTTTGAGACGTCTCGAAGACGTGATAAGTCACTATATCGAATGCAAGGACTGTTATTGGCATTATTATTACTGCAACACAGGATCGCCAAACCAAGCACAAAATATGCACAATGGGGTATACAGGTTCACAACGTTGATACAGCTCACTATTTTACATTTTTAATTGGGCACACATATGCATATGTATCACAGCTAAAGACCGGTCTATAAATATTTTGTTGCCGGTCGCACCCTGCACAATTTAGCAACAAAAGATGGAGACAGACTGACAAAATGCAAGGCATAACAAGACTGTGCAGCCATCAGCGACAAACGTAATGGTACATCGTACATCATCACTTTTCTCTAGGAGTAATTTGGCACAGCTGTCAGATGCTCACATGTAGTACTGAACATTGTAATGGATAAGGGAGATGGCTCAGCCTGGGCAATGTCTCATTGTTGAAGTTCCTGTGAGAACAAATACCGTCTGTATTAAGAGGCTGCAGTAGGAAAACTGACCACAGAGAAGGGATTATCTCTGCAATCTCCGATGAAGGCCGCCACAAAGAAGAGAGCACATGATGTGCAAGACCTTTCTGCCAAAACACCGCTGTGTGAAGTCAAGATGAATTATTGATTGCTTCGCAAATGGTAAGGCATTTTTCCAGTCTCTTAATTATAAATGAAATCCCATTAAAAAAAACTAAATGCGTTCACTTCATCAATATAATTACAGTCAATTTTTAAAATTTTAGTGGACTTTGATAAATTTCCGAAACAATAAATAATAACTCCACTTTGTGTAGATTGTTGTGAAGCATCACAGTGCTTACATTTAAGGGATTTGAGGGATCTTCTTCTATGGTAGAGAAAGCCTAACGTGTGTTCAGTGACTTCAGCTTGTAGGCCTGCAATCTTAATGCACTCCCAAACTCTTCCCTAATGTTATTCATGCAGTTTATGATATTTCTAAAGTTCTCCCTTACATTCCCTCTCTCATTCTGCCCACAATCTTTCTGCCTAAGAAATAAGCAATGAGGAAAGGTCACGCATATAAAGTATACTCACGTTCTCATCTCAGTCATTAATACATTGTGTAGCCCATTCATTAACACACATGCTGTAAACTTACTGCCTTATAAGTGGAACGCTTTCAAGTGGACTGAACATCTGATAAAAATTCAACCTTTTGATGCCCCTTCTCTTCAGTAAAGACCCTTTCATGTGAAGGACACCGTGCCAAGGTTGAATCAAAAGTCTTCTTTCAATGGGAAATTCAATAGGCCGGTGCTAAAAGAGATATTGTAAACATACTGATAATTGAAGTGCGATGGCACTAATGATTTTTTTGCCTCATGTACAACTTTATCAACTTGGTGCTGACAGTTTAAGGACACATCATCCGTCAGAAGTTTACAAGATTGAAGCAAACACTTTGAAAATATATTTCTTCTCATATGCTGACACTATTTTGACGACAGATGTTATTTAAAAATCTCTGGCATGCAACGTTTCCTTATGAATGCATTAAGTGCGGTTCTTGTTTTCAATAAGCAATTTGTCTGACAGCAATGGCTCAGCAGCAACCTGCTTAGTATGCAGACAAAGTGCACTTTAATCTGTTTAAGAGTGTTAACAAGAGGGGGGCAGACACTGACAGCCTACTCGGAAGTCAATTTGGTCGCACAACAGATTCTAAAACCATTCGAAAGCAAATAAAACATCAACTAGTTGGTCATTATTTCATTGGTCACTAGTTTTCTTTTTAGTTCTGTACAATGATGACTGCTGTTCCATTGAGATTTACTTTGGGGGGTGCATGATGTTATCTGTGGGCTGTTAACTATCTATCTATCAATCAGAATCATATCAGCTTACTCATGTGTTCCAGTTAGAGTATTAGTTCTGAGTAATCTTCAGTAGTTTTGTAATTATATGCATTGAAGTAAAGAACTTTTTATCAAAACATACTTGACACCTTCAGCTTTGTAATACATTTCATTTATCTTAATTTCACTTAAGATGAAACTGTAAATTTGGAACCGTTTCTAAAATTGTACCAGTCTACAATTTATGGTGGCAATTTTGATTATGTTTTCTAAAGAAGGGCCAAGTAAATGTTTCACTTTGGGCTTTGTGTAAAAATTATGGATGCTTTCTAAAAGCACACCTTCATTAAAAAGCTTCCTTTCAATTGAAAGGCTCCAGTAAATAATGTAGCAATGTAGCTCAGTTCATGGAAGGAAACATTGCTAATAAGATTTGAAAAAATAAATTGACGTTACACTGAAAATTTACATCAAGCTGGAATACATCGGTAAATAATTTTGTTTTTCCTTGCACGGCATGGTAAATTTTATTTTGTAAAGCTTCAAAATCTGTTGGGAAACAAATTGAAGAAAACAGGGAGTACACAGAGTCTAAAATATACAGACAGCTGTATCAAGGCTATTAAAAGCAAGAATCTGCAGTTACTTTTAAGTTTACAAGTCTTGCATGCCTATTCCTTAAAAAAATATTGTGTTCTATTCACAGTGTTTCCTGACTAATATGATCATAACAGTAGTCCACGAAAGGATCATACAGTGGGAGATAATGTGATCAATATTCAAAACTGTATTAGCCATTGAACACTATTGCATACAATGCATCTTTGCCAGTCAGAATGCATTTAGACACTGCTCTGAAACCCTGCATGATGGGCACTATTATACAAATGCAAATTGTTGTTGTTGTATCTGGTAAGTATTCAGGGAAAGGCCCTCCCTGCTGGTTAGAAAATGCGCTGGTACCTGGAAAAGGCCCAACCACATTCTCAGCGATTGTTAACAGATTCAAATACATCAAAGGCTTTTGCAGCTTGCAATGAAGTAGATGTCCCCCATTGCCTTATCTTATTTTGGCGCAGGTCCAAATGTTGACTGGTGTTCCTTCGCTAGTCAGTGTAAGCACTGCATTTTTTCTCATGTTTTAGTAGCCACGATCTCCTCCGCATGTTCCAGCGTCTCCCAATGAGCCGCAGGATGTATTATTCAGCCTCTGCAGCTTGCAATCTCGAATCTGTTGGCTGCTGCCATTACTCTCGGCACTCAAGGTATCGTTTTAAGTATTAGACCAGCACATTGCACATGTTGAAAGCAAGACATAAAGCTAGGTAAGAATTCCAGGTGGTAAAATTAACACAAAATTAAGTGAATAGGCTACTATGAGTAATAATTAATTGCACTCATTCAAGTAAATATTTCACTACTTAGTCACTGATCTCATGCTATAACTAAAATTAAATATAATGCAAATCATACCAATTTTTATAACAAAATGTAAAACTGTATAGGTTGTTACACTACATATTACTGTAAAATCACCACTCACTATATCCAACAGATGATTAATAATATTCCTTACATTTAGTATAGAGCCTTTCCCAAAGGACATCCCAAAAGCACTTCACAGCAAGAACAGTGACTGGGTGTATATTAGCAAAACTATTTGTAGGAAACTTGGAGGAACATGCAGATGGGTAGATATAGAGAGAATGAGTAGATGTAAAGGGAATGGAGAGATGGAGGGATGTTTATGCACTGCCTATGGGGAAGTCAGGCCTGAAGTGAGATAGAAGTCAAATAAAAACCACAAATTGAACCCCAAATCTAAAGAATGCTCTGTCACCATAGTTTAAACATGTTTAGTAATTTCATACTTAGAATAATTCTTGCATTTGATATGGCACCTTTCATGTGGGGAGGGTGTCTCAAAGTGCTTCACAACTTGTAAAGTCTAGCAATATGTGTTTTGTCAGCAAATAATATTGACTTCCACTTCTGAAGAAAAACTTTCAAAGTGACATGGAATATATTTAATGTTACATAGAATGACACAGAATATATGGCACAGAAACAGGCAATTCAGCCCAATGTCTATGCTAGATTTACTGCTCCACATGCTGCCTTTCTTCTACTAAACCTATCGGCATAACCTTCTATTACTTTCTCCCTCATAAGCGTATTGTATCTAGTTTCCTCTTAAATGCATTGATGCTATCTGTCTCAACTACTCCTTGCAGGAGCTAGTTCCACATTCCCACAACTCTTTGGGTAAAGAAGTTTCTTCTGACTTCCCTATTTGATTTATTGATGAATGTTCATTCACTCAAGTGCAAGGAATTTTATTTACAACAACAATAAATTATTTACATCAAAAACTGTGGTGTGTTTCCATCGTTCTTGTAGTCATATTAAAATGCACTATGATAGGATTATAGGACTATATGTAAGAAATTGCAAAATACTACAGCTGTTGGAAATCTGAAAGGAAAACAGAAGTTGTTGAGAACACTCGACAGGCAGCATCTATGACGAAAGGAAAAGTGAGTCAACATTTTAGGTCCACAACCCTTCGTCAGGGGTTTCGTCACAACCCTTCCACAACTGATGGAATTCTGATGAAGGGTCATGGACCCGAAACATAGTCTCCATTTTGAATTCTCCATAGAAGCTGCCTGACCAGCTCAGTGTTCCCAGCAACTTCTGTTCTTTCGTTTTGTAGGACTAATGTCTAGTTTTACAGATTGATATAACAGGCAACGGGGATTTTTATAACATGCATCTGACTGGTTAAATACCCTCTGTAGTAATTGGCAAATCATTAATGGTTTTCAGTGACTTTCCCCACAGAAATGGTAGCGAGCAAGCGCAACAGAAAACACAACGTGTGTGATTGTGAAATGACCTGTGTTGGGTAAAGCTGCAAAGAAACATCAGCAGCTACACGGCAAACATTGTTAACATGATACACATTTGTGGTGTAAAACAAACCACTTCTATTGTAATCCTATCAGTTTCAGGACTATTCCTTGAACTTCTACAAGTTCTGCAGATTCAGCTCCCGCAAAACATATTTGGGTGGTACGGTATTGTAGGCAAAATACTTTGCATGATTTTTTATCAACCTAGATAGTCCCACTCTCATGTTGGCAGTCGATCCCGGTGTGACATGATGGCAGTTGGTAGTTGACACACTGTGCCACCAACAAACTGTGACAACAAATGCTCCAGATCCACAGAGACTGACAACAAGATTGGCAATGCTGTCTTGATTACAATAGGAACCCTGATCTTAGGTCAAACATTTAACTGAGAGTGAGATTTTACCTCCTTGATGACTGACACCTTTCCTTGTGATGAATAGGTTCTGAGTGCAAGTGTAATAAATAATGGATTTGTTCAGGCTTGCAGACAAGTCTCGCTCTACTGCTGTTTTTTAAAAATCTTTTGAAGGTTCAAATTTGCCAGCCTTCAAAGGTAAAACCGTGGGTCATAAAAAGACTCGAGTCTTTTAAAACTGAAATAAAAGTGCAGCAAAATACTGGGGGTCAGGGAGGGAGGGCGGGCGATAGCATTGTAGCCCGTGGCGTGAAACAACATCATTCTTAAACTCTCAGCTTCAACACATGGTCCAACTTGTAACGTGTTTCTGCCACTGCGCCACCTAACAACGCCCCCGTTAATGCTTCTTTTCCCCTAAGGTTTAGTCATTCACTAATCTCAAGTCATCCGATGCATAGATAATGTCAGGGGTTGGGAAACAGAGGTTTTAAATAAAGGGATGATGTTGTGCAAACTGTACAAAGCTGTATGTTAAACGAGTGAGAGTAAATTGTGCTAACAGCTAGCATCCGTGGAACTTTACTCCAGCATGACTACAGCGATTCAGGAGAGGAGAGAAAAACATTGGAGAAAAACTTCCAGGGACTGGTTGGATCAAACGGCTTGTTTCTGTGCTGTAATGTTCAATGTAATTCAATGTTAAACTGGCATATCTGATTTTCAAACATAAAAATCTATCTGCTGAAATACAACATTTGTGCTACCGAAACAAATATTCAGCCCTTATTGTTCATAGATGCTCAAGATTTCTCAGGAATCCAATTTTTTTGGGAGGGATGACTGGTTTATTTTGACATTAAGGAATCGACCAGTTAATATGAATCAAATGGTGATAATGGAAAAATCTGAATATTAAATATGATTTTTGGTTAGATTCATTGCAATATATATTTTTAAATACTATTTACAGGCAAGTGTTGTGGCTATGTTTGGTCTCTATACTTAAGAGAGCAGTAAGATAATTGTAGGTTTCAAATTGAGAGAAATTAAATCCATTGTTATTATAAAGGACACAACCTTGTGAAATATGGAGTGGGTTCAGAAGAATGCAGAGATGGATATATTAAAGGAAAGAAAGATCAGAGACAACAATTCTGTACTGAGGGAGCTCTGTGTTGAATTTAACAGCAGGAATAACTTCATGCTTGGAGCTGTTGACATTAGTAATACACTGCCACCTAGTGCAGCACAGGCTGGCTGCTGAATCAGCCAAAGGGGAATAAAATTAATAAATCAGTAATGAACAGGCAATATGGGTTTCGGGCAAAGAAATATTGTACAAAGTAAATTCAGATCCTGACAAAAAGACCCACAGCAGAATAAGAAATCACGAGTTATGAATATGACTTGCTAAAATTTTAGAAAGAATCTTTTTGATGAAACCAGCCCCCAGGCCTCCCCACCAGTCCTGGGTACAAGTCACAACATTCTCCATTGAATTAATAAAATAACATGACATACAAGTAGTCTGTGTTTTTATAGTATTTTACAAATGTGGACTATTTCTCCACTGTCTCAAAGAATGTATTTTAGTGGTATCCAGACTTACTATCTTCAATCTGCTGTTACCATTTACTTTGGTTTTGTTTTCTGTCTTTTATAAATTTGGCATAAACCTTGTAACTGTGCAGACCAGCTAGATCCCCGGGTACCTTTACGGTCAACCTGTTTGGATGTGTGATTGGCATACATGATCCTATTACCATTAAGTCCTGGCTTAGAGTTTGTGGTGCACTGACAAATGAGCTTATTAGAGAAGATGAACAGTCTTGGAAGCTACATTGAGTGTACGTCTTTGGTTTTGAGTCGATTTTGTTCTGCCGTATTTATCTCTCCACTCGAAGGCTCTGCTAGGCCATCTTTAAGCAGTGGTGATTAATTCTATCTTGTGGCCTCACCCGCTTCCCAGGAGTATAAGTCTCACTATAAACTGATACAAGGATGACAATATTACTTGGAGATTCCTGGCATGTGATGCTTTACCATGTGCTCCATTTCACTCTAGGCAGATTTTGTGGCTGTACAGTTTTGCTCTGTTAATAATAATAATCCTTGCATTTGATATAGAGCTTTTTATATCTTCTAGACACCTCAAAGCGCTTCACAGTATAAACTGTAAAGTGATTTTACTGTATATTTAGGGGTTATATGCAGCAGCCAATAGTGCACAGCAGTCCATCAATCACTCGTGGATTAAAATGACAAATTTATTATTGTTTACTTTTGAGGGATTATTATTAGGTGTGTGGAGTAAGGAAACTTGCCCAAGATTTTGCCCTGCCTGGATTCGAACATAGGTCTCACGCTTGTAAGATGAGTGCTCTAACCACTGAGCTATAGGACTAAGTGCGGCAATCACATCTCACATAGCCCTGGCTAGCTAAATAAGTTTTTCCTTATAAGTCAATTTATTTTACGCTATGCTACTGTTATTATTAATTATATTACGTACATCCCATGATGCCAGCTCATTCTTATCTACCAAAGTATTCCCCCTTCAAGTCTATTTGATTTTTATGTTCTGTGCCAACAATTTATCTGCAACAGTCTTCCTCTACAAGTCTCTTACTTACTGAAAAAGTTTCCCATTTATCCACAAATGCAATTCCCTCCTGTACACATCATTTAACTAGCCACTTATTGAAGCCAATTATTTTGTCCATACCCCCCAGACAATACTGTAGGTAATTTATATTCTTTCTTTAGTTCCTCAGACCTTTGTCCTTGATACTGTTTATCCCACATGGAATACTACAACCTGATTAATTCCTCATCCCCTTTCATGAGTTTATCAATTCATAAAGTAATCTGATTAAAATGAATGGAATATTTCACCTTCATCAATGTCTTAATAATTCTTTCAGTCATACAGAGAAAGGAAATTTCCATGTTTAGGTGTCATTACATATATGGAACTCTCAGCCTGGTTTGTAAACTCTTATGTTTGGTTCACCTGGCTGACCAAAATAAAATCACAAGCAAATGCCAAAAGGTATTTGGGCAGCATTCGGATATTTATGAACACCCCCAAATAAAGTATTATTGAATTCCACTAGAATTGAGCTCTTGCCTAATTCCAGCATCTTTCTTTTCTTATTGCAAGTTATGCCGCACAATTTCTCTGGTAATAAAATTATCCTCCACAGAAGCTGAAGGAAATACAGAACAAAAGAAAAGCGTTTCAGAAATGCACAGAAGCAACGCACATTGCTTACAATGGGGAATGTGTGTTGTCTGTAACTTGTGAGCTGAATAGAAGATAAAATAGACAAGTTCATCAGTTGTTAGAGAAGAACCAGGTGGGCTGTCAGGTTCTTTGTTAGTTCTGCAGATTGTTAGTGGATTTGAATTGTTTAGGTCTGTGTTTCCAGATACCACTAAAATGCATTCTTTGAGACTGTGGAGAAATAGTCCACATTTGTAAAATACTATAAAAACACAGACTACTTGTATGTCATGTTATTTTATTAATTCAATGGAGAATGTTGTGACTTGTACCCAGGACTGGTGGGGAGGCCTGGGGGTTGGTTTCATCAAAAAGATTCTTTCTAAAATTTTAGCAAATCATGATCATAACTTGTGGTTTCTTATTTTTTTTCTGCATTCAGACTCCCAGTGTCCAAGACCAACAATTCCCCAGATAAAAATTGGTAATTTACTTAGATGCATGTATGCACAAATTGGTTGCTGCGTTTGTCAACAAAATGCACAGTAGCTACACTTTACAGTCAATCCTGTGATGTGCTTTGAGAGATCCTCCTGAGGTGAAAGGCCCAATGTCAAATGCAAGGATTATTATCATTATTATTATAATTAATAGACTGCTCTTTATCCCTCAGGAGCAGACAGGAACCTTAACCAGACCTAGTTTACATTACTTGTCCCTATTAATCATTGGCTCAAAGATTGTAGCTTTTTTTTCATCAAACAGGACAGACTTATGAACCATATGTGGATAAAGGATAAGAGGCAAATTTGGGGATAAATACACAAGGATTATTATTATGATTATTAATAATAAATAGTAGGACAACTACTAAACGCTGATACTGTTATTGTAGGAATATATCCATATTTCTACAATAGAGAAGGCTAGATTTATTGCTCACTCCAGATTAAAGTGAGCAAGCGTTCTTCAAAAGAGATCAGGAATGGAAAACTGCCCCAGAAAGAGACAAGCAAAGCCATCAAAACCGAGGGGAAAAGAAAATTAAGATCAGCTTATTTATTTGCCATAGTACTACTACACTAATATTGGTGATACAGAGCCTTTCATGTTGGGAGGACGTCTCAAAGCACTTCACAAGATTTAATGTAAAGTGCAGTGATTGTGTTCTGTGTGGGTGAATAGTAACAAATTAAGAGTAAGAAATTTCATTCTGTTGTGATGGAAAGCCTTATTAAAAGTGCGAATGAAAAGTTTTTTTTAAGAGAGAGAAACATTGTTTGTTGAACGTGGCCAAGGGTTTATGAATTGGCGTGACTGTTGGTACTGTGTGTAGGCAAAGACAGCAGCTAATTTGTAGCTGCTAAACTAATATGTTTAGCAGCTACATAAACTAAAATGAGAAGCAAAACAATTAATCTATTTGGAATTAATTCATTTGGGAATGGACTGCTAGCCTGGACACTTCACTGCTCATCTTTGTAATAACTCTAATATTCTCTGGGAGACAGAACCATGATTGATTATTTCATCCGAGGAAAGACTAAAATTATGGCAATAATAATCCCTGTATTTGATATATAGTGGCTTTCACATCAGAAGGTCATCTCAAAGATCTTCACAGGATTTACTATAAAGTATTTTGTAAGCAGCCAATTTGCACACAAACAGAATAAAAAGGCAGATAGGATCTCGGTTTAATATCTCCTTCAAAGGGCATCACTTCCGACAACGCAGCACTCACCCAGCATTGTAATGGAGTTGCCATTTTACTACGGTGAGTTCAAAATTCCCAACATGGGATTGATCCCACAATCTTCCGACTCAGATGTAAGAATGCTATTGATTAAGCTGCACTGACACCTGACCAACTTGATAATTAGCTGGTCCAATTGATGACATCCCTTCATAGTGTTCAGTTTATTACCACGGAATAAACTACCAAGAGTGTCTGTACATTTAGAACTTGAGTAAGGCACAATCTCAAACAGAGGAAACTTTTCAAGCGATGCCATCAATAATAATAATAATAATAATCCTTGCATTTGATATGGCGCTTTTCACGTCTTCTCTGCGTCTCAAAGCGCTTCACAGTGTATGCTACAAAGTGAACTGATCTCCTTCACATGTACATATGTTCACTTTGTACATACGTGGGTGAAACGCGGCAATTAATTCCACACAGCAGTGTCCCACACACTGTCGTGGATTGAAATGACTAATTTTGTTTTTTTAGGAAACTTGCCCAAGGTTCCACCCTGCCTGAAATTGAACCCGGGTCTCTTGCGTGTAAGGCAAGTGCTCTAACCACTGAGCTACAGGACTCCACATTGATATATCTTTGCGTAGAAAAAAAAGTTTACTGCAAGCTTTCAAGTGGAAAAAAGTTGAATTACATGGACAGTGTATTTACAGTGAGCAGGAATGTGGAAATGTTGATGAAACACAAACCCTACCTCCAGATGCCTCCTTATTTTGATAGTTCAAATCCCATCCTTATAAGGAGAGAAACCTGCCTATAAAATGTGCTGAACATCTGCAGAGGTATTCTGAGGCAATTTGCTGAAAGACAGGATTACAGCCATATCTTGGAGTGGAAGACAAAAAATGTAATCAGGAATAACTGCCCGAGGGAACAGCATTCAGATTCAATCGAGCATTCTTTGATTTCTTTTCCCCATGATTACATATTTACAATTTATGCGCTATTTCACCCTGGGGAGAATCAACCTTGTCGAAATGTTGTAGATCTCACTGGTTTACTCAAAACATCTCAATCCTCTCCAAAGTTTTATTCACAAACAGCTGCGTTCCTTGTGCTCTCAGAAAATTCAACTTGTACCGTTGAATCAGGGGAGAATGTTTCCCCTCTTTCATCCAGTACTTTTGGGTAATACAGTACTATAAAGTTGAATCACTGCTCCGTTCACTTCAGTTTTGCTCCCTAAGCTTCCACACACATAAGCCAATACTGTATAATATTTTATGTTGATGAATAAAAATGGATTAAAATGATAGATCAAAGCTGGATATATTTATTTATACACATTCCATTTACCTGTCACCACCTTTGGCACATTCCCTGCTTCTAGTTCTCTGTGTCCATTATTCCTTTGAGGCTGGAGCTTATTCTGTTAAAGTCCATGTCTGGAAATAAGCCATTCAGGCAAAGCCCTCAAATGCAATCTTTGTGTTGTGTAAATGGATCTTAGGCAGCAGTTTCAGGAACTGATGATTAAGCTCAGAAATCATTTTTTTTCCACTGCACGATTGCCGTTCAGTGACCAACCACATTCCCCAGCCTCCATCCCACCACACAGCTTTAGCACTTGGATATCATGCTCCCCTTTGTCAACTAATCACTTGTCAACATCAATTGTGTGGGCTCAAAAATGAAGAATGGTGATTTGGAAGATCAACCAAGAGTGTTCGTGGGAACCAAAGGTCCACATCAGTCACAATCTTTACCAGGAGAGTGAAGAAAACTGAAGAGAATTTGTTTAAAAAGACACATGAGCGGAACTTAGTAGAAATAGAAACGTACTAGAAACGTACACCAACACTACTAGAAATAGAAACGTACACCAACAATGTTATAAATAAACAAGTTGATACATGTTTAAATGTGCATGTGGCCACACTGGACCTGGGACCAGGATTTACTTCCTGCAATTGCCATTTCTTAAAATAACGATACCATTTTATAATCTGAATGCCTTGAAGTGACATGAACACACGATTTCTGGTTGTTTTGTGGAACATTGTGGTGCACAAATTAGCTACTGTGTTCATCTACAAAACACAAAGACAACTTAACAGTATATCCTGCAAAGGGCTTTGAGATATCATGTGAATGGCACAATATCGATTACTGTATAAGGATTATTATTGCAGGAAGTCTTTATTCATCATTTTCATCCTCTTCATGAAACATAGTCCTTGACGTGGGCTGGGCAAGGATTTCCAGCCTCCCTTCAGAGTGAATATTCATTTTATCAACTGGTCATTAGTCTGATCTCATTAATTATATTCAGACATCACCCTGAAACCTTTTCAAGAGTTGCAGGAAAAGTTCTTTATTAACTGAGGAACTCTTTAGAAAGATTTATAATGGTGCCATTTCATCTCAACAGCAGATGATCAAAATAAGATGAGCATTCCTGTCAATTGCCCCCAAGCTACCCTTTATTAAAAACAGCCTTGCCAATAAACGAGGCTTAACTTTGTTTTTGGGGGTGTTTAACATGAAAAAGAAAAACTGGCTGAAAGCTCTCTGGGAGAGGAACCTAGGTTGGGATATTAAAAATGAGACACAGAGCGTTATCCATCAGATCTGGATTACAGCACAAATTATTTCAATCTGCAATAGATTTAAAACCAGTATAAATCTTCCAAGATATGTCTGAGTGTTTATCCACTGAGTAGCTAAGTCGTAAAAACACAGAGGCCTGCTCTAGGCCTGTTGTTACTTAGCTGATCTCAGTTGGGGTTGCAGGATGGGTGTTACAATTGGACTCAGTCCCCTGGTTTAGGAAATTATACATTATACAAAGTAGGAGGCTGATACAATGAATGCTCAGCCATAAAAAAAACTTGATTCTTATAGTTCTTGTGCGGTTGCTTAATTCGTAATGAGAATATTCTGAAAAGAAATATCCACATTTGCTCATTTGAATGCTAACATTCCAATAACCAACCTTATCTTTTTGAAGGCCTTGATGTGCAAACTAAGTCATTTAATGTGTAGACTGGTTACCCTTCAATAGATCGCAACAACCCTCTGATATTTTGTTGAAGCGATCATGCCTCAGATCTCCTTTGTGAGCTAAGACGATGAAATATCAAACAGTTTTTACTGCTCTCCAAAACTGCATGGTCTCACAGTTGAGAAAAGCACTAATTGTTCTTTCACTAATCATAACCTGTTATACTCTACTTCCTTATTATATACAGTGTCTAAATCAATACAGAGCAGTTGCCTGCAATCACACCCAAACCTTTGGCATTAAAACCACAGAACAGTATAACATACCAGAGTTCTGAGAACAGTAAATCTGTACTTTCATACAGCTTGAGTTTCATTCCGTAGCAAGAAGTAACATGAATTATGCAGTCCAGTGCGCAATAAACAAAAAAAGCTCTTTAAGGTGTGGAAACACTAAATTGATCAAATATGCATCAGGCCTTAAAAAGCTACTGCGGACATATTTATTTAATTTAATCTGCTTCTCCCCTCTTTAAAATATGACTTGTCCTGGATTAAAAGAACAGATCTTTTGTCCCCAACTTCATGAGTGATATTCCTTTTGTAATTGTGCTTTTAAAAATAAGGAAGACATTTCTTGGGAGTTTTTGTTTTACATTGTTCAACAATCAAAAGAGCAAACTAGTGTGTCAAAATGTGCATCCTGAACAGTTAATACCAGTTGAGTTTTGGGTATATCAGTGTTCACACTGCAGAGTGTGAATAAATCATCAAATTAAATTTAAATCATTAAATTTCACCTCTTGAAACATCCCCGTTGGGTTTAAATTTTGCTTTTGCTCTTTTTGTTTAAATAGTAATTGGTGCATTTGATATGGTGTCTGCAATGTCAAAGTGTTTCATTGTGCTTCATAGGGATTTGTTATCCAGTGAAATGGGGAGCAGTTGTAAAACAACCTTGAAAATATGTGGTTCCCACCTAGTTCAATCAAAGTTGTTGTTGTTCAATTAACTGGTCCGAAGCCATGTACAAAACAAATTGTTAGAGGGTTTAGCAGTGTGTAGTGCTCAAGTGACATCTAGCTGTTGTAGGATTGATGTGCATTTCATTGTAAATTTCTACAATAAATACTGTAAAGATCTTTACATCTAATAATGACTTGTAATGAAGTAGATCACTTGAAACAATCTTTTGTTCTAATGTTTAAATAATCAATTGCCAACCCTAACAAGCTGAGGGTCAGAGCTGAGAGGAATTGAGAGGGGAAAGAAAACCAGAGGGAAAGAGGGCAGGGATGAAGCAAGTCAGAGGGATGGAATTCCAGAGACCAGAATGGCTGAAAGCCCGCCTTGCGACTGTGCGCAGGATAGGGTTGGGCCACATGAAGCAAGACGGTGTTTGCTGAGCGAAGACAGCGGCTAGATCAGGATGGCTGAAGGAGATCACAGAGGTAGGGGGTGGGGTGAGGCCATGGAGGGATTTAAAAATGAAAACGAGGAGCCAATGAAGCAGATTATGGCTAAATAACAACTACAATAACTTACATTTGTATTGCACCTTTCACGTAGGAAGGCGCTTGATATAATGTAAAGATTAGAACGTTTTGTGAACTTGAACATAAGTGAACTTGAACATAAGTGCAAGTTGTTGTGGTATCGGGAGACATGGGAAAAATGTAATGAATGATGTTGTATTTTGAGTTGTATGTTGTACCAAATACCAAATTTATAAATACATACAGTATATACTTTTCAAAAAGAGGCAGTTAAGATTTTCCCCTGAGCTGGGGGTTTGGATCAGGAGGGCAGGAAGGGTTAGGGTAGCATGGCGATCAAAGGCAAGGTCAAAAAGGAATGTCTTGAGACGGGCCTTGAAGGAGACAAGGGAGGAACCAAGGTGAAGAGACTGTAGGATGGAGTTCCAAAGGTTTGGGGCAGGGCATGGGACATGAGCAGGCTGGAGTCCACTGAGTGGAGGGAGTGGACAAATGCAAAATCTGTATTAAGCATAATAATTACTGTGCTGAGCAGGGTACATCAGAAACATAAAAATCTTTCACATAAAACATACTGTAAATTCATGCATTCACCTTCAACACAAAATGTGGATTTTAGCATGCTGGGATCGCCCTCTGCTGGTTTCAGTTTGAAGTTTATTTATAAGTTTAGAACTTAAGCAGCTAAATCTTAAATTATAACCCCAAATGCAAAATACTGCAGATCTGGAAATCTAAAACAAAAACAGAAATCACTTGGAACACTCAGGGCAGCATCTATGGAGACTTTTGACCTTACTTTCCTTTCTCCATAGGTGCTGCCTGATCTGCTGAGTGTTCCCAACAATTTCTGTTTTTTTTCTTTCAAATGTTAAATTATATTTTCCTCAGAACCCTGACACTGGCCGAGCCAATAAAGGCATTACCCACTAATTACTTTCTCTCTATTTTTCTACCTTTTTTGTTTGGCTGACTTTTCTTTATTCTTCTCTCCTGGTTTCCCTTCACTAAGAAAACAATTATTCAGCCAGACTATAAATGGCATCCGTGCTTAACTAATCGCCATAACCAACTGAGTAGATACATTTTGTTTTGTTTTCTTGAAAGTAGACAGAGGAGAAACATGATAGCAAAATCCCAAGCAACAGCAGAAATCACTATCTTCCTGCCCCCGAGCAGTATTGTTCTCTTGTACGGCTTCTGCCTCCAGTTGTCACTCTGTGCACAAGTGCAAACGGCTGCTCACATAATAATAAAAACAATCCTTGCATTTGACATAGCGGATGATGATATGATATTGTGATGATTATTGTTGATGTTCATGTACTGGGGATGCTATCTATGCTGGCGGTGGTGCTGACAGACATCTCTACTCTAGATGCTCTGCACTTTGGTCTGGGCTTCTTTGTGTGAACGAGGCAAACAGGTATTGCTAGTGCAATTAACTATTGAAAATGTTAGAAATTAATAGTGATCCAGACACATGTAAGTGGGTATATATGTGTTTCAACATGGGATGTTACTTTTAACAGATTATACAAAATACAGTACAATACAAAATTACACATGTATAGCACCTTTCACGTTGGGAGGATGCCCCAATAGATAAATATTTATGTAGTACAGTACTTATCAGATTGAAAAGTTATATAAAATTTTATTATTAATTTTCAATAGCTTGCATGGAGTACAGTTGCAATGTGTGCTCTTTACAAAGAGTTTTGTCCTTTGCATCTATGCTTCACTCTCAAGTGCCTCTGATCATCTGGCAGACTTGCAAAGCAACAGACGTCTTGCAGACATCTTTAAAGTAACAGTATGCTTAGCTTCTATACTTTGGTGTTCTCTGGCCTCAAGTTTAGGGGAAGAGGAGGTGAAACAGGATATATCTCTCGACTTGATCCAAACACTGAATGGACACTTTTACGAAGAAATTGAATTTATATTTTTATTTCCCAGTTCTACTTATTGAAATCACATAATCAAATTATGCCATTACTTATCAGTCTTTACAATTGGAATGCATGAATCTACGATCAACACAGATGGTGTAAATAAAGTAAAAATCTGCCCTGTAAATTCACAAGTTTTTTTTCTTCCTTTAAATAATACCACTATATACAATAAACACGTTAATAAATGAAAAAGGCAGAGAATTAGTGTAAACTAGGGCTTCATGCACACATTAAAAAGAAAATGAAGCTATTTGTTATGACATGTGGCTCATCATTATGGAATATATTTTCAATCCATAAATTAAATTTCAAATTCACAAAACACAAGGAGACAGAACACTAGACATATTAGATAAAATTAAATAGAACATGAAATGTGGACAAAATGATTAAAAAGCAATATCAAGCTTTCATGGAATTTACGTCAATATGATTTCTTGTAATCTAAAGCAATTGAATAAAGAATGCATCCAGGAAATAGCCAAACTAAAATTAGAAACAATTTCCAACAAAGACTGTGAATCTTCCATGAGGCCTACTTTACAGTTGACAATATTGGAATTTAATACCAATATTACTGAGTTGAAAGAATTATCTAAATAAATTAGCTTCATATTAGCACTCCAAGTTCATTTCTCCCTTTTTTTTAACAGAATGAATAGCAAATGTGACATGGGATGCATAATATTTTATCCATCAATATTGGAAAAAAAAGTCCACAATATCAGACTTAACCCAGATATTCTGGAATTTCTATTGATCCATGTTAACAGAGTTAAGTACACGTGGCAGGCATGACAATGAAAAATGTAATGAACTTCATCCTTTTGAAAAAAAAGTAATCAGTCCTCAAAAGTAGAACATCTGTCTGGCTGCTGAGGTGGATGTTACAAGTTCCCATGACACTATTCAAAACAGGAGAGAGTTTCTGCCAGGATTCTGGCTATCTATACTCGGATAACATTGGTCATTAACCGAATGGCTCCTTATAGGATACCGCTGCTGTGTGTAATCTGGCTGCTGCGTTCACCTACATATTGCCACTACACTTTACAGCAAATCTTGTGTAGTGCTTTGAGATATATTCACAATGTGATGGCACTATAACAAATGTAAGGATTATTATTCAGATACATCTTACTGGATGTGTTTACCAATCCTTGACCATTTTATCAGTGACTTCTTTACTATTTCCTAGAAGGGAAAGTTCAAGGTCTAATCTTTGCTCAAATAAGTAGACCAGAAAGCTAGGGCATATTTGTCTGTTGCAACACTCTCTTTATTAAATGCTGATTTAGTGGTGACATTAAATAAAATTTGGGGGTACATTCATTCTTGTTCACTTAAATTTATTTCAGTGCTGTAAGCTTCAAGGATTTTAGAAAAATATTTAACTTTACAGTGAAATTTCAGACTTCATTTACTTTTTAATATTAAAAATATGATTTGCATGTCATTTAAATTTAATAGTAAATGTACCTAAGAGAAATTATTTTTGAAAAGTGAATGTATAATACTCAACATTACGTATAGCTTCTGTGCATTATTCCAAAAAACATGTTCTATTCCACTTCTCATTTCTGTCTTGCATCATATTTCACCAACTACAGTGGGCAGTTCATGAGCATCTTTGTATTTTGTCATTCCGATTAAAACTACAGTACATTAAAACTATACCTTTCACATTGGGAGGACGTCTCAAAGCGCTTCACAGATGACTAGATGCTGCGAGAGGGGCAGCCAAAATTGCAGTTGAAATAATGGGTCTTTTCAAAATAAATTGTTGGTGGATTTTGAAGGGAAGAGGATTTATAAAAACCAAAGACATTTACAAATGTTACATAAAAGACCTCTGGTTATTCTTGTATTTTGTCATATAATGACTCTTTCAACTAAAATATTCAATTAGAATATTTTTGTCCCATTCAAATAATGTAGATTTGGAGTCTACTCGCTCAAGGATTCATGAAATCACTTTCTCAACTATGGTTCGGTTTTCAGCTACACCATAGTTCTTGAACAATACTTCAAAATTGTAAATAGTGGGGGAAATATTTTAATGCACTAAAGCTTCAATTTGATTGTTATTATAACAAATCTAACAAAACACATTCTTAGATGGTCAAAGAAATTAAGAGGAAGATTCTAAAAATAAGGCAAAACATGCAACAAATATATCATCCATTAGAAACCACAGTGAATTAAAATTGTTGTAACAGATTTATTTACAATTCAAAAACCCACAACTTGGCTAGTTTCTTACAAAGAAATCTCTGCTGAGCTGTTATCACTGTAACATCCCGTTGATATGTCATAAGGACAAGTGGAGGGCGGGGGGAGGGAGAAAGGAAAACAAATGTATATGACAGTAACATTTTACATCCTATTCTCTACTCAGATTGACACAATGTCATTAGATGAAATCTATCTTCTATGAATACATTAATGTATCTATGCTGCTTTGTGCTAGTTTGTTTCTCAGAAATTCTTTATTCCTTCCCCATGGCAGACAATTTATTTCTCAAACAAACTTAATCTGATGTGATATAATCACGAGGAACAATACTGGCCAATCTGTAGTTAGTATTGTTACTTATTAGAGCCAAAATATTCGATGTGTGGAATCTTCTGGAGAAAATACAAATTCCATGTTATTTTGTTCTTTGAACTACTTGCTGTGCAAGTTTCAAGGTTATGATGGCATGATTTAGAGTGTTTAGCAATAATTAATCATAATAATTACTAACTAAGGATAACTCGTTAACAAGACGCCATCACATACTATTAAAACCAAATAAAATCAGAATATTGTAGCAGCCAGGATACAATCATTTCCTAGCAACTCCATATAAATCAGGCAGTGATTTTAACATAAGAAGTGGTATTAAACATTTCCGCTCAACACAGTACATTTAAAAAGATGCACAATGGGTTAACGGGTCCCTTATCCCATGGTTAATTGGCTACCCTTCAATGTAGCCCCATACCTCCAGAAAAGAAGATCAGTTTCCCTTATGACTGCACTGAGCAGCTGAGGACACTAAAACTTGCTCAGTGCCCATGATATGGAAAGCTAAACAGAAAATGGGTCAGAGTTTCCAGTTCTACTTGCTGTCTCTGGAACTCCTGCTGGAAAGTGCGTGTGTGAATGTTGTGTGAACAGGATTGGGTGAAATTAATACCCCCAATGTCTAGGCTCACATAAGAATGGCTGCTTTGGTGAAGAACCAGAAAATCATATACCATAACAGTAAACACCCTCAAAAGAGAGAAAAAAATACAGGAGGAATTCAGTGTATGTACATTTCTGAAGGAATGTCAAATTGTGTTGTGTACAAATGGGAAATATTTTGAGCGATACCTTTCTGCCAAGGCAGAAACCAATTTCTGTTACGTCCAATACTAACTGACTAAACAAGTCTTGAACTGTAGCTGTCTTTATAAATAAATCAAGTTTTTTTTGTTCAAAACGTAGTATTTTTTCTCAATATTTTTAAACAGAAAGCTAAGTTAATTTCCCTTAAAATATGTTAGATGAATGTAAATGTACCTATGAGATTGTTTAAGTGATTAAATTGACTGTATTCTCCATAAATAGCCACAGTAGTTAACAGTCAAACAAGCACAAAAAACGATAGAGGACAATGAAGGTGAACAGCAAATTTAAGTTTCAACTACAGATTAAATGCAAAGGCATCCCGCAGAGGCATATTTTCACCTCAGACTGTTTTAACACAATTAAATTTTACATTGAGACTTTTTTCAGTGCCTGCATAACTTGACAAATTTTTATATTTTCCTAGATCACAAGTTTAAAATGGAGGTTGTCGAGCCACATTATCGCCACCTCTCTACACGGCCAATATAATCAGCTGTCGAGTTCTCAGCTTCTTCATTAAAGTGGCCTTGCTTCTCCCGAAGCAATTTGCGTTGCTCTTGTCGTTTTCTCCTTGCCTCTTGGTGCTCTTTCTGTCTCAGGTATTGATATCGCTGTAGAAACAAGTCTTTTGCATAGTCATAAAGTTCCATGTCCATAAAATTCAATTCTTCAATGCGCTTCTGCGTTTCTTCATCAATTTCAACATTGGCAGCCCGAGTACTATTATACTGGGTGAATGCGGTGATGAACTTTAAATTGAAAGTCTTTTCAAACAGATACTGAGTTTTTCTTTGAAATTCTGTGAGGCCAAAAAAGGCCATGTGTTTCAAGTTATTTTTTGCACTGTCCAAAAGAACTTGGTTTCTTTTTTCATCTGCCATAGAAGACAAATTGTAACATCCAACAAGGCTGAGATCAGACAGCATGCGGACCTGTCTGTTGTTAGCCAGATTATATGGGCAATCCATAAAGTCTGTCAGGCTGCAGCCTGACCAGTCATCTCCTGGGTAACAGCTTGGCAGCTCTTCCTGAGTTGGAGATCTTCCATCACACACATGCAGCGAAGCTTTCCATGTTGCCCCTCTCTGTACGTGCCGCCATTCACTCAAATAACGTGACACTGGGTCTCGTAGAATTGTGATGTAGTAGTAGTTCCTAGCAAAAGAAATGCACAAATGAATATATTTCAGAGATTTATGGGCATGACATCATTGATTCTCATGTTCTCACCTTTTTGATGATACTAATCCTTGCATTTGATATAGCGCCTTATCGCGTCTTCTAGATGTCTCAAAGCACTTCACAGTATACACTGTAAAATGAATTGACTGTATATTTGTGGGCGAAACCCAGCAGCCAATTGCGCATTGAAATTACCAATTTATTTTCTAGGAAATATTATCAGGCGTGTGGAGTAAGAAAAGTTTCCCAAGGTTCCACCCTGCCTGGAATCGAACCCAGGTCTCTAGATTGTCAAGTTGTGCAATCACTGAAAAAAGTCTCAATGTAAAATTGAAATGTCATTATGTTTTATTACCATCATAATGCATCTCTCCATACTCAATATTATGAAACTGTACTACCTTTGCAGCTTTATTTTAAAACTGTATTGAAACAATTCTTTTGAGAGAGGGACAGAGAGAATTGTATTCTTGCCGTACACTTTTTGACGAAATTGACGCATTTTAAGAGGTTAATTATGGAAGAATCTATTAAAATGACTACATTGATGTTTCACATTTGCTTACTTCGCATTCAGATATAAAAATCTACAAGTAAATCAGCAATCCTACACAAAGCATATCTACTGACACTAAAAAACCATTAGAGGTCACTGTTTTACAATACACTCTACCTGGCAATAAGACCTATATGATTGGTTAATGCAGCAAAGACTGGGACTGATGTGCAGTACAAAAATAAAATACATATGTATAGAGCCTTTTTAGGCTCTTTAGGCAGGAAGTCCCAACACTCTGGAAAATCAGGGATGGAATGTTCAGCTACTAGAAACCGTTAGTAGCTTATAAAGCAATTACTTTAAAAGATGTCAACAAATAAAGTCAGCAATATTGACATAGGATTTTATACCAAGGTTCAACAATATTGTAGACTTCCATTGTCCTACTGCAAAACGAGACATTCAACCTTTTCAACTCTTCCCTCAATGTAACGGTATATTTTCAATTCTCATGTTACAAAGCTTCATTGTCATGTATCGTACAAACTGTAATAATAGATTTGTTCTAAAGGGTAGATTCCCGAGCTTTATGGTGTACAATTCAGATTCTTTGAATGAACTTCGGAGATATGAATGGGGATATTTTCCTCTTTAAGACTGTTGGTTGAAATTCCACAAGCCATATTCAATGGCTATATTTAGCACTTTTGTGCAGAAAATCTCTAAGTAAAAGCTGACCAGTCGGTGTAGATATCTTACCCTGCTCTCATTTTCACCTTCAGTATGAAATACGGTCATTAGGAACAATTTGATTCACTCTATCATCACTCTTGTAAGAACCCAGGTAGCCATAGAGAATGTCAAAGTACTGACAAGCACTGTAGTGACTAGAGCTTTCAGTTAAGGTTTTACGATATTCCTCCCCGGATTGCTTCATAGATAGATACCATTCAATTCAAACTCTTAACAACAAAGACCAATGTTTGCAGGTTGAATTCCTGAAAAATATCTGGCAAGTACATAAAGAAGAAAAAAAAGTTGGATTAGAAACATGGCAATAGTAGTATCTAAATGGTAGTACGGTATCTTACGATTACCTAAATTGTAACATTCTCCAAGGAGAACAGATCTGGGGATGCAGATAAATTAGTGGGTGAAAAGGGTGCGTTAAGAGTTGCACGTTAAAAGCTCTGGATTTCAAAGAAATGTATTTCAGTTCTGTATATGTCTCCAACTACAGTTTTAATTGTATCTGTTTACCTAGCAGTAAGTAGGAATCTGGTTGTTAGTTGAGTGACAGATCGCTATTCTGGGAATAATAATTCCTCCCAAATAAAAAATAATAATTTGGTTACACAACTGTTTGTGGGACATTGCTTTGCACTGCTAAGTTATGACCACAAAATATACATTCAATTCACTTTACAGTATATTCTGTGAAGTGGTTTGAGTTGTCTCAAATATGTGATAAGTCTCTATATCAAATGCAAGGATTATTACTATTAATAACATTCACCATATCATAGAGTGCAAAATGTACAAATATTGAAAACTTTAATTTATTAGGCACTCAATAGGTTAAATTACCAAAGTTAAAATAGCCGCAGATATACATAGATGACAGATAATTCCTGTCTTGATCCAAATCTTCTGAATTATGAGAAAGGATACAAACAAAGGTTAAAATTAAGTTTCAAGATTATTCTTCCTAAAATGTAGAATCATCCATTAACATAGATTAACAAAGTCTGATCTTAGCTAGTTGTGCACAATGTAGCAGAGGTTGCCTCAGGTGCAATAAATCTGAACATATTTAGAAGTCTATTCCTTGTGAATGACAGGGTTTCTTTTATTCGACAATACTGTCCTCCTGTAAATTACCTTGACTAGCTCAGGAAAACCTCAAGGTCCTTTTGCGGCTTTAAAAAAGGCAAACCAGAAAAAGGCATAAATCAATATAAGGCAATGAAAATGGACCCTTTGCCAAAAAATCAATACAATGTCTTTTTATTATTGCTCTCAGTTCAACAATCTTTTCACTTTTGACTCTTTATAACTAGATTCCTCTTATATGGAAATAGTACTGTAAATGCCTAAGAGAGTAAAATCTAAGACACAATTTTGCATTAATTATTATTATAATAATACAGTATCCAAATACTGTATTAGTTTTGCTATAAAAAGGATGTTCTTAACCAATGTACTGGACAACTTCACATTGTAGTACAGTATATTTGTTTCCCCCTCAGTTACAGAAATACTCTACACTAAATATAATCAACTTGGGGATGCCAAACAATAATGCAACTGTTCATTTTAATTCAGAATTCGATATTCAGTGGAAAATTATTGTTTTAAGATTTCTGGTTCTTCAATTGAGCAGCAAATTGCAGAAAATGTCTGGTTTTCTACCAAATCATCAACATAACAAATGTGCCCAACTCTCCTAATCAAAACGTCTAATTATCTTGTTACACGGATTTGCGAATTTGATTCTAGCTTTATGTTAGCTTTTAAACATATATGTAATGAATATTTATTTTGTATAGCACAACAATGGTACCTGGTGGATTGAGAAAGCTGCACTTGCTGGAATGATTTGCTTGAATATACTAATTACCGCTGATTTCCACTTCCAACATACAACCAAAGTTACCAGATGAATATACAGTAAAAGCCTGTTTATCTGGCACCCAATCAACCGTAACTTCCGTATAACCGGCATCGCAAAAAAAAGTCCACATTTGATTAACCGGAATTTATCCGGAAAAATGCATGAATTTCTTTTTCCCCATTTTCGGCCGAATATCTGGCAGGCGCTTTAACCGGCATTGGCCAGGTCCCGAGGGTGCCGGATAAACAGGCTTTTACTGTACTTCAAGCTGACTGTCATATTCCAAGCCTTTCAAACAAACAGTTTAAGCCAGAAACACATTTTTATCTACAGTAGTAATGAAATGTAGTTTATTAAAAGTTAATAACTACCCTAGCAATACATTTTAAATTATCTTATTTGATTATAGCTTTTTTTATGCAAGCTCGTGCACAAGCAGAAATGAAAATCCATTGATTGTGCATTAAACTGGTTGAAGAAAATTATTTCCTTAAATAGTTAATGCTATCAGTTTCATTACAGCTATTATTCAAATGTAATTTTGTTGTTGTTATCATTCTGTAAAATAAATTGTCTTGTTAAGGCAGGACAAAGTAAAATGAGAAACAAATAAGATTTGCCAACATAAACTTACTCTCTTTAAGTCAACCAATCACAACCAAAACCAGCTGTCAAAATAAATTATATTCAAATCTGCAAGTTCAGTTTCCAAGAGAATGCATTTCAATTGTATGTACCACATAAAGCTATAAAAACGTATTTACATTTCTTGTGAAAAAAACTAATCAGAATAAATCATTTAATAGTGATCAAGATATGAGAATTTATTATATGAGTATCTAGAAAGATAACCTCATCAGAAAAAGTGATGGCTGTATGCTACAATGAATTTGTTGGAAGGTTTAATAATCTCTATTAGTATAATGTGACAGAACGTGTACAGTAAAATATGTTATTCCTAAATACAGTATAAGAATGGTACATATCGACAACACTGGAATGTGAGTTTAATTGAGTTCAGGTTAATCTCATCAAATGTTCTAATTTGCTCAAAATTGTCATGCTATTAGCCCCTTCAGAGCAACAAGTATAGTGTTTGTTACTGGATAGTTGTGTATGCTCTGAACTTGTGAAACAGTATTAAATGCTACAAGCCCTGGAAAAACTATGAAACCATGCTCAAAGAAAGGGAACTGTAATAAGCCTAATGACATTAATAAAACTTCCAGATATAAACTTAGTATGAGGTAACTACGCTAAAAGGTCATTCAGCTTCCAATGCCCATTTTGAAGGAAAGACAAAATCCTCCCCAAATGACCTTGTTGGTTGCAAACTGTCTCACAGCATCAGCAGCATGATCACACCCTGACCTGGCTTCCCTATGAAGCTGCCTTTATCTTAAGATACAGTCATGTTTTTGCAATTTATTTTAGTTTCATTGCAGTGGAAGGATTACATTGATGGATTAAACTGATAACAGGACAGAAAACAGCAGTAACTTCTGTTTTATTACACAAATGAGGAAGAACTCAGTAACCAGTTATGTCACAAGAGAATTATTGGGCATTATCTTGAATTCGACATTATTCATTGCACCAGTTTATAAATGGGAATATTTAAGTTTATTTTTCCGAAATTTCAATTCCTAGGGAGTGATTAAGTTAAAATGGCACTTTAAAACCATACTTCCTATCATGATGAAACATTCATCCTTCCCCTACTGACCTTGCATTTTGCCATAGTAATTATTTTCCATTTGAAAGACAGGATTAAGAAATAAACAAATTCTCTACATTCTTCCAGTCAGTATTGTGGAAACAGAAAAGAATTTGATTACTTCAGACACTACAAAGCCTCACAAAATTAGTTTTACTTCAATCTATGCTATCAGACCACAATCAAGAAACTGTTGCTTTAAGCAACTAAATTATCAACAGTATTGAACCAGCTACTAGAGGCTAAACTAAAGGGTGCATTTTCCCCAAATTATTGCAAACCATCAGTGTCAGGTGGAGCCTGACACTCCACCAAGGCCTAGGGAACAAGAGTGCGCTGTTGCCAGCCACGGTCAGGACTGGGTAACAGTCAGACGACCGGGTATGCGAAGCCACAAGAGTGGTGCAGAGAAACCCCAGACTAACCATTTCCAACAGGTATGAAGTACTTTCAACCTGTTTGGATAAGGAGGTCTGTGAGAAGGTTGGACAAACCAACTCGATAAAGACCATTTTAATAGGAGATACAACTGTCCGAGGTATAGATAGGCGTTTTTGTGAAAGGAAACGCGAATCTCGGAAGGTGTGTTGCCTACCAGGTGCCAGGGTTGAAGACTTGACTGAGCGGGTGCATGAAATTCTGCTAGGGGAAGGGGAAAATCCACTTGTGGTGGTCCATGTTGGGACCCATGAAGTTGAGAGGAAAAGGCCTGAGATGCTCCAGGGAGAGTACCAGAGACTAGGGAGAAAACTAAAAAGTGGAACTTCGAGAGTGGTGATCTCTGGGTTGCTTCCAGTGCCTCGAGTAAGCCAGTTCCAGAATGCTAGAATAAGGCACATCAATGCATGGCTGGAGAAGTGGTGTAGGAAGGAGGGTTTCTGGTTCCTAGACCATTGGGACCAATTCTGGGGTAGGTGGAACCTGTACAAAATGGATGGGTTACACCTGAACAGGAACCAATCTCCTTGCAGGGAGGTTGTCGAGTTTTGTGGGGGGGGCTTTAAACTAATCCCGGGGGGTGAGGGTGGGAAACTGAACAGTAGTTCAGATACGGGAGGGGTAACAAAGAGGACAGGGGTAAGGGTAAGACGGGAGAAAAGTGCAGAGGAAGTAATTTGTGCATTAGAGTGCATGTATGTAAATGCACAAAGTTTGAGAAATAAAATTGGTGAGCTGCAGGCTCAGGTTGCTGCGAGGCGATATGATGTTATAGCAGTAACAGAGACTTGGCTCAAGCATGGGCAGGAATGGGAGTTGAACATTCCTGGTTATAATGTATTCAGGAGGGATAGAGAAGGGAGAAAAGGGGGCGGGGTGGCAATTTTAGTTAAGGACTCAGTGACTGCCTTAGAAAGGAACGAGGTGGAAGAAGGACTAAAACCCGAATCTATCTGGTTAGAAATGAGGAATAAAAAAGGTGCAGTTACACTGTTAGGGGTATACTATAGACCACCAAATAGTGGGGAGGAGATAGACAAGCAGATCTGCAAGCGTATCACGGAGAAATGCAGAGCTAATAGAGTAGTGATAATGGGTGACTTCAACTATCCCAACATAGACTGGCAGAATAGTAGAGTAAAGGGCAAGGAGGGAGAAGAATTCCTGAAGTGTGTGCAGGACAACCTTCTTGATCAGTATGTTTCCAGTCCAACGAGGAAAGAAGCATTGCTGGATCTAGTTTTGGGAAATGAGGTAGGGCAAGTTCAACAGGTTTCTGTAGGTGAGTATCTAGGGAATAGTGACCACAATATCGTTAGATTCAGAATAATTATGGAAAGGGATAAGGAACGATCACAGGTGAGGACACTCAACTGGAAAAGGGCTAATTTCAATGAGTTGAGGTGGGACCTAGCCAAGGTGGATTGGAAAGAAAAATTGGCAGGTAAGACAACTAACGAGCAGTGGGCAGCGTTCAAAGAGGAGATAGTTCAGGCACAGGTCAAAAGCATCCCCACAAAGGTGAAATGTAAGGCATCCAAACCTCCCTGGATGACTAAGGAAATCGGGGTTTTTTGTTTTATTTTTCTCCACAAAGACGGTGGAAGGTTTTTTGGGTGTGGTGATTGGGTTTGTTTTTTTTTTGCGTGGGAACTGAGTCAAGGCCGATGCGGAATGTCACGGGAAAAAGGACTTAGGCGAATTGATGTCACGGGGAAAGTTTAAGAAACAAATCTATATGATTTTAACCAAATTAAATATATATTTGTTTAAAAAAAAGACTAAGGAAATCGGGGCCAAAATAAAACAAGAAAAAGAGGCTTATGATAAGTGTCAGGCTCAAAATTCAGAAGGGAACCAAGCAGAATATAGGAAGTGTAGGATAGAACTAAAAAAGGAAGTTAGAGGGGCAAAGAGACTGCATGAAAAACAATTAGCGAGTAAGATTAAGGGGAACCCTAAGGTTTTTTACCAACATATTAAGAGTAAAAGGTTGGTCAAGGATAGGGTGGGGCCAATTAGGGACCTAGGAGGAAATCTCATTGTGGAGGCAGAGGGCATGGCTGATGTACTGAATGAGTACTTCGCCTCTGTCTTCACAAAAGAAAAGGATACAGCCAATGCCATGGTATTGGAGGAGAGGGTAGGAGAAATGGATAGAATAATTATAACCAGAGAGGAAGTTCAAAAAAGGTTGACGTCGCTCAAGGTGGATAAGTCACCTGGTCCGGATGGGATGCACCCTAGGTTACTAAGGGAGGCACGGGAGCAAATAGCAGGGACTCTGGCCACGATCTTTCAATCTTCCTTGGACACAGGGGTCGTGCCAGAGGACTGGAGGACAGCTAATGTTACTCCCTTGTATAAAAAGGGGCAGAAGGATAAGCCTGGTAACTACAGACCAGTCAGTCTAACGTCGGTAGTGGGCAAACTTCTAGAGTCCATAATCAGGGACAAGGTAGATCTTCACTTAGAAAGATATAGGCTAATAAAGGACAGTCAACATGGATTTGTTAAAGGCAAATCTTGCCTTACAAATCTGATAGAATTTTTTGATGAGGTAACGGAATGGGTGGATAATGGTAGCGCAGTTGATGTAGTTTACATGGACTTTCAAAAGGCATTTGACAAAGTGCCACATGAGAGACTTATTAGGAAATTAAAGGCCCATGGCGTAAAAGGGACAGTGGCAGCGTGGATCCACAACTGGCTGCGAGACAGAAAGCAGAGAGTTGTAGTGAGCGGCTGTTTTTCAGACTGGAGGGAAGTGAGCAGTGTTGTGCCACAGGGATCGGTTTTGGGACCATTGCTGTTTGTAATCTACATCAATGATCTGGACTTGGGTGTACGGAGTACAGTTTCCAAGTTTGCAGATGACACTAAGTTAGGGAGAATAGTAAATAGTGAGGAGGATAGTAGCCATCTGCAAGAGGATATAGACAAATTGGTAAAGTGGGCAGACACATGGCAGATGAAGTTTAATGCAGAGAAGTGTGAGGTGATGCATTTTGGGAGAAGAAATGAAGGGAGGCAATATAGGCTAGATAGTACAATTTTAAATGGTGTGAAGGAACAGAGAGACCTGGGGATTTGTGTTAGTGACTCATTGAAGGTGGCAGGACAGGTAGACAAGGCTGTTAAGAAGGCATATGGGATACTAGGCTTTATAAATAGGGGTATGGAGTACAAAAGTCAGGAAGTGCTGACTAACCTCTATAAGACTTTGGTGAGGCCTCAGCTGGAATACTGTGTTCAATTCTGGTCACCACACTACAGAAAGGATGTGAAGACATTGGAAAGGGTACAAAGAAGATTTACTAGGATGGTGCCAGGATTGAGGGACTTCAGCTATGAGGATAGGCTAGATAGGCTAGGGTTATTCTCTCTGGAGCAGAGAAGATTGAGGGGAGACCTAATAGAGGTTTATAAGATCATGAGGGGTTTCGACTGGGCAAATAGAGAAAAACTATTTCCATTCGTGGGCGAATCTGTGACTCGTGGTCACAGATTTAAAATAGTTTCAAGGCGAAGTAGAGGGGAGCTGAGGAGAATTTTTTTCACTCAGCGAGTTGTTCGAATCTGGAATGCATTGCCTGAAAAGGTGGTGGAGGCTGATTCGATAACAACTTTTAAAAGGGAATTAGATCTTTATTTAGGGAGAACAGGTCTATTAGGCTATGGGGAGCGGGCAGGGCAGTGGGATTGAATCGCTCTTTTCAAAGAGCCAGCACAGACTAGATGGGCCGAATGGCCTCCTTTTGTGCCGTAAAATTCTATGAATCTATGAATCACTCAATATGCAAAGTCTATCTAAATCAATGGAGATATCCTCAACCTGTCAGACTTAGAGCTGCAGTTTTTCCCCAACACTCGATAAACTCAAATTCAAAGACAATTTGATTTCTTACGGTCACAGTGCACCACACTGAAATTAGGTATTTTTATGTTTGCCCACTGGAGGGGTGGAAATAACCACAGAATCCGGTCCATCATTACCTCAGGGTGCAATGGTAAGAAAGGCCTGGAACTAATAAATAGGAACATTGACCAAATCTGCAATTGTAAATAGCCTCAATTATGGAGAGGCACGGTTCCTGTGGTAATTAATGCAAATTGATGAATGACTTGTACAAACATTACTAAACCTTTAGCTGGTCATAAATGTATGATAAGAACATCAAAATAATTAAACAGTACAAAACACAAAATACTACAGATGCTGGGAATCTGAAACAAAAACACAAGTTGCTGGGGTACTCAGCAGGTCAGGAAGCATCCATGGAGAAAAGAAAAAGAGTCAACATTTCAGGTCGAAACGTTGACCCTTTTTCCTTTCTCCATGGATGCTGCCTGACCTGCTGAGTTTCCCCAGCAACTTCTAATTAAACAGTACTATCCTTTCAAAATATAGATTTTGCAACAAGGTGTTACTTTATAAATCTATCAGCAAAGTGTAGAAAATATAATATTTTTGAATTTTAAAGCCCTTCAATGAAATTCTAGCAATCTACAGTACAACATTTCCTAACAACAACTACAAAATTACATTTATAGAACGTCTTTCATGTCGGGAGGATGTCCTAACAAACTCACATTTGCCTTGTAAGTTTTCTGCCAGTTGAAAGAGACAAGCTACAATAAGTGAGGCAGATAAATTAAAGTAAAAATTGTCTCACAAAGGTGAAATGTTCAGTTTAATTTTCATTCAACTCAAAGGAATGGGCAGATCTTATATTAGAAAAGTAGCTATTGAAAAAAACTATTTATGCTGCTCACTGAATCCTATAGTTTTATTGCAATGATTGTCAATATTTCACAGGTGAAATTTGTTTTGGGCCGTAAGGGAATTCGATTTTGAGGTGAGATGGTCAGGAGAAAAACAAACCAAATCAGAAATAAAAATAAGACATCCTTTCTTTAAGCAATTTTCATACAATACGAATAGTTGCTTTAAACTGCAATTCTAAAAAATCAATTGTTTAACTTAAGATGATTTTAATATATCTCAAGGCATCTTATTTTATATTAAATATGAATTTATTTACTGTCTAAAAATATTCACTGTTGCAATTTCTTCAACTTGTATTTCTAAACTTCGGAGTCAGGTCAGAAAAATGGGGTAGGTGCTTTTACTGAGATTAATCCCATTATGTACCATCTAAAATGATTTCAGGAGCACATTGCATTTAAGAGATTTCAAGATCTTTTACTGTGTTAACGCAGTAGATGATGAATAAATAGTGGCATACAAATATAATTTGTTACTATACCAAAAGGAAAAACTGCACCATAATGATCTTGCACATATTTAATATCTTGCTACTTAAAAGGTCAATTGTGAATATTCTCAGGCAAAGGATAAGAAACATTACTTATCTGAAGAGTGTCATCTCAAGCAATGCTCTTTCAGTAATGCACTGGAGTGTCAGTTGAGACTGCAAGATCAAAGTCCTAATGTGGGGCCTGAACCCACAATCATCTGACCCAGGCGCAGGAGACATCTGGCGAGACATCTAGGTGAGAGTAGTCACCCAAATAATCTAAAACTTATTGTAATTACTTTGCCTTTTATACTGGTAAATACCAGCATGCCAGCTCAGGCAGACCAACTGGCAGTTTTCCAATATTAATTTTAGCATTTATGGTAACATTGAGATCCTGTATACAGTATTATGTGTGTCAGCTTGGCTCAGTTGAACACTTTATCATGGGTTCAAGCAGCCTGTCAGGACATGGGTCCTATATAGCCCATGTTTACATTCCAATGCAGTCCTAGCAGTATGCTGCATTATTGGAGTTGCTGACTGTTCTAGTGGATATTAAAGATCCCATGATACTCTTTGAAAAGAGAAGGGAGTTTCTCCCAATATCCTGGCCAATAACCCTCAAATAAAATTGGTCACTCACTTCATACTGTTTGTGGGACATTCACCTATTAAAAAATAGTCATGCAACTTTACAGTATATGCTGTGCAGTGCTTTAAGACACATTGACGTGATCAGATGCAATAATAAATGCAAGGATTATCATTACTATATTTTCAGAAGTACTTGGCTGTATACAATTCTAAAATTGTCATTTTAATTGTTTTTTCAGTCTTCAAAATGTGCTGTACATCCCGAATGCCTCACTGGGAAGTGCCAGCCTGGATTATGAATTCAAAACTTGGTGTGTAGCTTAGACCCAGAGAAAACATTATATTTCAGCTGAAAAATAATGATGTCATAAGTGTTTGAAAGTTAGAAAATATTATTTTTCTACTTATGTTATTGTTTTCATTCACTGAACTTAAAATAATGTACTTGTAAATCTGCTTATCATAAAGATTCTTCAAAATCCACACATTTACCATTAGATGGTTACACTACAATTTACAGTCCATGAGGAAGAAAATGCTTCAATATCTGATTCACAGCTTTGGCAGCTCAAACCCTCCAACCAGGTGTCAAACAATTCTTGTACAGTAGTACAATGCTATTGATGTCAAGTAAATACATTTCATGTATAGTTATGCTGCTAGTACAGATAATGCAAACCCATAACTATACAGAAAAACACACTAATAATCCCAAGTTAAACTTCAGTTTTGCTCCAGACAGTAATGGTACAATTATTCTGTGCAAACACCTTTGATTCCAATCTACTGGAAATAGAACGGAAACTCACCTTAAGGTCATCCTTAATTATTAAATTGCACAAATATAATCAACTCTGTTGTTTTTTTTCATTCCCATGTTATACTGTATAGTATAGAGATACCGTATAAGGTCATAAGGAAGGTCAACCAGCAATATGGCCAAAATCGCTCAGTCTCTTCATTGATTGTATTAGTGAGTTTTCACTGTCTGCAACAGGAAAATTATTGTCTTAATGGCAATTTCAATTCCACAACTTATGGGAGACCAGGAAGAAAAAATGCATCCAGCTTTTTCCTAATCTAAAACAGAAATTGCTGGGAACAAGTCAGGCAGCATCTATGGAGCAAGGAAAAGTGAGTAAATGTTTCGGGTCCACGACCCTTCATCAGTTCTGAACCTACATCCCATGACTTCATGTTAGTACTCCAGTGCTCATCACAGCAGCTCTTCAATTGTACTGCTGCACTGCTCATTGTAACAATACTGAAGTCCACCAAATTAAAATATTGGTGTCTACCTAAGCAGGTGACTGCAGCACTGACAGAATGAGTCAATGATTTTCTTCATTGCAGAAAATGTCCAAGTTTCTAACAGGGGAGCATTACTGCTTTGGTTATATGTTTGGTACATCAGAGTCAGAGTATCTTGGAAGCATTGTATCCACTGCTACAAATTAAGTCTCCTTTATAAACAACAAATAAACCATTTTGTTTATTTACTCAGTAAGCTGTTCAAACATCACAAATCCCACTTAAGTACCTTATTTAAAGCAAATCAGTTCGTTGAGACCAAGGCACTGATACAATGCAATAGCAGACTGTAGTTAGGATCAATATATCTTAAGTCAGAGCTCAATGCTAACTTTGCTGAACATATGACCTTCATGCAAGTGCTCATTACATTTTCGACTCTTGAATGTCCCTTTTACCTCCTATAAAATTGGCCTTTTACCACAACAATGGAGACAAAAAGGTATGGACAGCAGGCAGGGAAGGCACATAGTGATGGCAGATTAAAGAGGAAATCTTAGGCCTACTCACTATGGAAGTAATTCAGGCAATCTGGGTTCCTAAAATCCTGTTAATATCTAGCTAATTTCAAGCAGAGCTCACCAGTTCAGAAATCCCTGTTTGGATTTCTATTTACTTTATTCCAATTCTGAGTAAAACATTATAAATACTTTAAACTTAATTGCAGTAAAAAAAATCAATACAAACATTCAATCAGTGCATCACTGATCAATGTCGACAATAGCCTGAATTACAGCAAAGTATCAGAACATTAGCAGCCAGTCATAATTTTAGATTTGGATGTTATCGATTTTGTTTAATGCTATGAAATTTCAGAATCATAAAATTCGGTCTCAGTTCTAAAGCAGCATTGTATTCTACTCACTCCACTATCTTAACATGATCTGGTAACAGAAAATAATTATGGCTTTGTTAGTATTGAAAGGCAGTCAATATTACCTCAAACAGTCTAATAATTCTAACAAATTTACCTCATACACATGTATTAGAGACTAAACTAGTTCTTAGGCAAACTTAAAATGTTCCCAGTAATAGTAAACTGCATAGTATTCTGCTGCCCTCTTAACTCTCCTCCCTTTCCTACTTTCCTTCCCCCTGCCCCTACCCCGACACCGACTGCATGTTTGCCAGTGAATCTTGGACTCCTTATCAAGTGTGCAGTATAAATAGAGCCTCGGGAAGAATATTCAGGGATAGTCCACCAAAGAATTCTTCTTTTTAAGAACTACCATTATGGTCCATTGTAAAGAGGTCAGGATATAGTTGAGAAATGGCCGGATAATTGAAATTAACAATTTTGTAATTATTACATTTAGATCTTTGTACAAGATTTAAATGAAAATTATTTTCAGATATCCATAAACACGTTTCAAAAATGTGCCCATTGTAGGACCTAGGTTTGACTCGGACATCCTTTCAATATTAACTTTTTTTTTCTCCAAACCTGAGCGCTCACAAAATGAGCAGCAAATTTGTTTTAAGAGTGCTAAGTCAGAACAAAATCAAGAAGCCAAAGCTGCACTTATTTGGGTTAAAAAAAACTAGTAGCCAAGATAACCATAGCAGTTCATTAATTTTATTTTAATGTAAAATCAAATTATCTGAATCTAAACCATGTACTGTATTAAGGATGCAGTATTTAAATTGCATTTGGCTATATGGAGTAACTGTTACTGCACAGTGAAAGTTACGAACAACATCCAGGTGCTATTTTCAACTTTTCAAACACAATGTGATGAGGCAGACAAGGCATCCTTGGGCACACATAATCTAAGACATTAACAGACAAGTGAGATCAATCATTTCAATCATCCTGTGTTGAAGGATGGGAACGGAGGAGGGAATTACATGAGGGTAAATATTCTTAATCTGATACAGAAATGCTCCAAAGGCACTTCTAAGATTTTCAAGATGTTAACCTGTGCGAAGAGCACTATACAAATGCAAGTTGTTGTTGTTGATGAAGGAAGGAAGACAAATTATGGCAAAGTGATTCTATATATTAAAATCTTTTAAAATGATGGATTTGTTACAAGACAAAATAAATTAATCTTGGGGTAGAAAGCTTCATTTAAAGCATTATAAAGTATCAATGGTTCAGTTAAGTACTGTAATACATTACTAATATTTTAAGATAATAATAATCCTTGTATTTGATATAGAGCCTTATCAAGTCATCAAGACATCTTAAAGTGCTTCACAGTACTGTATATACTCGAAACTGGTTTGACTTTATTTGATGGGCGAAACACCAGTTAAGCATAACAATGTCCCACAGCCATGGAGTATTTAAGTGTCAAAGGAAAATAAACATAAATTGCTGCAGTAAAACTTGAAAATATCCTCAAGGCAGTAAAGGCTTTAAAGTCAACTAAATGAGAACTACAAAGAAATCTGACAGATTCCATGGGTATCTTAGACGCTCCCAATAATCCTAACATATATGACAAAACTCATTCCCAATTGCATTACTAGTTCATAAATAATTCAGAAATATTAAAACTTATATTCAAAAAGTAACAATTATAATGTTTAATTATGAAAATGTAATGCGTATGATCAAAATCTGTTTTTTTTTTAAAAAAAGCATTTGATGTGACACGTTATAACATTGAAAAGTCTCAAAACTGTTTCTCATTGCAACTTTTTTTTCCCAGTTTGGTGAATTTGGCAGCTACAGTATTTTATCATTAACAACGCCCCACAAATGAGAACATTTAATTATTGCTTTACGGTGAATTTGATAACATACAGGATAATGCGTTTTCAAAAATTGGTATAAGATGCCCTCACAACATGGATAGAATTCATCACCTATCAATAAAATTGTAACATTTTCCTAAAGATATCTAATATGTTGTCACAAGGCATTGTACAAGTTAATGAGAATAAAAATTGAAGGGTTCAAATTAGTCATCTAATTTCAACATACCTATCAATCTTTCTATCCATATCTGTAACCAGACCTTAAAAGTGATGTTTACATGTTTTTGAATTGTTCCAGAAATATAATTAGGATTCCTTATTAACAAAGCTCAGAATACTTTGAAGACTGTGGAGAATAAAGGTTATGAAATCTAAGATATTCACAATAAAACACTTTTACTTCACAATAAGAAATACTGACACTCTATCTATGTAGGCTATGTAATTTATCCTCTAAAAGATTCCAGCACAAAATGATTGCACTGCAAAGGGTTTTGCAATACAGTACAGTATAGATTTAAAAATCATGTTCTTTCTGCTGACATGTAATTGATCACAAGGTTCAGACTGCTACTATTGTTGCACCATTTCTCTTGCATCCCCACAAACATGACTCACAGAGAGATAGGTCATGCTCCCTATCACTGCTGTGCTTACCGCAAGGTAATACTGTGACTCGTCCCATTACAATCATGTCTGTAAGCCTTATAAGTGAAGTTATGGTTGTAGGCAGCTTGTAATGGAATTACATATCTGATCGAATCAGCTTTAAATTAATGAAAGAAAGGTGGTTTGTGCATTTGCAATGTCAAATAATGTTCTATAGGCTAGTTAGGAATCTTTCAAAAGACTATCTGGTACTAAGAATTAGAAGTTGAGAAATAAAACAAACCATTGTTGCGGTGGAAATGAGGCTTCACAAAGGGAAAGTGAATTAGGTCCTATAGTGTTTAAAAGGCCATACCACTTTTTTTTTTAAGTTTGCAATTAACAGTCATAATGAAATGCAGTTAAAATTGAGTTTTACTGCCATATGTCTGTTCAACCACTATCAACTTCACAAATTTGCTTAATAATCTAGCTCTGTTGCCATTTCCCTTTACTCCCACTCTCCTCCATTCCCTTTGAATAGTAGATTGCCTACCAATGCCTACTTTCAAGCATCATCATACTGCACTAAACATCCATACCTAGAAAGAGAACAGCTTGCATTTATGACTCAATAATCAGATTAGTATTATAGATCTGTTGGTAATTTTTGAAACAAGGGGCTTTCACGTAAAAAAAATTAAAAGGCATAAGATCTTGAAGGTAGAGTGCTATAAATTATGGCATGTAGAAGTAAAAGTATCATAGTTTGGTGGATTTGTTCCACTACTCACTATATAGATAGACTTCAAACTTTTGGAAATATCTGCCTCCAACTCTTTGATCAAAGTTTGTTTTTGATGATACCTTTTCCAGGTACAATCAGATATATACATTTCACCCACAAATATACGGTTAATTCACTTTACAGTATATTTTGTGAAGCGCTTTGAGATGCCCAGAAGACATGAAAAGCTCTATATCAAATGCAAGGATTATTATTATTATATATACAAACTTTCTTAAATACAGCATGATGGTTACATTTGTGGAGGCCGTCAATGTAGTGATTACAAAACAAATGTAGTGATTACAAAATTGGCTCTGAAGTAAGATCCATCATGATTACAACTTAAGTCACTTTTATTAAGTAACCTATTTTAAAAAGATTATTGAAACAATTTCCATCATAATCACATAACTTTTGCATATTTGATATGCTCATTTTATGAAGCATACACCTTGGGTATTGGCTATACTACTGAGCATGATTTAGCCCTCTCATTGGCAATGTCTCAATTTTTATTGTGGCTCTTTACTATACATAATATATATATATATAGATATAGATATATCTATATCTATATAGATATAGATATATATATATATACACACAGAAATATGCAGTTTCTAGCTTCAATCTAATCATGTTAATAAGATGGCACATCAAAATAATAATAATTTTCAATATTTTTATTTACTAGATCATTTTCAATATTTTTATTTACTACAGATTTTTGTCCTTGCCCTGGTGAATCATATTCTGCAATGGGAAAATAATTACCAATAATGTTACTTTCAAATTTACTTTCATTAAATTATATCGTGGAGTCCTGTAGCTCAGTGGTTAGAGCACTCGCCTTACAAGCGAGAGACCTGCGTTCAATTCCAGGCAGGGCAAAACCATGGGCAAGTTTCCTTATTCCACACCCCCTAATAATAATCCCTTGAAAAAACAATAATAAATTGGTCATTTCTATCCAGGACTGTTCGGGGGACACTGCTGTGTACAGTTGGCTGCTGCTTTTCGCCCACTAGGATTATTATTATTATCAATAATCAGGAACAACTGCTTTTGTGTTAAAATGTGTAAAGCCACAAATGTATACATTTCTTTACAATCTGTAGCGAACATTTTGAATTTCATGCTTTCTTTGCATTCTTCCGACGTAAAAGGCACGATACAAATGTAATTTTGTTGATGTTTTGCATTTCTTTAAAATCAAACTAAACATCACTTCCAATTATGCAGGGAAGAAACACAGCACAAGATTTTGTTTTCCCCCAACATCAAACGTAAGGTTATTTTATGCACTCCATAAAGAGATCTACAGCATCCTCTTCCAATTGTAGGATCCACTTATGAACCCAATATTCACACTCACACTGAATCAAGAACATTTCCTGGAATTCCTTAACCAGATATCATCTGCCTAGCACCAAATTGGATCATAGCAGCAGTTTCTCCGTCATTCATATGAGTTGATATGAACCATCTTAAACCAAAAGGCTCACAGTGTTAAGATGCGTGTTGAAGAGGCTGAGAATCAACTTGAAAATAAACTACCATCTAGTGACTGTTAAAAAGAAGTTGGATTACCTTCTCAACTAAGATTGATGACATGACAATGGGTCTTGTTTCAATAAAATATAAATCTTTGGAGTAGCACAGGTCACCTAGGATTAACATGAATCTGTTCAAAATCTCCTAAAGATTCTGTTCCAATATCATACAGGAAAACACATGGGGAAAGTGCATTGCAATGGACCTCTAACCTGAAAGCAATAATAGCTTGGTTTTCAATCAGAATAAAGAAAATAAAATCTTTTTCAAGTACACTCCAAGGAGCAATCATTTTGAGAGGGTACTCTTTACTTGACCGACTGAACAGACATTGCCTGTGCGATGATTAAAAAGGAATTTGGGTTCAGGGCACAGAAGTGGATGGTGTCTCCAGACAGGCAGAGGTTCATTCACCCATCACCTCTCCAGAGTCTGCATGGTTGTCCCTGTATAAAATTGGTCATTCTTCAATTACCTCACAATAACAATCACTGTGACGGCCAATGTAAGGCCGGGTTCTAAAATGTTCACTTTTTTGAGTTTTGCTCCTGGGTATCTACTCCACATTGCTTTCAATAAATTGTTTCCTAGATGTCTACTTGCAACTGCTGGTTTAACTATGATCGACAAGACTTATTAAAAAGCTTTATCCAATTGCCCTGTAAAGTCTTTCATTGAAAGTTAATTGTTTGAGCATTCTAATTTGCCAATAATAGGTTTGCTAATCAATCTTAGCAGTTTGTCACTGCTCTTGCTTGGTATGGATATTGGATCCAATTTATCAACAATCTGAATGTACTGAAGTGTAGATTTAAGTTATTATGCAAGTGGCTCATAGAAAGTATTTTTAATCTAATGGATTTGAATGTAGGCAATGGATATTAGAACACAAAATAGTAAACATGCACACATACATAAGGAGGGGTCCATCAGCAGAGGAAGAAAAGACAAAAGGTTTAGAAGTTATTATTGATCATTCACTGAATATTTTCAATCAATGTGAGGCTGCCACCAACAAAGCAAATACAGTATTAAGTTGCAACTTGACTACAAGTCAAAATGGGTTATCCTAACCTTGTACAGATCACTGGTAAGGTTGATCTGAAATGTAGTGTGTAATTCCAGGCATCCTAATTTGAATCTGATACTAAAACATTCAAAGGGCTTCAGAAGAAACAACCTATGAGCTAAAAATGTTTTTGTTTGGAAAGTGAAGATGGGGAGAGAAAATATGATTTTTAATAATGATAATCCTTACATTTGATATATTCACTTCTTCTGGGTGTCTCAAAGTGCTTAAAAAGATGGCTGTTTGTGATTTACATTATCATAAGGCAAGTACGGCACAAATTAAAAATGAAAATCATTAAGCAGGACATTGGAGGTTCGACACCTCCAATTCTAAATATATTGTATATGAAACCAACTGCCAAAACAAGCAATTAATTTTATATTAATTAGCATGCGTAACTACCTGCTACAGAATATTTTCGAAGAAAATTCTGGAATTTTTAATTTGTCTTCAGGGTGTTAATTTCACAAATAATTTAGGGGGTTGTAAAAGAAATATTGGTCGGAGAAAATTTCATCATATGTTTTCTTTCCACGGTTGTAACAATTGCACACTAGTACATTTTTCTAATAGATTATTCTGAAATACCAATTACAGGTACCCCACCCCCAACCGCGGGCGCTATGTTCCTGTAAACCTCCATGGTTGATAAAATTATGTTTGGAAAATATAGGGCCCTATGGGAAACATGGGGATAGGGGGGGTACGTTTGCTTTTTCACAGTTGGAAAATGCAGGGCTCTATGGGAAACATGGGAATAGGTGGGGTAAGTTTGCGTTTCGTTGAACTAAACACACATAAAATACAGTTATAACATACATGGGGATAGGGAGAGTAAGTTTGGGCACATCTGCAGCAATCCGCAGGGCTGTTTGACTGACTGATCTACATAGAGACACAGAGAGAGAGAGAGTGACAAGGAGGGTGGTGGGGGTGGCTGTCTGACTGATCTACACACAGAGAGAGAGACAGAGAAATCAACGGAGAAGGTGTGGTGAAGAGAAGGTGAAATAGAGAAACGGTGAGAGAGAGAAGTGGGGTGGGGGATAGGGGGTAGGGGAGTGGGGGGAAGAGAAGGTGAAGTAGAAAGAAGGTGAGGGCGTGGGGGAGGAGTTGTGAGGGTGTGGGGGTAAGAGAAGGTGAAATAGAGAGGTGAGTCAGGGAAGTCCTCTTGACGTGAAAGGCACTATATAAATGTAAGGATTGATTGATTATAGCCCTATGATACATTTATAGAGAGAGAGACACTTGCACAGAGAGAGAGAGAGAGAGAGAGAGAGAGGATGCAGAGAAGTGATAATAAATTCATGTTACTGTGTTTACTTTAATCCTAAAAGAGAAGTGTCGTCGCCGGTTGATTGTGACATCACAACTGGGTCCTAGTGCTAAACGCTATCGCGAAGCGACATCGAGGTTAGTTGATACAAGGTTAGTCCTTGCGCTAAACACTAATGTTAATGTTAAAACCCGTGGATAAGCAAGGGTTATAAGCCGTGGTTTGCAAGGGTTGTCGCATTTAGCAAACCATGGATGCGTGAGCTTTCACTTAATTTGCTTGATCCATAACCCATCTCCCCCATCCTTGCCCAACTCCATTGGCTCCCCATCAACCAGAGGATCCAATTCAGGATCCTGGTCCTCATATTTAAAGCCCTCCACAACCTCGCTCCACCCTGCATCCATGACCTCCTATTCCCTTACCAACCTGCCCGCCCTCTCCGCTCAGCAGGTTCTGGCTCCACGTGCCTGACCCACCTGCCCAACCATTGGTGGGCAAGCCTTCAGCCACTCTGCCCCCAACCTCTGGAACTCCATTACTAAGTCCCTCCGCCTCGCCCTCTCCCTGGCCTCCTTCAAGTCTCGCCTCCAGACTCTCCTCTTCGATGGACCCTTCGGCAACTCCTTTTCCCCCCTTCCCTCCTCCCTCCTGTCCTCAGCTCGGGTCTGAAGCAGTAACTGTTCAGCACCTTGGGACGTCCTCCTGACGTGAAAGGCGCTATACAAACGTAATTTTGTGGTTGTTGTTGATCAAGCTTCTAGAAGTGGTGTATAAATACTGACATGGACTAGTTGGTCGTGTTGCAAATCTATGTAAGTGTATTCATCAGACAGCTTGAGCTATATAATATCAGATACATTATAATTATTATTATAATAATGCACACTTTATAAGATCTCAAAATTATCTGGCCCAATACCCAGGTAGCAAGCCCACGTGGAGCCCATATGGGCATGGATCCAACCCAATTTGTCCCATATGGGGCCCATATGGGCTTGCTACCTGGGATAAAGTGGCCTATGAAGTTACATTGAGTGAATCTGTAAATAATAATAATCCTTGCATTTGATATAACGCTTTTCATGTCTTCTAGACATCTCAACGCGCTTCACAGAATATACTGTAAAGTGAATTGATTGTATATGTGGGCAAAACACGGCAGCCAATTGCCAAACAAACATGGATTGAAATGACCGATTTTGTTTTGAGAGATTATTATCAGGCATGTGGAGTAAGGAAACTTGCCCAAGGTTTCACCTTGCCTGGAATCAAATCCAGCTCTCTCACTTGTAGGGCAAGTGCTCTAACCACTGAGTTTTAATACTCCACCCGTATTAAATGATGTAATTCACATGTACTAAAAGATGTAATCTGAATTAAATTTATTTTACATATGCTTTTCTACAAAAAAACTTAGGTTCTGAATCTCAAATGTACTTTCCTAATGAACAGAATTACCCTTTCAAAGAATTATAAAACAAAATGGAGTATAAACATTTCTTCAAAATCCATGACAGTAGCTTAAAATGAAAGCAGTACATCAGTTCCAAAAACAGTTTGGTTTTGCTTTCATAGAAAAAGGGTTTGTCCTTTCAGATTCAGAAGTTTTACTGCCCCTGAAGAATTATGAGCAAGCTTCATTAAGGCTCAGGGAAAACAAATCAATAGTTGCTTTTCCTTGAACAAGTTAATTGATATTGGAGTGCTCTTCCGCATGCTTTCACTGGTGACATTCAGCCATTCTGTCTGCATTCACAACTCTTTTGTACTAGGTGGTAGTGTCTGTTTGCAATTCACCAGCATACAAACTGCACCAAAAGTAATGATCTGCAGAAACTGTGATACTCTCAGACTAAACTAAATGCACTTTTTTCAGAAAGTATGGCCAAGAAAGACATAAGTGGGAAACTTGATATTAATGAAAATAAGACAGCAGTACCATGGTTTGTTTTTAAAAAAGCAGACAACATTCAGACAAAAGCTGAAGCATTTAGAAATAGCACATGCATCAAGCCTGTAAGCAAAATGTTGTGTTCTAGAAGAGATAAGTGGAAACAACAGGTATCATTTGAATTAAGGGAATGTTTGCATAAAGGAAAAAAGCCTAGAAAATCCCCTCTAAAATACAGTCAGATTTCCTTCTATCACGAAAAAACTAAATAAGGATTCACAATTGCGAATGGAAAATGAATTGCTGGTTTCAGCAACACTAGATTTGTAACACTGCCCGTAACACTGCAGTGTCAATAAAGGCAGATCAAATATATTCAACTCTGTTCAGAAATGGTCCATCAAATCTGGGTCATTATTACACATATTACTAAATATTGTAAAGCTGACATATTCAAGCTTTTTTTTCATTTTCTGAAGGAAATAAACTTGTTTTTAAAAAACAACAGCTATGTAAGGGGGTTTGAAACAAAAACAAAAGTTGATGGGCATGTGTAAGGGGGTTCTCCTCCCTGCTCATTCCTAGGGCTCTCATTCGTGCAACCTGCACTCAATAAGTACTGTTTATAATGTAAACATCAGATGATAGATTGTAATACACTGTATTTAAAAGAAAGCTGACTTCTTGATAACTTACAGCAAATCTCAGCAATATTACTACACTATAAATGAAAATCACTTAATTAAAACAATCCTTGCCTTGCTGTTGTTAATTTGCAATGTTGAGAAATGAATAGCCTTGGGCAATACCCAGTATTCAACCACAAATCATGTAATGAATGGCAGAGATGCTTCAATATGAACAATGTGAAATGGTGTGAACTTTTACCAATAAAAATAAGGAATGAATCTTTATGGTCAATTTAACCTAGCAAAAAACAAATCAATTTTGTGGTACATCCCAAATTTTTTGCTGTACTGTTAACAATTGAATATTTTAACTGAACAATTGAATTCTATATGATGACCTAATGCAGATAGATTTCTCTGCACTATTACTCAAGAAAAGACAAACAGCAGAAGAGGAAGCATTGTAGACATCCATCTTCGACCAGTGTCATCTTTCCCGTTGATTGTACAATTACCGCAAAACACAGGATAGAAAAGCTATGATAGTAGATAAATGAAAAATTGAACCTGACAGCACTAATTGAGCCTGAAGTTCCATTTACTGAAAATGATCTGGGATGATTAAAAATTCAAAACTGTAGACCAGCTGTGGTCAACACTACCCAGTGTGTCTACAGATCCATGATGCACAGTATTTAATACTGTACTACCGCATATACCATTTAATGCATTTTCCATGATATCGATAGTAAATCTCAGCGCCTTGGGACGTCCTTCCGACATGAAAGGCTCTCTATAAATGTAATTTTTGTTCGTTTCTAATTTTGTTTTCTTGTAAATACCTATACATTTCCATAACGGCTAAAACAGCTTGTTCAGAACTTCAACAAAATAAAATCCAATTCTGGGAAAGATATTTGCAAGAACATAAGAACATAAGAATTAGGAGCAGGAGTAGGCCATTCGGCCCTTCAAGCCTGCTCCGCCATTCAATAAAATCATGGCTGATCTTCTCACCTAACTCTAATTACCTGCCCTATCCCCATATCTCCTAATCCCTCTATTTTTCAAAAATAGAGCCTTGAAAATGTTCAAGGACTGAGTATCTACAGCCTTCCATAAATTCACTACCCTCTGAGTGAAGAAATGTTTCCTCAACTCTGTTCTAAAAGGCTGACCCTTAATTTTAAGACTGTGACCCCTGGTTATAGATTCTCCTACCAGGGGAAACAGTCCCTCAGTGTCTACTTTATCTAGCCCTTTAAGAATCTTATATGTTTCAATAAGATCCCCCCTAATTCTTCCGTACTCTAGAGAATACAGCCCGAGTTAATTCAACCTATCCTCATAGGTTAGTCCCCTAATCCCAGGAACTAACCAAGTGAATCTGCTCTCCATCCCCTCTAAGGCAAGTATGTCCTTTTTTAAATAAGGAGAACAAAACTGCACACAATACTCTAGGTGCGGTCTCACCAAAGCCCTATACAGTTGCAGCAAGACTTCCCTACTCTTGTCCTCTAAAACTTTTGAAATGAACGCTAGCATGCCATTCGCCTTCTTAGTTGCTCGCTGCATCTGCAAACTAACTTTTTGGGACTGGTATACAAGGACACCCAAATCCCTTTGAACACTAACACTATCTAACTTCTCCCCCTCCAGAAAATAATCTATTATTTTATTCTTGCTACCTAGCCATCCAGCTGAATTTTGTTGTGATTTATTAACTTAATTGCTCGCAATTTCCATCCTCCTCTACACCTTTCTTGTTCATTCGTTCCCTTATTCATCCTCCCCCCCATACCCCACCCACACTTATTTGAGACACCTCAACATGCCTTCCAGAATATACCGTAAAATGAATTGACTATATTTCTGGGGCGGCAATTGTATTTCAGACAATTCTAGTATGAAAGCATCAAGCCTCAACATTACCGTAACATTTCTGTCCATGAAACCTGGTAATCTGAAATGTAAAAAAACACTGGGGGAAACGCAGCTGGTAAAATCCATATGGTTCTAATAAAACGCTATAATCATAATCAGTATTTCCTGCCTTTGTGTTTCAGATGCTGATGAAATATTGTTAATTCTCCAAATGCACACCATGGTCGATACTTATAAAATTGTAATGCAGAATTACACACATTTAAGACGATCTCAAACTTTTCCAAAAAGGTTCTACATCAAACAAACATGATGCTCCACTATCATATCAAGCTGTGAAGAAGCCAGCACAGATCATCCAACATTAATATTCATTTGAGCTGGCATGCTAGTAAGGCCAGAACTAATCAATTAGAGTAATAGTACTGTATTCAATAATTCAAAAATCTATTAGGTTTGAACTCTGCCTTATGATCGATTCAACTACATGTAGCAATTCAGGTTAGTTTATTTTAAATGGTTGGATATTCCAGTTCTTACCATTTTCCATAATTATGCATATACTAAAGTGCCATAGAAGGCAAATTAAGCATTTCTATGCAAGTGAAAACTTTCTAAAACAAGCTGTCTATTTTCTTGTTTTTTTTAAAGTGTTGTTTTCTCTTCCTCTTTTTTTGCATTGTTTTCTCTTCCACTTTCTTGCATTCCCCTCTTCATATGTATCTCAAGAAATTATATGTTGAAACTAATCAAAAATTGCCCACCTGATCTCCTTTCCAGCAGACAATCCAAGTGCCAGTCTAAATCTACATTGGCATTAATAAAATCAAGATTATGTTGTCCTGGCCATAATAAAATTGGTCATTTATTCATGGCTGTTTATGGGACATTGATGTTGTGCAAATTGTCTGCCTCATTCACCTACAAAGTAGTCATTCTACAGTACAGTAAAAGACCGTTTATCCGTGACCCGATCAACCGTAACTTCCATATAACCAGCACCTCAAAAAAGGTCAGCATTCGATTAACTGGAGTTTATCCGGAAAAATGCATTTTTTGAAAAAAAAATGTGTGTGTGTTTTCAGCCGAATATCCAACACGCAGTTTAGCCGGCATTGGCCAGGTCCCAAGGGTGCCGGATAAACGGGCTTTTACTGTATATCCTGTGAGGCGCTTTGAGATAACCACCCAATCTGCAAAGGTACTATTTCAGCACTTGGGATATCCTCCCGACGTGAAAGGCGCACCATAAATGTAATTCTGTTGTTGTTGTATATCAAATGTAAGGATCGATTTATTTTTTAAAGAAAATTGATAAGGTCAGAAACAATCAGAATTACTTTGGAATCCACATGTTGTTACAGCATATATGTTAAAATATTTATTAACCTAACAATCATAAACAGATCTGAAGCTTGAATTTGGTCTCTTTCTTTTCTGCTGCGGATAACATTTCCAAATAATGAAAAATCAACCCAGTCTGAGATCTAAATAATATCCCACTACATTCTTGTGTATCTCTATACATAGCTACAATTTTGATTTAGATATTAATAGAAGCGCTGCTGGAGATAGGAAGATTTTTCCGATTACAGTATAGAAATTAATGTAACTAAAAAATATGTTAATACAACACTATTGTCATGAACAGGCTTACTTCAATGCTCAATTATGGAGAAATTATGGATAATGCAATTCTTAACCTCTTGGTTGGTTTCATCACGCTGAGCCAAACAAAAGCTTAATTTCCATGTCATAGGCGGCTGTCCTTCTCACATCCATATTGATCCTTTAATTGGCTGAGCAAGAGAATTTTTAGATGCTATCTTCTGATCTATGCCACACAGTATGTGTGCATAAATGATTGCATGTTTATGAAAAGTAGTAACAAGACATCTTTTCCTCAACTCATGGAAAGCCTTGCAACTGGTTATGCCTCAACAGGAAAATCTCTGAAAACTGAGAACTGATGACGATTTACTGCCAGATGGTACAAAAAAAATTATTTGCAGACCTTTGGTATTCTGAAATGTCATTGTGTAGAAAAATATCTTTATAGGCAAATGTCCTACAATTGTATAAATTCTGATTTTGAATTAAGCGGAGATTCCTTGGAGCTGAATTGGGTCCAAGGTAACATACCTAGCAATGGAATGTCAGAATTCGGCCAGCTGTCAGTGGCAATCTCAGTAGTCAAGTTTCCTGAGCTAGGTGGGTCTGCAGTATTCCAAGGCACTGCTGATGATAGCACAGTATGACATGGAAGAATAAAACAGTCACTTGCAAGCCAAAGCGCTAATGAATACGGTGGTTCTAGCTGGACAAGAGGTGGAAAAGCTCACCAAACACCAATATCAATGGGAAGCTATGCAGCTTTAACTGGTTAGCCTCCAGGGGTACCCCAAAGCACACTATGGGGGGCCCCAAGTTATGGCTCTTGCGAACCTGAAACTAATACTTTCCGGAATTCGGTAAACAGGATATGTCCCTCCATTGAGAGAGTGCACTTTCCATTCCAACAATCTATCTCTGGGATTTCCATGTGTAGATCGGATGCATGGAAATGTCAGCTTGGATACTTTTAAGCAATGGCGAGTGCTTTCCACGTGTGTCAGACATCCAGGTGACAAAAAAAGAACAGTAAAAGCTTGGTTATCCTTCACCCAACCAACCGCAACAATCAACCAACCAGTATCTCCCAATACAATTCAGCATTCCAGCAACTGGATCTCATATCGTAGCCATCCGGGACACTCGCGGCACGCACTTATTAAACTTACCGAACGTTGGAATGCTTTTTTGCTGATCATTTTACCGAGTTGCTGGAATGCTTTATTGGTAAGTATCCATACAATATTCTGCTATTATTTAGTCTATTATTAATATGTATGTTTTAAAATAAGTAAATTTTTAATGTAGAATTTTCAGCAACTTGCCGCTCGAATATCCAGCATATTTAATTAACTGTCAATGGTCAGGTGCCAAGGGTGCCGGATAACAAAGTTTTTACTGTACTTGAATGGAATAACATTTATGCACGTTAAACCTCACAACTCTGGAATTTACACACTGAATAGAATACTTTAGGAAGAAAAACTATTATTTTGGCGACAATACTATTCAGTAATCATATAAAAGATAAAGTTAAAGAATGTAATTCAATCTCAGGATTTCCGCCTTTATAACCTCATTACAATTCAACACCAGGACTTAGTTTATGAGAAAATAAATCACAAGCGAATCTGGCCAGCATAACTTACTCAATAAAGAGAATATAAGAAAATAGATATTTTTTGTGGCCAAAATCAACCGGTTGCCCCATTGAATAAGAATGAATTTTCTTGTAATATCAAAGTCATTGAACATCTTCTTCAATTCCCATGTGTTTTGCTGAAATAAATCAGTTACAGAATCAGCGATGAGGGTTCAATCAGTTTCATTATGGTTGTTCGTCTAAGTAATCCTGATTGAAGCAACAGCATATTTTAAGAAAACACAGAAGGAGCTCTTGCAACCAATAGATCTAGCAATGTGCCAAAGTGAGTTTTAAAGAGCACAACTAAGATGTCTATTTATATGTTGGCCAATTTTCAAGTGTACACTTATGTCATGTTAACTGGACAAGTTCTACACTGGCTCTAAAGGATAACCATGTGTATGTAGTTGATATTTATGGACCAAATACATCCATGTTAATGACACAATACGACACACCAAATTTGAGGTATTCAACCCCGTCCCTGAATGTGCAGTTTGCCATTGAGGAATCCTGATCATCCATTTCTTGGTTGACTTTCTCTGAATAGAACAGTTTGTCCAAGATTCAGCTTGATTATTTTGAGCTATATGCTTCCCATGATAGTGGTGAGATAATATTTTAATCTAAATTTCCAATGTCACTTTATCTAAAATATAGGACTCAACTATGTCAAAATCTAACATAAGTCTGCACTGGTTTAAAGGAATTGAATGCTAAACATCGAACGTTAAAATTTACAAAAATTTTGGAGCTAAATATTCAAAGAGAAAACCGCCTCCAGCCAAAGCGACGTTAAACATTAGGGTGCCATTAAAGGACACAAGAGTATTGTGTACTGAAACTGAGAAAGAGCTCTCTGCACAGCAATGAGTCACAAACTCAAAATGATGGATATTACCAGCTGTAATTAAACCTTGTTTCATAAATGATGGTAGTTTGCTTCTTAATAGAGAAATGATGCCACATAAATAAGAAAATTGGCAAATTGATACTCCAATAAAAAAATGCTGGCTCATTAAACCAAGGTCTTGTCTCCTGTTCGAGTTGATATTGGTGGCCAAGATGAAAAAAGGAGCCTCCTTCTGTTCTGACCAATATCCCCCCAAATAAATTTGTTCATTTACTTCATGGCTCTTTATGGGGCACTGTGTGTGCATATTGCCTGCCAGATTGGTCTACAGGATGCACAATCACTATACTTCACAGTAAACAGTTTTGAGACATCCAATTGATATGAAAGGTTACATATTCTTCATCACCTTTACATAAAAATGTGGATTCAGAGTCAGCTACTCAAGGCATCTGAACAGATCAATAATAAGACTGACCAATGAAATGGAATTAATGGTTTTGACAATTTACTGTTAAAATCTGCCAAATAAATCTGGATCTCTGCACATGTAAAATTTTATTTGAATGAAATCAAGAATCAATACAGTACAACACCCTCCACTGACCAATCTTCACCAGGGTCAAATATACAGATTCAAAAAGATTCTAATGCAGCTAGCATTCAGCTTAGTTGATACTAACACCACAATAAAGAAGAATTTCAAGTTACAAGCCCCATTAAAAATTACACTTTTGCCAGAGGACTGATTCAATGCAGTGTGATGTCTCTCTAAATATTCACCTCCTCAAACTGGTATGAGGAATCTGAAAAAAAAGAACGGTGGTACTTCACAGGAAGCATTTAAGACCCATTTTAACATTTTTAACAAATCTTGAATTAAGAGATCAGCATTACAAACCAGTTTAAGAAAAGCAATTAAGGGAGCATACTGGAAGAATTGGTGATTAGAATTGGGGATATGAGAGGAGGGGTGGAAACGTGCGGAGGATTGTAATCACTGGCACAATCTGGTTGGGTCAAATGGCATATTTCCATGCTGTAATGTTATATGTAATTCTAACTGAACACCAATTATGTATAATGACCTTCACAACTCTCCTCATTAATTTTCTTCTTGAAGGAGAAATATTTGTCTCCCTTATGTGCTTTTAAACTTTCCATATCACACAAGACTTTGTGATGAAGATGCTGGCACACCTGTTCCCAAGATTCTAAAGTACTAATACTGATTGTCAGCCATCTATCAATAGATGCAGAAGAGTGACCCAGGTGAGACCAATTGCCAATTTTATATATTTTTTCTTCTTAATATGATTTCACCCATCTCTGCCCCAACAACATGTGGGAAATCAACATGAATGCTGACATCAACATTTTTGTGCTAAATGAAATACTGAATTTACCCAGAATTAAGTAGGGCATGTTAACTCTTCAAAGTACAATAAAGAAAACAAGTATACCCACATATTCAAAATCTAAGGTAATTTGGTTCTTACATCCAAGCAGAATCAGACTAGTTTTCAACATTAATTTCAGTATACAAAATAAATTACGTTTAAAACAGCTAGACCATTAGACAAGTCATCTATATATAGACATTACTGACAGTACAAAGACGGTTTAAAGTGCCAATGACTCAGACTGACTGCCAGTTCCAAGGGATAGACTGGTGAGAAAGATAATAAACTTCTTGAGTCCAAATTGAGCTATTTTATGTCAATTACACACATTGCAATCAAAGAAGGTTCGATAGATTTATCCTCTAAAGTATTGTTTATTTTGGACAGCTCTGAAATGATTGATTTGGGGAAAAGAAAATGAGAGTTAGGCTAGGCTAATAAAAGCAGGCACTTAGCATGGGCAGTAGGCACCTCATTCTCTGAATCAACTTCCACAATTAATTAGAAAACATTCCTATGGGAAGATTCTCTCTAGAACAGTGGTTCTCCAAACAAAAAAAACTTGTTGGGGGGTGGCCTACACTTACTTACACCAACACTTACTGGTGGATGCGGCACAATTTTTTTTCTAAAACTATTTAATCACATAAAAGATAAGAGAAAATATAGACATATGCATATCTCAAATGGTTTTCATTTATTTCTGTACATTTGACAAACCACATTTGAAAAAACCCTTTTTTCCTAAAACCTTGCAGGCAGTAGTAAGAATAGCCCAATAAATGAAAACCAATGGAGGTGTGCCTAAAATTATTATCATCATCTATTATTATTATCAGGGATAAGAATTGATATTAGCGTTATAATCACCTTAGCATTTTAAAGCGATTACTTCAGTATTGCAAGTTTGTTCTTTTGCAGAGCATTGATGCTAAATTGGCTAAAGCAGCTGCCACCTCGTGGGGTGGCCACATTTGAGAAACACTGCTCCAGGGCAATCTTTCTTACAATGAACGCTGCTTAGAAAAAAACCAACATTGCTTCCCTGTACATTCAAGCTGCATTCAGATTTAATGTATGAATGTGAATTAACTTACATTTCCAAACCAAAACCATTCTAGCATTCCTGATCTCATTCGCTTAATTAGTCCACATTTTACAACAGTAATTAATCTCTATTATACGACTTACTCAACCACATCACTTATTGTCATCAGCAGGTTTATTACCAGATGCACCCTCCTTTACAAATAGTGTAAACAATGTATGGAGTGAATCCCTGGAGAACCATACAAAGTATTGCTCCTGCCTCCCCCCTTCCAACCCCCCCAGCCCCCAGTGAGGAGCCCCTGGACCACTTACTTCCACACCTTAGCTTTTACACTGCAGAGTATCCAGGATTACCAACTGGATATTCACTCCAGCTAACTACAGTAATTGGTCATTAATTCCATGCCTAGTTTATTTAAAGTCTTGTGGATAGAGGTTTATTAAATGTCTTGAGTCCTTTCGACAATATACTGTAGATTAATTCCACAAAAATTATGGAATTAAATTATTTTCAGAGCCACATTGCTATCATTACCATTATAATATGACATTTGGCTTCCTTAGAAAGTATAGTAGCTAGTTTAGATGGATAACTTGTTGTTCAGGATACCCATTCAAGATATTTGGATACAATATGAATATTGAAAAAAACACATTAAACATATTTGCCATTTCCTAAAGTTTAATATTTGTTTTTTATCTCTTAAAAACGTATCTATATGCTTTGATATTTTAAATAGTCAGGTTCTCTTATTCTAGTGCTATCCAACCCCAATTAACAAGATGTCCTCTTGTGGCCAGTGAAACAGAAATAGCCACAATATAATAAAAAAGGACTCAGTATAATCAATCAATTAATCAAAACTTACATTTATATAGCGCCTTTCACGTCCCAAGAGAGGACGTCCCAAAGCACTGTTCAGTTAGGTAGGGACAAGAGCAGGGTGGGAGGGGTCGGGGCAGGATTAAGAAGAATAGGAAAATTGACTATATATTTGTGGGTAAAACGTGGCAGCCAAATTGCACACAGCAGTGTCCCACAAACAGTCGCGGAAATGGGGCCAGAGGATAAAGGGGGAAAAGAGGGTAAGGGGAAAGAGGTGGGGTGGGGTAAAATCATGGAGGAAGAGGGGGGAGAAAGGAGGGTAAGGGGGGAGAGGGGGGAAAGGTGGGTGGGGGGCACAATATATATATATACAATATATTATTTTAGCGCTACAAATTAGCAGCTGCAGGTTTTCTACGCAACAATAAATTTTCAGCCACAAAATTTTACTTTCATCAACCAAATGAAATTGTAATACTGCACTATATGTCTTCGTACATAAATTGAAATAGTACATGCTGCTGATATGACGTTTCTATGATAGGACAATAAAGCTACACTATAACGTACAAAAAACATGTGTGTCTGACCATACTAAGCGAGTGACTTTGCGGTCTTTATTTCAACTTTTACATGTAGTGCAAGTTGATTCATCAATGTGGAAGTAGACACATCTGAAAAGTAAATTGACCAGTGGGTTGGACAGTATTGCCTTATCAAGATGTAAATTTTCTAAATGTTAAATGTTTATTATTTCATTATCGCATCGAAGTTCCCCCCCACCCTCCCAATTTTTTTAAAATTCATTATTCTTGAACACAGGTTCAGATATTACCTCCTTGAGGAAAAGAGCAAAGCAGTTCTGCACCAAACCTGTGATCAGTTATCACAGAGTACAAATCTGCAGTGACAGTGCAATAACAAAACCTAACTAGAGCCGTTGATTAAGACAAATGGAGCACAGTGCAAATGTCGTGGTAGCAGCAGCAGTCAACCAATGAAATGCAGTGAGTAAACCTTTATCATTTAATTTCTGTACAGGCAGGCCCCTGACAGGTCACACTAAGCTTACTATACTGTCAGGATGTGGAATTTGCTCATTTCTTGAGTATAATGAATAGGGGGATAAGGGCATGGAGAGTTTGCAGATATTATGCCATTGTCTCCTTGAAACTGACACTATGACATTGAGATGATTATATTACAAGGATAGCCTACACCCTTCTATAAGGAAAATCTCTCATTTGCTAGTCATCCAAGCGAAAACAAATCCAGGTTCCTCTTAGGGTGTCGAATGAAGGAATGTAAAAGATATATAAAAGGGTAACGTTCTATAGAATCTTATAGCTCACTATTTCCTAAACATATTCTTGCATTTTTAAACACAATGGTTGATCACAGAAATAAAGTAAATTAATTTGTCAATCGTATGGTACACATAACGTAACTGATTATGCACCAATGCCATTCAAAAAATACAAAAACTGTGAAAAACAATTTAACATCTGAATAACTTACTTGCAGTTATTTTGTGCATTTCACAGCAACTATCTTCATAAATTGACATTTATGCAATTTCTCATATTTACCCAAGCAGTTTATACATCAACATTAATATAGTCTCAAATCAAAAGACATTGAGAAGCAAAGTGGCATACTAAATCAACTTTCATTAACTTTTTCAATAGGGCAACTTTATATTTAGGTTAAATATACTGTACTCCTGGTGGCATTAACCTTGACTATACCTTTTTTTTTACTATAGCTCAAGGGAGCAGGCACTGGTTCTATCACATGCATAGAGGATGAAAATATATTATTGGTGAAATCCTCAAGACATTCAAATGTCAAACTGTGCAGCATGTTTTCACCCATACACACTATATTTTAAACATGCAGAACAAACAAATCTAAATCCAGTCTAGAATAATGCATTTGTGTAGGGGTTGGGTAGCTTTGCTACTTCAAATTGAATGAATATGGATTCTTTCTTTCCTACATAAAATAGATGTTCCTAGGTTATTACCACTAAATTGAAATTTGACTTTCAACACTAAACTAAATTTATTTTTGCCCATAATTTCTGTTTGAAGCTTGCACTCATATGCTTAATACTGTACCCATTTCTCTTAACATGCAACTACCAAATTTAGATTTCACCCACCAATTGCTCATCACAGCTTTTTAGAATTCAGGATTAATTCCAGCAAAGTGTACAACATATTACTATACCTTGTGTTAGGTGAACACAATAGCAAAATTCAAAATGCTGCTAATTTTACAAAATTACCTTCGTAGATTACATAGTTTTTTCAAATATATAAAACATGAGATTGTCTGATGAGAGCAGAAGAGGAAATAGCTAATAAAAATATATCTATACCAAAAGTAAAACAAATAGCATAGGGGAAATATTTTATAACCATATCTAAATCTGGCAGTACAATAAATTTATGAGCAGATGTAATAACAATAATCCTTACATTAGATATAGTGCTTTTCACATCTTCTGGACATCTCAAAGCGCTTCACATCATGTAAAGTGAGTTGACTATATTTGTAGATGAAACGCAGCAGCCAATTGAGTCCCAGAAATAGTCATGGATTGAAGTGACATTGTGGAGGATTATTATCCAAGTAAGGAAACTTGCCCCAGGTTTCGTCCTGCCAGGAATCGAACCCACATCTCTTGCTTGCAAGACAAGTGCTCTAACTATTGAGCTACAGGACATCACAAATGAAAGTTTTTTTGAACATCCACAGAAATAAATACAAAAATTGTTATATTCATTGAGATATTTCATTGATATTATCCCTTGACAGGTTTGTTACACACGAGTCCCACTGACAAAAAATCTACGCTGTATTTTTCCCAATAGGTAATTGAGTAGTTTGAAGCTTTACAGAGTTTTACTGCAGATAGCATGAACAGCAAGTACTCTTTCAGTCAGATCAGTAGAAAATGTAATTCTGCATTCATCAATGCTTTTAGACAATTAATGAGGTCATGGCATGCAGAACTAGTAGCAGAATTTCATCTCCTCCTAAAGCCTGAAATATAAAATATCATAATAAATTATTACATTAATTCTGCTTGTACAATGATCTCCTGATAGTCAATGCAAGGCTCCCATTTATTTTTCATCTTTCTGCAGTTAAAATACCCACTGAGATCAAAAGATGCTGCCACAAACCAACATCCTCTTTATCACCTTATGTCCTGCTGACTCCAGGAAGAAGCCACAAAGCTTTAAGTGCTGCTGCTCAACAGGGTTCCCAGCCAAATACAAAAACTGAGCATTTCTCCTCATTTATTTATAATGGTACATTTGGAATATAAATTAAGCAGTTATTTTTTATTGTAATTCAAGTTGCAACACTTTAATGCAATTTCAACATTTCTGGCTTCTAATTCAGAAACAGTTTACAAATAGAGCAGCAGTTTGATTGTACAAGCACAACACACACAAAAAATGCATGACCAGGACTTTGTTCAATAGATACAATCTTGCGGAGAAATAGTGGCCAAACAAACTCAAATGTTGATTGAAATTCTGTTGTTCTGCTGTTATTATGCAGAGCATTTCACTCCCTTTAAATATTTAATAGTCTTTCCTCCTTCCACTGCACACTTCAATTGCTGTACTGCCATATCACAATATACATTACATTCTTAAGAGTTATTTTGGATGACTATTATTTTTTAAATGCTACATACAAAGTCACTTTAAATTGCCCACATACATCCCAAATCGTAAATGTAATGCTGATTTAGGGTAATATCAATATTACTGGGATTGTGCTTTACAACAATTTTCATAATAGTTCTGCAAAATATTTATAAACTGAACTTGTTGTGAGATGCAAAGCACTTGCATATGAGTGCAGAAAACCATGAATGAAAATTAACTTACTTTTGAGGAGTTTAATATCTCACAAAACAAAATGTTCCTATTGCTGCTTTCTATTCTTTTCCTTTGCAAACAATTGTTGTGCTATATGTGTAAATAAGGTGTTGTTTAGAATGTTATAACCTTCATTGCAAAGCGACTTTAATGCTCCAAGTGTCAATCAGCAATGCTAATGGCAGCTAAAAGAAAGCAAGATCACAGGCGAAAAGAAGGGTATAGTGTAAGTCAGGAGCATTCAGGAGCTTCAAAGGCAAATGACAAACTACAGGCTGAGGCTTGAGACTTGCATTGCTCGACAGTATCAAGCACTAAAAGAGTATAAGGGACTTGAAATGTGTAACATTTAGTATACCAAACACAGAATACTTCATTTGCAATGAATAAATAAATCAAACAAAGAGCATGAAAGCTTTGATGATGGTGAATTGCAACACATGTTCACAGATCAGCATGGGACAAAGAGCCATACTGGATCATAGATAATTCCTGATGAAGCACATTATTCAGATTAAACACCATATCCTTGAACATTTTCTCTAGAGAATTTTCATAAAATACTTGGTTGGATACATTTCAGTACATTGTCTACATGAACACCTTCAAATTCAAAAACATGCATTAGCTTTAATCAGTTGGGAGTACAGTACACAGCAAAATACCTCTGGTTTGTTATTCATATTGACAAATGGATTTTCTCAGGGTATTTCTCAGGCTAACTAGCTGCCGCATAGCTCAGCAATTTTAACAGTTGTCCCATCGTGCAGGCGGAGAAGAATTAAAGTTACACCCAATAACTGTAGACCTCACCTTTACCACCAATCATGAGAAAACTACATGGTTGAAAAATAATTATAGCATCTCAAAAGTCAATAGTTTTTCTGATTGCAGTTTGGCTTCAGAGAAAAAAAAGCTCATTAGTGTAGTTTAGTCATATATTCTAGAAATGGAATGATACTCAATACAAAGTTTGAAGGTCTTTCCTCAATATTTCGAGAATCTGAGCCAGATTAGATTCTCAATGACCAACCTAAATAAGAATACCCATCCAAGATCCCTTAAAGTTCAGTAAACTCCTGATAATTTAACAATGTTAAATAGGTTTTAGAAAGTGAATCTAGAATAATAGACAGCTGAACAAGAGGACAAGTTCCAAGTCCCTAAAGGCAATTTAGGATAGTCACCAGTGTTTTGGACCTGAGCTGGGGGTTAGGACAGTGGAGGGCGGGGGAGGGAAATAGGAGGGTAATCGAAAGTACGGACGAAGAGTGGGGCTTGAGATGCAACTTGAAGGAAGAAAGGGAAGGGGCGTAGTCTTGTCAAAATAACTGCCTAATGTTCGAGTCAGTGATAAATTGAATCAAGATTTAATATTCTTCAAATTATACAAAACATTTGTCTCCAAATCCAATCAGAAATATCTCAGAAAGAAATTAGGGATTTTATTTTGAAAATCAATTTTCATGTAGGTCTCTTATTCTTCCCCTCCTTTCTCTTCTGTGATTTTCCCTCTCTCGTTGGACAGTTCTTCTGTGTTCCATTTCTTCACCCAATCTTTGATACCCCCCATGCCATCACTCTTTCAATTGTTTCACTCACCTTTTCCTCACCTGTCACAAACTTTCTGCAAGTTCACAAATTCTCGTGAAAAATATGTCAAAAACACAAGCAACATAATAATAGTCCTTGCATTTGATATAGAGTTTTTCACGTCTTGTAGATGACTCAAAGTGCTTCACAGAATATACTGTAAAGTGAATTGACTGTATATTTGTGGGCGAAACGCAGAATTGCGCACAATAGTGTTCCAAACCAGTTGTGGATTGAAATGACCATTTTATTATTTCTTTTTTTTCTTGAGGGATTATTATCAGGCATATGGAGTAAGGAAAGTTGTCCAAGGTTTTGCCCTGCCTGGAATCGAACCCAGGTCTCTTGCTTGTAAGGCGAGTGAGTGTTCTAACCACTGAACTACAGGACTCAGTGAAGAGAAAAGTGACACAATCCAGTGACTCCCCCTACTGGAAAGTGTGTGTTGGTGGATTGCCACTAACAGTGCAACTCCAACCCACAACGTAAGAAGTGGAAAGAAAAAAAATGGGAAAATCTTTATAGTGAATTCCTCACCGTTATCATGAGATCACATTACAAATGAAACTCAACAGTTTACAATTGGCACATGCATCATGAGCAACATGGCGGATATCATCCAGGAAATCCAAGTTCCATTATATTTTTCAAGAGTAAAAATGATCTTTCTTTAAAAAAGGTAATTAACAGAGGAATTGTTCACAAAAATATTGAAAAGTTAAAAAAATTACCTAAAGCTTATCTTAACAATGATTAATACAAGCCCTGCTGCGCAGGATATTTTTGAGTTAAATTAATTACCGCATTAACTACCAGCTAGACTGAACAAATTGTAGTTGCCTGTTGTCTCCTAAGCAATATTGAATTGTATTATTTGTGACTCTCATGCACAATGTAAAACATCTGGAGAACTTTACAGCACATAGATTTTCAGTTGCAGGTTGTTTTGCTGAAATGCACATCTAAAGATCAATAGCATGGAGAGTGCAGATTAAGCTTTGAAATGCAGGCAACAGCAGAATACAGGGTAACAAAACTCAATTAACTGAACTGTTGATAATGGCATTACAAAAAAAATCAATTTAACAGCAATCTATGCATATTCCATTTATGTATAGGATAAAATAGGTTTGCAATGTTGAAGGCTGCCCTGTACATCATATTGTGAATCTTGAGAACAGTTGATCAATATCACCTTAACTATGAGATGTCCTTGAAACACATTCTGACCCTACCATAATATGCAAGGTAGCATTCGTTGAACTAGGTTGATACAGTTTTTGGAAACTTTCCTTTATTGCACCAGTTTTGTGACAGACAGCAAGCTTCACTATTGCTCAGGTAATATGAACTCAAATGGCATTAGAATATTAATTTACAATGTGTTACAAGAGTGTAGAATACAAAATGTCCTTTTCATTTTAAGTTATCCAACTTCTCAGCACCTTGGGACGTCCTCCCGATGTGAAACTCGCTCTATAAATGTAATTTTGTTTGTTATTGTGTTGTTGTTCTCAGAAAACTAAGAAGTGCGAGGCTTACGCGCCCAAACAATTTGTGGATTAAATTGTATGGGTGGTCGACCAAATTAATCAGAGCAAGTGCTGTGTAACAAAATTGCCCACAAAAAAGTCTACAAATTAGCCATGAATTCATTTGTTTGTGTTAAATTCCAAGACCCAATTTTAAAATGTGCTATTTATTCTTGTCCCACTGATATTTTCTTAATATTTATTTCGCTTATTGGACGGTATTTAACTTTCGAACACGTTTGTTTCCATTCCCATCAATTACTGTTTTTAATCCATTAATTTTAATCTCCCAGTAATATCCAACTTCCTATGAATATAACAGTTACATTATCGGCTTTGAAAGTATAAGAGATGTGCAACAACCACTTTTCAAAATCCACTGGAAAGTGGCATGCATAAGTTGATTATATAAGGGTCAAGAGATACAACTGTAGAACGGTCAATTTAATTTAACAGTTTTTACACATTTTGAAATGTTTTTCCAATCTGAAAGGCGCTATGTAAAATTTGTATTCTACTGTTGTACAAATAAAATTTCAGGAACAATTTTTTTTGAAAAGGCTTTATGGAGTGGGGGGAAATTGGGGATAACATGACTCAAATCAAAATCGATTCAGGGTGAGAAGGTTATGCTTAAATACATTGCCAGCACTTGCCAACTTTTACCATGGAATTAATTTTATGTGCACTGACCATCTAAAAGCAGCTGAACTGACCAGTCAGCTTTACATTTATTTATCAGACCTTCACAGATATTTTAAAATACATTTCTGTCAAATGTTTTCTTGCAAATGAGTTGCTGCTTAGAAAATCAAATTGTAATAATAATCCTTGCATTTGATTTTTCACATCTTCTAGACAACTCAAAGCACTTCACTGAATATACTATAAAGTGAATTGACTGAATATATGTGGGAAAAACGCAGCAGCCAATGGTGCACAGCAGTGTCCCACAAACAACTGTGGATTGAAAAGACCAATTTATTATTGGGGTTTTTTGGAGGGATTATTATTAGGCATGTAGAGTAAGGAAACGCCCCAAGGTTTCACGTTGCCTGGCAAAATAATGGATGTTTACTTCATGACAAACATGAATATTGCCAAATGCAACAAATGTTAAATCTTTCAAGTGGTACACACCTCAAAATTAAGCAATGCATAAGATTTTATTTACAGTAATACCAACCCACAGACAAAAATGAAAGTCTCAAAGTAGTTGAAATCATGAGATGTCCCGCGTCCTTCCCAGGTCTCAATTACTAAAGCGCAGACACTAACTGACATTTTGTAAGCAGTCTGATGGGAATAATGGTTAAAGGAAGAAGGCAGCAATCTTGTCACCACAATGCATTTGATAGCAAGATTACATTACACTTCATTATAGTCATCTGATTCATAAGTTATGCTACAGAACTAGTTCTGGACAACTTCTATATTGAATCACCAGAATTTGCAGTATTGATACATTTTAAGGAATTAATTGGTATGAGAAGCAATTTTATAATAATCCATGTATTTGATATATTCTTCTATATAATATATATATATAGCCTTATCATGTCTTCAAGACGCCTCAAAGCACTTCATAGAATATACTTTAAAGTGAATTGACTATATTTTTGGGGCGAAACGCGGCAACCAACTGCGCACGATAGTGTCCCACAAACACAATAGTGTCCCACAAACAGTCCTGGATTGAAAGACCCAATTATTATTATTATTATTTTTGAACCAAAGCAAAGCAAACCAAAACTACACCATCTGTAGTTTCGCTTGAAATGGTGCCACGTATCCCTCTTTACCTTTACCATTTCTCAATAGCTGAAGTAGTCTGGACACATTTTTAATTCAATGTTGTGATGGTCTCACTAGGTCACCACCAAAATTAAAAAATACCAGCATTTGAATATTACACGTTTAAAGACATACAATATGCAGCCATCAGTGTAACTTTATAATAATAATTTAAGTATGAAAAGGTGACCAATATGCAAACCAAGCTCAAAAAACACACCTTTGTGTATATATTTTTGTGTGTTATGCTGAAGACTTGCCAACCTTGAATACAAATTACAAATAAAATAAGCTGCAAAAAAGATTAGCAGAACAAAAAATGTTGATGTACTCTTTTCATCAGATCAGATTTTTATTTTATTTTTAAATCTCTTCTGCTGAAAGGTGCCAACTCATGCTGGGAACTGTTTTATAGATGTCATTGTTATGTGATGTTCATCACAAAGCTGTTGGGAGGACATCAAAACTGAGCTGGATCGTATGCTCACCAATGTCATTGATTGAAATTCAGAGAAGAGGAACTCTTAGAGGAGTGGCTCACAAAGCTGAATCTGTTCTCAATGCTCTCACACTGGAGAAATTATTTAGTCAGGTTATGATTCAGGTTTGGAAGCATAGATAATGTAGATATGAACAAACTAACTTCAGTTGAGATGCACAGAATTGGAAGAACATGATTCACAGCAAGAGGCTTTCAAAATAAAGTCAAGCTAATTTATTTGTGGTTAATCTAATTTGATTCTTCATAACTGAACATAGCAAAAACCTTATCAACCATACCCCAGATACTGTCAAAAGATGATAGATTTAGCATGTAAAATGATTACCTAAACCATTCAGAGAAGACAAACCCACTGAATGATAGTGTTATTTTAATATTTATATCCAAAAGGGCAGTTATACGTTCTGCAATAGAATTGTTGCAAGGCAATGGCACCAACTAGCATGCATTATAGAACAATGGTAGCATTTTGCAGCACCCCACTCCCAAACTCCATCAGATGATATTGCACATTGATATGTAGTAGTTTCAAAATATATACTGTATTGCTTTTCCATATCACTTTCAGATCATGAATAAAACAGGTTTAATGTATTCCAGACTTCATAAATACAGCTTGAAATTTTAATATCGATGGGGAAAAAGAAAATATTTTTTCTGGAATTTCACAAGATATTACAGAATTTAAATAATGTAGCATGAAAACTTACTATTATACTTTACTGAAATGATCACAGCAACACTGAAAATAGACCATTAAATCTAGGACAATGCATCATTGATGTGATTTGTAGGAAAATCTCTGAAAGGGAAAAACCCTACAGAATCATTAAGACTTGCATTGTCTTTGTGATAGCACTTTAATTGAAACCTAATGGATGAATATATTTTACTGCTATAATTGCAGCATTGAAACATTTGAATCATTTATAAGATGGAAATGTTTAGCATTGTTGACAGCTGATGAAGATGGACAGAACCCTTAGGAATATTATAGTGAAATGACTGTTGTCTGTCTATGAAGAAAACCTTTCTGGACAATTTCAGGTCAGGCTGTCTGAGGAAGTAATCACTAGGGATACAAGAATATACAAGATATAGAACAGTGACAAGAAGTTATAAGGCTAGTCATTTACTGATCTGGAGCATTGTCCATTTTTAGCAAATAAAGTCAAATATCAAATACAGTAGAAGCCCGTTTCTCCGGCACCCACGGGAGCTGGCCAACACTGGTAAAAAGCGCCTGCCGAATATTCGGGCGGCCCGCGGCCGAAAACCCACTACAAAAAAATTCAAGTTCTTTTAACACACACCATACACATCAGACTAGATAATAAGCGCTCTCTTGCGCTTCTCACCTTTACTGATTGGGGTTTGCAGTCCAGCGATTCTTTTTGAATGGGGGACGCCAAGGCAGGTGAAAGAAGCGGCAGCGAGATTTTAAAGTCGCGCGATTTTACTAGCTGCAAGCCGAAGCCCTAGACTCTACTAACCGTAAACCGAAATACTGCACCTGCGCGACAATGTGGGTTATCGGCTGGCGTTATCGCTAGTATGACTTTAAAGTCATACTCGCTCCGTTTTTTCCGCCCACTTGGCGTGCTCCATTTTGGGAGGGGTCACTGGACTGTAAACCTCAACCGCAGCATCATGGCTTCAAGCGCAGCATCTACCAGCGGGGGTGGGGGGTGCAGGAGAGTAGTTTTGACGGTGAATGCCAATGCAATATTCTGTTATTCTGTTATTATTTATGCATTTACAAATTCTCCAATGTTATTGTTCCGGATAAGTTCCGGTTTATCGAATAGGGACATTTTTTTGGCGTGCCGGTTACATGGAAGTGCCGGTGCATTGAGTTATGAATAAACGGGCTTCTACTGTATATAAATCCTCCTTGTTAAAAGTTCAGTTTTTTTTAAAAAAGACTTAAATTACATTTAAAATGGCTCTTTAATGACTCATTAAACCTTGATTTTCACATCCAATTTTGATTTTCCCAATGAATGGTCTCCCCAGTTCCACTATAAATAAGGTCTCAATAATACAAAAATGGATACAATTGCCCATGTCCTCATCCATACTAGGCTAGGTACCCTCCTCCTATCATCCTATTTCTTGTCAGGCTCCACTGGCTCCCACAGGATCCTCACTTCCACTTCCGCTTTCAAATCAGTTCACTTCCTGGGAACTCAAGTAATGGGTGCAATATAGATGCAAACTGCTTATGTAACTGTCATTGTTGTTATTGCTGCAAGTGAATCAGACGTTTCTACCAGTTTAAACAAGCCAATCTGATTTCTAATTAGTAAATTTATTGTTGAGAAAGACCAAAGGATCAGAATTATTGGAATACATGGCCCCACTTGTTAAAGTAACAAAATTACATTCAAATTGCCTGCGGTGACACAAAAGGAAAAATGCCAGATAATGATATCATTATCAAACAAACTATTTCACTACTGGATACTAGACCAGTATGTACTGTAGTTCCATTTACATACTAGCTGAAGCTCAAGGTCAACAAAACTAGACTTAATTCAGTAACTCTGGATCTGAAATGAATCTAATGCTGTGCTTACTGTGACGAGCAACTCAGTGAAAGGTACACCTATTTGGGCTAGAATGCATATCCCATCATTATTAGACAAGAGCTGGAAAAGATGAGATTTGGAATCTTAAAATAAAACTATACAAAAAATGTAAATGTGCCGCTGGTTGATCATATTAAAACATTTTGTGCATGATTCTTCAACAGAAGTGTAATTGTGGGCATTTCTCCCACAAATATGCAGTCAATTGATTTTACAGCATATTCTGTGAAGCGTTTTAAGATGTCTAGAAAACATGAAAAGCTCTATATCAAATACAAGGATTTTATTATTATAATTACAGGATGAACTTAAAAAGTAGTTAAAATGTGCCCTGAATTCATCTAAATATTTTTTTTAAATATTGGTTGGGAAGGAAAGCTCAGTGAGAGCTGCCCCAAAACGTGTCTTAACTAAATAATTGCAGGAAAGTCACCACATTCATGTTTCGTCCTCAAACATAGCTTTATTGATTCTTACAAATACTGTATCCTTCTATAACCCTCAGCTAGTTGCACGTTGTTGCTCTCTCATCTTATCCGATCTCTCATTAAATATCCCAACAAGCATGCCAAGAAAATAAATCACAATCCATTAGTCATTAGCCTCATCATAAGGTAACTAAACTCCTAAACCAATCACAGGATTGACATTGGAAATCTGGCCTTAATACTATTTTGATTAGATCATTATTTCAAATGAACCTTTACCTCTAACAATAAGAAATGTCATGCCTCTAATTCAAAACACTATAAGCTTGCTATTGCAGAGTAGACAATTGGCTTATTTATTAGCCCGTTTATATTATAGGACTTCCAGCCATCAGAGATGGCTCTGTTGTCTGCATTTTGAACCAACAGCAAGGTAAATGGCCCTCTCCTGTTGTAACACCTGCTATTCTGTGTGCATGTGCAGAACTCTCTCCAGCCCATATTGAATTAGATTTTTGAATAGGATATATATATATACACACACACAATAGAATATATATACATATATATATATACACACACACACACACACAGTTGCCACTCCTACTTGCTCTACTGCTAGAAGCAATTTCAAGTAGTTTCCAGCAGTATAAGTTAACAACTGATTATTATAAGAATTGTAGAATTATAATCTTAGCTATTTTCCACTTAGAACAATGAACTCAGCAGCAAAAAAATCCCCATGGACATTTCCATTCATAGCAATAGAAGACCATCCTTTCTAAATTCACACATTTTACTCATCAAACGTACACACTATAACAATTTACAGTCCCACTCCGTAGGGAGAATGGATGGCAAAGAAAGATAGAGCAGTATGTCAGAGAAACAACAGTCTGTGGACAAAACACCCATAGGCCCGATTTAGTATCAATTATTCATTGCCATATGCCATGGCTTATAAAAGCACCCCTCATTTAGTGTAAAAAGTACATTTAACTGTCCAGTTATATGAATGGCACTAAAAAAAGAAACTTGCAGCCTCAGCTTTCTTAATCACAGTACAAGAAATATTTTGTACTTAGACAAAGTATTAATCTAATTATTGTGAAACCAACCTTTCACGACCTTATAAATTTATTAAATTTGTCAATGCAGCTAGCATTATTAAACAATGGTCTCTACTTAATATGCTGCAAGAAGACCACAAAAGACCACAAAAAACAAGTATTAGTAACAACAGTAAGGTCTGCCATTGTCTTCAGCAATAGTTCTGGCAGTTTTCACATGGATTTGGAAGGAGTCACAGAAAAATAAAAGTTACCATATTTAATCCCTTACTAAGAAATTGATAGTCTTAGGCAATTCAACAATATTGCAAATAGACAAACACTCCGATCATAGATGATCACAGCTTCCATTAAGTAACAAAATGCAATTAGCATCCAGAAGCAGTTGAAGTTTCTATTTCCACAGCTTTAATGCTGATAGTCTGTTCTTATTATTCAACAGATTATTCACCAATACAAGACTCATCATCACATGCTTATTTGCTTGCTACTTTTGTGTTGTGCGAATTGCTCTATTAATTAATTCAGCATTTAATTCATACACATCAAAACGTTTAGTGACAGGGCAGCTGAATTTGCCCACATCATTTTCTCAGAGATGACAAGTAGAGAATTCAGAAACATGTTTTGAAGGATCGCAAATATGGTTAGTTACATACAACTCATGTTCTACTGGACAATATATTGGTACTGATTCAGAATGCAGAAATATGAAACATAAAATTGCATTGATATTATTGCAACTGGTATTTGTAGAATTAAAGGACCATGAAATTAAAATGACTGTGCAAGATATGCCAATTCCAGGCTGTCACTTGAGGTTGCCCTGTATTAGCTTCACCTACTGAGCCATTGGGGAGGCACAAAAAAAAAGTTTATTTTCCTTCTCCAGGGAGGGTCTTTCTCAGATAGAGAGGATAGTGCCTGTGGGGAGGAATCAGCAAGGACGATAGACAAAACCAAAGTATTTTTTAAGACAATCACAGGAGCCCTATTCATAAGGCAGCAAAAGCTGGTGCAATTTTTCTAGGCATCCAGTCACAAAAGGAATTTAATGTTACATCTACTATCTAGGAAATCTTATATCTATCATTCAAAACATGACAAATCCATATTTTTAGAACATGAATATTCTTATTCTCCTCTTCACCACTTCCCACCTCCGACATCCCAAAATAAAACCTCAATGTAAATGTTTTAACACCCTGCCATCTTTTAGAATAGTGCAATAGCACGATTCCTTTTCCGTTCACTAATTTCACACAAAGGCACTTTAAACTTCCATCTTAAAAATTGCATACTCCTGTAAATACTGTACCGTTGAGGCTGCAAAACATTGTTAATGACCATTAAGATAAAATTTATTTGATTTCACAAGTTCTAGATTCAGATTGTCTCAGTTGTTATCCATAATGGGATATGGTGGGGTTCACAATAATTAGTGAATGGCTGACTGCCACTCACAATATGACCCCTGGATCTTATTCTGCTGAAAGCATCATAATAAGATCTTTGTATGCAAACAATGCCTCAGCCTGAATCACAATTCTTTTGCAATTTCTGGGATGTTAACTGTATCTGTTTATTCACTGTTTTTTGGAGTTCACCCATGTGTGGCTGTCTAAAGACTTGGCATTCCTATGGTATATCAGCTTCCAAGGTGTCTGGTTTGCTGCATAAAATATTAGCAATAATGTTAAAATAACCTTATACCCATTTTCCAGAAAAGAAGATAGTGAATTTTAATTAATTAATTCTTGCATTTGATATACTGCCTTTCATGTTGGGAGGACATCTCAAAACTCTGCGCTCTGCCTCATGTTGGGAGGACATCTCAAAACTCTTCAATGCAAAATATTGTGGCTAAATATTTTGTAGTTGGATCCAGCAACCAATTGCGTACAGGAATATCCCCAAAACACTCATGACGTCAATTTTGTTTGAGGGATTATTAGCCAGGAAACCAGAAGAATCTTCCTTATCTTTCAAACAAAAGTGCAATGGGATCGTTAGAATCCATTAATGTTTGTTTCATCTATCCCCCAACACTGAATTAGAAGGTCAGTCTACATTGTGAGTTCTGACGTGGAGCTTGGACCCATAACGATACAATTACAATGAAGTTCAATGTAGACTGACAGATGATGCTGATAAGTCTTCCAAACTATTATTGTTCTTTGAAAACAATAATCGGCTTTACATTATAGCACTCTGAACTTCTGTATTCAATCTACAGTCTAACATCAATTCAAACCAAACGAAAATGTTACAGACACATTTTTAATGGCATCTGTAATGATAAAGATGACACGAGGAAGACTTGACTGATTTGAATGTTTGATGGAAAAATACAACAATCAAGCACAATGGGAAAGAAAGTCAAATGATGTAATTAATAAAATGGGCTGGTTTTGTTTTTGTTAAGTATAGCCATTCTTACAAGAGCATTAAGGGCTTTGCCATAGTGAAGCGCACCAGTAGAAAGGATTCTGGACAATCCTAAAATAATAATCTTTGTATTTGCTGTATAATGTTGAAACATCTCAATGTACTTCACAGCTAATTGCTTTCAAGTGTAAATATAGAAGTAAACATGCAACAAGCAAGAATTTTAATTTTATTTTAAAATGTCACCAGTCAAAAAATTATTTATGCTTATTCAATTTCTATGCTGTCAAACTAAAAGGCAGAACACTAAATATTTTGTCCCAGAAAATGTGCTTGCTTCAATGTGTTGCTTTGTACATTTTGGTAATTTACTTCCCATTCTCCGTGTTACTGATGTTTTGTGCACAAATGTAAAATTAAACCCTCTTCACACTGATGCAGGGCATGCAGTGCAATTGCTTCAGACAACACGGTTTTTATACTATTTCAATAGAGTCCGTTGTTCAAAGCTTTGTAATACAGTACAGTACTGTATTTAATGTTTCTTCTCACTCATCAGCTTTCTAAATATGTCACTCACATCTGTTAAACAGATTCCAAATGTATCCACATTTAATACAAATGTAGCAAACAATAAACCATCTTAGATTACAGCAATACTGTACTGTATTTGATTTGTTGCAGCACATTCAACTAAACTAAATCCCTTCAGGGAGCTTTTGTACACTCAATAACTAAATGGATTACTGAGTGAGTGGCAAGAACTCATTTCATTCCTTGCTAACTGTTACTCATCAAAATAATCACTTGAAAGTAATAAACAGCAAAGAAAGCATTTAATCCGAAGAGAAACTGACCCGTGTCATGAATGTTGATAAGTAGTTTAAATAAGATACAAGTTTTTAACAAATTGCAATCTGCTGACCAACATATTTATTTTGTAATCATTTGTAAATTTATGCTTAATATTTATTAAATCTTTACTTCTGAGAGCTAGTATTCTACACTCAATATGCTCCTCTTGCTCCAAGATACAGTACTGTACTTACAACTTCAAAATCCATTTACTAAATTAGCTATGAATTGGCTCATTTACAGGTATTTAGTTCCAGCAGTTAACCTGTTATTCAAGAACAAATATTCAGATTAATGGCAAGACAATGAATATGGAGATTAGCGTTCTTTTTGGCGGGTTTAGCAAATTGGGCTGTGATGAGGAAAAGCTGTTCTATTGAAGCTAAAACTAGTTTTGGAAGTTTTCTGACAGTTGGGTAAATGTGTGTGAATATTATTGAACTGCACCGCACAAATTAAGAAGGAATCCAGATATGGTCCTTCCAATCAATCCCAATTGGTTTTAAACCCAACCATCACAGGAACAAATAGTGAGTCACCTTAATCCTCAATTACAAATATAAGTACCCCACCCTTGTCAACCACGAAACTCACACATCCACAGTTTGCTAAATGCAACAACCCTCGCTTATCCATGGGTTTTAACACTAGCATTTAGCGCTAGGACCCACTTGCATCAACCATCCTCGATGTCACTTCGCGCTAGCGTTTAGCATTAGGACCCAGTTGCGATGTTGCAATCAACCAGCGACAACGTTTCTCTCTTAGGATTAAGGTGAATACAGTAACATGAATTTATTGTCGCTTCTCCGCAGCCTAGCTAGTAAGTTTGGGAGCATTGGCTGCCAGGATCTGCAGATCTCTCTCTCTGTATAAGTGTATCATAGGCTGTAGAAGTCTCTCTCTCTGTATCTCAGGCTGAAGAGGGATCTCTCTCTTGGACTTTGGTAAGGTCTCTCTCTCACCTTCTCTCTATTTCACCTTCTCTTTCCCCCCCTCCTCCTCCTCCCCCACCCCACCTTCTCTCTCTCTCTCTTCCCCCACCCTCCCCCATCCCCCCTTTTCTCTCACCTTCTCTCTATTTCACCTTCTCTTACCCCCACCCCACCTCTCGCCCACCCCCCCCTTCTCTCTCTCTCTCTTCTCCCTCTGTGTGTAGATCAGTCAGACAGCCTCGCGGATTGCTGCAGATGCGCCCAAACTTACTCCCCCTATCCCCATGTTATAGTATGTTATAACTGAATGTGTTTTTTTGTGTTTAGTTCTACGAACCATGTTTCCTACAGGGCCTTGCATTTTCCAACCGCGAAAAAGCAAACGTACTCCCCCTATTCCCATGTTTTCCATAGGACCCTGTATTTTCCAACCGCGATTTTATCAACCACGGAGGTTTACAGGAACGTATCCCCTGCGGTTGGGGAGGGATACCTTTACACTAAATTTCTGCCTTAACTAACACATCTCTACAGAATCAAATGGAATCCTCCAACTGAATGCAAGATGACAGCTACCATCAGATTTGCTTTCAAACTGGTTCCAGCAGAAGACTTTGATTTCAAGAGAGATAAGGATTCTTCAAGATAAATAAGGGTTCTTCAAATGAAAGCTGCACATCCATAATTTAAAATGAAGGTGCTCATAGTTATACAATATTTTACAAAGGAAGGCCTTTACCTATGCTAATCTTTTGAAACATACAATAAATAACTAAAATACTTATTCACATGCCAAATATTATTCTGTTATATAAAATGTTAACAACACTTCACTTATTTTTAGCATCAATTTATATCCACTGGCAGAGCTGACAGACTGATAATCTATTACATTTCTCACTCCAAACACCTGCCTTACCCATTTAATTCACACAATGTACTCAAAGACAGCATCTGTTTACTCTGTCTTCTTGTGACATTCCAATTTTTTTTCTAAGTCTTCCAAAATTATAGTAGAATTTTGAATTTGCCATTGTAGCATTATGATAATAGGTTAAAAATTCTTGTTTGGCCATCCAGGGAGAAATTCAAATTCATTAAACGGTGCAATAATCAGCATGTGAACAAATAAACCTGAAGTAACAATTTAATATATAAAAATACATGCCAATAACAAAGCGCAGATTCCTGATTTAAAATATTTACTGATCATTATCAGAAATTAAAAATGGTAGTACAAGCTTTGTTTTGAGTATCTAGTTACAATATATTCATGTAACTATAGTAGTTTACTTCAATCAACTGCATTTACTTTGGAGATCCTGCAGCATCAAATTAATGTAAAATGTTCTAGCTTGTAAACATAATGAACTAAATGGGTTTAAATTTAATCTTCCTCAAGAGACAGGATTTTTTGTACTGTAAAATTTATTAATGACACCCATTGTATATCTAGTTACTGATATGTGATGCCAAGTGAAGCAACACTGTCTCCAACTGCATTACCAAAACAAAATTAATGCAGCACTCCGCACACAGTGATCTAATCTGTAAATCAATGCATTTCTCAGTTATTTTGCTCTGCTTTCTTTCAAAAAGGTACATTAAATTAATTCAGTAAATAGATAACGGCTTGCTCAAGGAGACCATGAAAACCTCAGCAGTATTGCTAAAGAAAGCCAAATGGGAATATTTTAAGACTACTTGGCATGTACAACAATTAAGTAATTGCAACAACAACAACAATTTACATTTATATAGCGCCTTTCACGTCGGGAGGACGTCCCAAGGCGCTAAACAAGAGGCGTGTGACCCGAGCTGGGAGGGGAGTGTTTGGGAAGGGGTGAAACACGAAGGGGAGGTAAAAGAGTTCGGGGTGAAACAAAAGGCACGATCGAAGAGGAAAGTCTTCAAATCGGCCTTGAAAGAGGAAAGGGAAGAGGCGAAACGGAGGGATTGAGGGATGGCATTCCATAGGGTGGGAGCGGAGAAACTGAAGGCCCGGCCTCCGATGGTGTGGCGGTTCGGGCGGGGGGCTTGGAGCAGGCCAAGTCCTGTTGAACGGAGGGTCCGGGTGGGCGTGTAGGGGGAGAGTAGATTGGTTAGGTAGGATGGGGCAAGGCCGTGTAAGGCCTTGTAGGTGAGGACGAGGATCTTAAATTCGATCCTCTGGAGGACGGGGAGCCAGTGGAGACGGGCGAGGGTGGGGGTTATGTGATCACGGAGGCGGGTGCGGGATAGTACACGGGCTGCAGAGTTTTGGATGGCCTGCAGCCTATGAATGGAGGAACTGGGGAGGCCGATTAGGAGAGAATTTCCGTAGTCCAGCCGTGAGGTGATGTACGCGTGCACGAGTGTTTCGGCAGCGCGGGGGGTAAGATAGTTGCGGAGCCTGGCAATGTTGCGCAGATGGAAATAGGCTGTGCCGGTCAAGGCGCGGATGTGGGGGAGGAAGGAAAGTTTTTGATCGAACATGATGCCGAGGTTCCTGATTGGCTTTGTGAGGTGGAGAGTGCAGCCTTGGATGTTGAGGCTGGCAGCGCCCGATGTGCGGAGGCGCTGGCTTGAGCCAATCAGGGGGGCCTCGGTCTTACTCACGTGCAATTGCAAAAAGTTGTCCCTCGTCCACGATTCGATGTCGGACAGACATGCTGTCAGAACATCGATCGTCTGGGGGTTGAGGGATGAGGCAGAAAGGTACAACTGGGTGTCATCCGCATACATTGCAGACATTTAGCTCAACGTTTAAGTTGATTTTGATTATTTAAATTAAATGTACTGTAGTTTATGTTTCCCCATGTTCAATTCAACATGTCATTTTCATTAGCAACTTAATTTTGTTCCAACATCAACACTACTGCTAAGATTCATAATCCTAATTAGAAGCGACCCATTAAATGCAAGGATTATTATTATTAACCTTTCAATAATAATAAAATAATAATCCTTGCATTTGATATAGCGCTTTTAGACATCTTCTAGATGTCTCAAAGCGCTTCACAGAATGTATTGTAAAGTGAATTGACAGTACATTTGTGGGCGAAATGCGGCAGCCAATTGCACACAGCAGTATTCCACAAACAGACGTGGATTGAAATGATCAATTTATTATAATTTTTGGGGGGTGGATTATTATTAGAAGTAAGGAAACTTGCCCAAGGTTTCACCCTGACCTGCCTGCATTCAAAACCCAGGTCTCACGCATGTAAGGCGAGTGCTCAAACACTGAGCTGCAGGAGTCCACAAAACAATCAATCACAAAACTGCATGTTTGAAAACTGTCAATTTTAAAAACAAACAATTCTGAATTGAAACTTTATTCCTAATTTTAATAAAAATACCAACAATAGTCAGGATTTGCATTTATAAATCACCCACAAAATATACAACCAATTCACTTTACTTATATAAGGAATGGATCACTTAACATTTAGGACATGAAAATCAATGTTCCAAAAACATTTTTTCATACAATTAAATCTTCCTGCACAAAAATATACCATATCAGTATTTCATTATTCCTAGTTGGGAGTCCTGTAGCTGGAACTTTGTGTAGCTGTAGCTTTGTGGAGTCCTGCAGCTCAGTGGTTAGAGCACTCAACTGGGTTTGATTCCCTGTAGGGCAAAACCTGGGCAAGTTCCTTACTCCACACACCTGATAATAACCACCTCAAGAAAAAATATCATAAATTGGTCCCTTCAATCCATGACTGTTTGTGGGATGCTGAACAATTGGCTGCCATGTTTCACCCACATAATATACAGTCAATTCAACAACAACTTGGATTTATGATAATAATAATAATCCTTACATTTATATAGTGCCCTCCATGCCGGACGGCGTCTCAGAGTGCTTAAAATTCAATTCACTTTACAGTATATTCCGTGATGCACTTTGACATGTCTAGATGCTATATCAAATGCAGGGATTAGTATTATTATAGGTAGTTATATTTATTGCTGAAGTAACTTAAAACAACCTTGTCAGCCTACTTCAAGACCACTAAAAGTAGCAAAAACTTGTTGTTAGAACTATCTTAATACACTATGTACCACGAGGTACTCAAAAGGCCAATCCATATCCCAAAAATAAAATGAGTTGGTCATTTGAGGTTCTAAGCTTGCCTATTGATATGAAATATTCCACAATCAGTGCACAGGACACCTGCTGGCAGCATGGTGAAAAGACAAAACAAAGAGTTTACCACATTATATTCCTGTTTTTTTCCAGAAAACATACACAAGAATTGAATTTATCACCATCCAACTGATCGCTTGGTAGCACGTCGGTTCTTTTCTAACATTACAATTGTCAACACAGCAGATTACAGGAGTTATTTTTAAAATATATATTTTGTCAGCTCCACATTTTACTGTATATTGGATTGATATTTTGCACTGCACAGGAAACATGAAACATAAGATAAGAAACAGTTTTAAAGTGCTGTAAACATTTTAAACGCCTAAATCACTGCCTGTTAATTTTCGTTTCCCAACAAAACCCTCATTACTTAAAGTTTCATACAAATTAAGTCCTCTTGGGACGTCCTCCCAATGTGAAAGGTGCTATACAAATGTAATGTTGTTGTTGTACTCTTATTAATATCAGTATTCTTCACTGAACTCCCATCAATGTCCCTTTGAAAGCACAGCAGTTTGAAACTAATGTCGAATACAAAAGTTTAATTTCCAAACACTGATAATCCACTCCAACACCTTTATGAAACACTGAAATAAATTACTCTGCAATATATATCGTAAATAATGAATCTGCAATAATTTAATGTTCTTTTCTCATTATCTTCTTAATCAAAACATAATTCACAAATGATAAAATTAAAATAAATGCAAAATGTACAACAGCAAAATTATTTGACAAAAATTCTGCACAACTTTCTCACACTAACATGTCAATTGAACACATCATTCCATTCCATCATTTAATTTCCTCTCACCTCTTCCCCTCTCCTATCTAACCAGTTTACACCTTTTCGGTTTACTTCTTGCTTCTGTTCCACTGTTCTCACTTCCAGAGCTTCCTGATATCAAGATCCTCATAACTAAACCACCCACAAGCATGCTAACCACCGCCCAAACAATATTAATCCTTGCATTCTGATACAGTGCCTGATCACATCATCAAGATGTCTCATAATAATAATCCTTGCATTTGATATAGCGCTTCTCACGTCTAGACATCTCAAAGCGCTTCACAGAATATACTGTAAAATAAATTGACTCTATATTTGTGGTTGAAAAAGCAATTCACAGGATACACTGTAAAGTGGGTTGAATGTAAATTTTGTGGGCAAAGCAATAATATATACCAACCATTCCTCTTGTGTGCAACCCAAGTCACCAAGTCTAACTTGAAAATTGAATGTTTATATTACAGGTGAAAACAGACACCCTCTGAAAAAACAGTGATAGGATAAATCTGCAGTAGAAGTTCCCCCCCACCCCACCACCAGTAGCATGAAGTCTTGCAGGGTACATGACAATGATTTTTCAAAATATATTGCTTCTAATAATCACCATTTATTTGTGTACTCCAATGAATGAAACATTTCACTCGGGTGAACAATTTTATAAAAATAGAAATATGCTGTACATGCAGACCAAGTCATACACAATCTGAAAACAATTGGTTAACATTATAAAAGTCCATCATTATGCTGAAGCTGCCTTTCAGATCATCAACATTCAAAGAGTACTGATAGTCATGGAGTCCTGTAGATTAGTGGTTAGAGCCCTCACATCACACGCGGGAGGACATAGATTCAATTCCTGGGCAGGGCAAAACATTGGGCAAGTTTTGTTATTTCAGATGCCTCTGTTTAACTAGCAGTATGTAAGAACCCAGTTGTTAGTCGAATGGTGGATCACTTTTCCGAGATTAATAATCCTTTAAAAAGAATTGGGGTCATTCAATCTATGACGGTTTGTAGGACACTGTTGTTCGCAATTGGCTGTTGCGTTTCACCCACAATATCTACAGTCAATTCACTTTACAGTACATTCTGTGAAGCGCTTTGAGATGTCGCTATATGAAATGCAAGGATTATTATTATTACAAATGTTATGGTAAAAATCATAAAAAATACCTTTAATCCCACAACTATCAAAAAAACACCTTAAACGTTTAGGAGATACATCAACCATCTCTATATATATCCATATACATATATAGTGTATATATATATATAGATATATATACACACACACAAAGAATAGCAGAGCTGCGTCAATATTTCCACAAATAAAAACATTTTGCTGAGCTTTGAATCAGGACCCCAGAATAGGTTGTGATCTGCTGCAGAAGCTTGTTTTTACCTATAGCATCCAAATATTTATTCTAGTACAATTATACAAAGCAAATTTCGCACTAAATACCATCAGTAAAATCTCAAATTAACCAACTAAAGGAAGGGGGGGAATATCTACTACCAATCTATACTTGAAAAAGTGTTAACGCTGACAGTTCAATTTCCAATAATCAACATATCTTTGCTTCCATGTAAAAGCAGCAAAGCACTGCCGAGCCGCTAAACTGAACGAGCATCTGCAAATAAAGGTATTTGTTCCATCTAGTTAATTTTAACATTTGTTTTTATAGTGTGTATGATTGAAACTAATCTCTAGAGAACATCATTCCAGCCACTTTATTATAAGAGGTTCCGGTTTTCCAGCAATATTTAATTCTAATTCTAACCATCACATCCATCGAAACCTACGTTTCCGAGAGCAGAGATGGGTTCCTCCTCCCTATAGTAATTAGGATCCGTTTTGAAAGCCGAGTCCGGCAATAATGTTCCTGTGTTACAGATTCAATCGTTCATAAAATACAAGGCAGCTCAGCTAGTAGCTCAGTCAGCCACCGGTTCACAAAATATAACAAAGATCATCCGTGCACTTGAAACTTTCAGCTAACGAAGTATCTTGAATTTAGACTCTTTTTTTAAAACAAACAACAACAACCTTTGTCTTCCTTAACTTGGACTGAAGTTTTACCATAAAGCGCTGCCTTTTTTTTAAAAAAAACAAGTGTTGTTTTAAACCTCCACAGGAAAGTTCCTGGTAGAATAACGATCACTGAACAAGCAGAGATGGTGACTGGAGCTCCAGCCCACATGGACTCTTCCTCACCCCCCAGATCATCTGCAGTTGTCTTCCAGGGACTAGGACCCCCCCCCCCCCACCCCCACCCACCCTCTCCCAGCTCTAGCTCAGAACCCCCACCTCCCTCACCCTCTCCCAGCTCTAGCTCAGGGACCAGGATCCCCCCCCCCCCCCCCCACTTTCCTCACCCTTTCTCCCAGCTCTAGCTGAGAACACCCCCCGCCCAACACTCTCCACCAGTTCCGACCCCCGGGACCAGCATCTCCTCCCCACCCCCCTCCCCCCAACACACTACCTCTCGCCCACCATCTCACCTCGGCGCTCCGGATTTCACCGCCTTGCTGCTGCCCATGACGGCGGGCACGCAGTTGGTCAGCTCGGTCCAGTCGGCGTGGAGGCCGCAGCTCCAGCCCGTGGAGAACCTGGAGAAGAGCCAGCTCTCTTTCTTGCCGGGCCGGTGGCAGGTGCACTTCTTCTGCCCGGCCCGGCAGTCGCACGGCCGCTCCAGCTCGATGTTCCTCACCAGGTGGCGGCCGAAAGTGGTGCCGCCGGTCTTCTGGATGTGCAGGAAGACGATCACGTCGTCGCCCTTCATGTCGAAACGCAACCGCCGCAGCAGCTCGCGCTCGGTGAAGTTCAAACTGCCCACGAAGCGCCCGGCGCTCTCGTCCTCGGCTCCGTACGGATCGAACCCCTCAGCCGCCGCCGCCGGACCGTCCCTTCCTCCTCCTCCTCCGCCGCCGCCGCCGTCGCCTGACGAGAAGAGCCTCAGCCGCTGCACCTGGCACTCGTTCCCCGGACACACGTACTGGAGCAGCAGGACGGCGAACAGAACCAGCATGAGAAGGGCCAGCAGCAGCTTGTTGGATTTGTCATCCATGTTCCTGGCACCGATCATCCGACACCATTTCCTGGACCGTTGATTAACCGTTTATTTGTTGTGTTGTCCTGTCCCTGTCCCGCTGCCCTCTCTCTCTCTCTCTCTCTCTCTCTGTGTGGGTGGGTGTGTGTGTGTCTCCTTCTCCCTCACTCTCGCACTCTCAGCCCCGCGCGCTGAACCTCTGGCGGCGGCCGCAGCCGCGCTTATACCTCCAACATCCCGGCAGTCCCCGCGCCCGCCTGCCCAGCGCTTTGTCAGGAGCGGCAGCAGTCGGTGTTTAGTCTGTGTGCTCTGTGCTCACACAGCAGTGTCCACACTCCGCTCCCTGCGCTCTGTGCTCACACAGCAGTGTCCACACTCCGCTCCCTGCGCTCTGTGCTCACACAGCAGTGTCCACACTCCGCTCCCTGCGCTCTGTGCTCACACAGCAGTGTCCACACTCCGCTCCCTGCGCTCTGTGCTCACACAGCAGTGTCCACACTCCGCTCCCTGCGCTCTGTGCTCACACAGCAGTCTCCACACTCAGGTCCCTGCGCTCTGTGCTCACACAGCAGTGTCCACACTCCGCTCTCTGTGCTCACACAGCAGTGTCCACAATTGTATTGAGTCTTTTATGTCGGTTGGACGTCCCAAGGCGCCAGACAGTCAGTGTTTAGGACCTGAGCTGGGTTCGGGATCGGAGAGGGTGGAGGGAAGGGAGGGAGGGGAAGTGGTGGGGGGGGGGGGGGTGGGGGGGTTGACCGATGGCACAGTTGAAGAGGAGGGTCTTGAGATGGGACGTGAAGGAGGCTAGGGAGGGGGCGAGGCGGAGGGATTCCGGGATGGAATTCCAGGAGATTGGGGCGGGTGCCTGAATGCTCGCCCGCCGATGATGGAGTGGGCAAGGCGGGGCATGTAAAGCCCACTGAGGGGTTGGAGCGGGCGGTTGGGTGGGGGGTTAAGTAGTCACAGCGGTAGGTGGAACAAGGTCATGGCTCTGTGCTGACCCAACCACAGCCAGTGTGCTGTGTTCACAGCAACCATCTTTCAGCGCCTTGGGACGTCCTCCCGACTTGAAAGGCGCTGGACAAATGGAATTTTGTTGAACCCAGTGTCGCTGGGTTCACATCAATCTCTACACCAAGCCCACTGGACCCTGTGTGCTGTGTTCGCTGGGCCCACAGCAGCCTGTGTCTGCTACAGCTTAGCAACAACAACAACAAAATTGCATTTATAGACTGCCCTTTACATCGGGAGGAGCCTGTACACTGAGGCAACAGCTGCAGCTCCTGGTTACCACTGCACTGTGCTTACAGCAGCTGCCGCGTTGGCTATAATGGTTGTGGTCTCCAGTACCTGGTACATCAAGCTCGTGTTTTGCTGTATACTTTTAGTATTATGGTCACAGTAAGTTTTAAGGCAAGCTTCTGCATTAGCAGTATCCAAACGCTCCCAGTATTTGCTGTCCTATGATGACAGCAGCCCAGGAACCCACCGGTCATGGTATGTACACGCTGTGTTGTGTGTGCATATGTGTAGATGAGAGCCCGTGTAATAATCTCAGTGCGTGCGTACTGGATTTACAACAGCCTGTGTACCAAAATCAGAGCAGAGCAGACAATTACTGCCTTCTTCAATGGAACCTAGAGCTGTTCACTTTACACTCCTAACATCAATTCAGCATCCATGCCCACTTCAAAGAACTGTTCAGGGCAAGAACTGAACTACATAGACCTGATACACATTATCCACTGTACTTAAATGATAATCACAAGGCATGGTATGCATTCAGCTGAGACAGTCTCCATCCATCCCTAGGTTATTTTGGTATGTGTTACTTATTTACCCTCAAAAGAATGAAAAAAGAGTTGTGGACCCTGAGCTGACTGAGCTCTGGGATGCTGATCCTGCATTCACAACAGTTGACTGGCTATACTGCTGACATACAACAACAAAATTACATTTGTAGAGCTCCTTTCACATCAGGAGGACGTCCCAAGGCACTGAACGTTCAGGAGTCAGGAGCCGAGCAAGGGGATTTGTGGGGGGGCAGGGTGGGATGAGAGAGGGCAGAGAGGTAGGATGGCGACTGAAGGCACCATCGAAGAGGAGGGTCTTTTGACTGGTTTTGAAGGAGGCAAGGGAGCAAGGCGAAGGGCTTGTGGGATGGAGTTCTAAAGTGTAGGGTCAGAGAGACTGAAAACCCAGAGCCTGCTGAACGGAAGGAACGGACAGTTTGATAGCAGGGTCAGCAGTTCAGAGATGTAAGGGGTGGGGACAAGGTGGTGGAGGGCCTTGAAAGTAAGGACAAGGATGCCACTGATATACCATTGACAACAACTACAAAAAAATTGTCATTGCTTCCCATTTATAGCATTAACCCCACTGTGCATGGTGGTCCATGCTTTGTTGTATTCAAGTAATGATACAATTATATTCAAGTGATTACGCATCACAAATTATTCATTTACACTTCACTCATTTTATTTCCTGATTTATGTTTCTAACAATAATAATCTTGATAAGTTTCCCTTTTAGGAAACGTTGCTTTCTGGTAAGTTGAGATAAATAAACAACAACAAATTACACTTATAAAGCGCCTTTCACGTCTGGAGGACGTCCCAAGGCGCTGCACAGGAGGCGTGTGACCCGAGCTGGGAGGGAAGTGTTAGGGAAGAGGTGAAACAAGTAGGGGAGGTCGAAGAATTCGGGGTGGAACAAAAGGCACGATCGAAGAGGAAAGTCTTCAAACCGGCCTTGAAAGAGGAAAGGGAAGAAACGAGACGGAGGGATTGGAGGATGGAATTCCATAGGGTCGGAGCAGAAAAACTGAAGGCCCGGTCTCCGATGGTGGGGCGGTTCGGGCGGGGGGCTTGGAGCAGGCCAAGTCCTGCTGAACGGAGGGACCGGGTGGGCTTGTAGGGGGAGAGTAAATTGGTTAAATAGGGTGGGGCAAGGCCATGTAAGGCCTTGAAGGTGAGGACGAGGATCTTGAACTCGATCCTCTGGAGGATGGGGAGCCAGTGGAGATGGGCGAGGGTGGGGGTTATATGGTCGCGGAGGCGGGTGCGGGATAATACACGGGCTGCAGAGTTTTGGATGACCTGCAGCCTGTGAATGGAGGAACTGGGGAGGCCGACGAGGAGAGAGTTTCCGTAGTCCAGCCGTGAGGTGATGTACGCATGCACGAGTGTTTTGGCAGCGCGGGGGGTAAGATAATTGCGGAGCCTGGCAATGTTGCGCGGTGCCGGTCAAGGCACAGATGTGGGGGAGGAAGGAGAGTTTTTGGTCGAACGTGATGCCGAGGTTCCTGACTGGCTTTGTGAGGTGGAGAGTACAGCCTTGGATGTTGAGGCTGGCAGCGCCCGATGTGTGGAGGCGCTGGCTTGAGCCGATCAAACTACATTGTCTTGTAGTGCAGCTATTAGTAGATGTTATACATTATTTTTAGTTTGTTTTGTATTGCTACTTTTATTTGCTTGAAGAGCAGAAATTGTAGTACTTTTTTAAAATATGAATCTGTATTTTAAATGTACATATTAAAAACAAAAGCAGGAAATATTGCAATGTATGGCAACATAATTTTGTGCATCCACATGTAAGAGCCTGTTTAAATGATTACCAACTTTATTCAATATCCTTTTAGAAGTAACTTGTCTAAAACAAAGTACAAATAAAAAATATGCCTTTAATAAGAATGCATTAAAATGAAAATATATTTACATAATCACTATTATTATGTTTCTGATTACATTTTGGGCACTTGTGGGGTGGGAGAGGAGATGAGACAAAGCTAATTTCACTAGTTTATGGAGTCCAGTATGTATTTCACATTTTGTTATCTAGTATTTTGTTATCTAGATTGCACTTCTGTGTTTCTCTCCTGCTGTGAATGAAAAGCTTTATTACGTTAGTTGTTTTGTTGCCTTTCCTAATGTTGTTTATTTTGATTTGGGCATGTTTCCTATAACAATACTTTTGTAACGTGCTTTGCTTTCTTCTTGTTTTCATTGTGCTATTATAGAGGAGTGAAATCATTATTCCTGAACAAATAATGTTAATAGTAATCATTCTCCTTGATTTTGATATAGTGCCCTTCACATCAGAATGACATCTCAAAGTGCTACACAGGATTTATTCTAAAGTGTAGTGACTGTGCATAGTCACTATGTACAGGCGAACATAACAGGCAATGTGTGCACAGCAATAATAATTTTTTAAAAGCCAGATATTAAAATCCAAGCTGTTTAACAACATGTGTCTTTAGAGACTTGCGGGCTAATGACCCACCGTTATTTTCTAAATTCTGTTGTTTCAATGGCATTCAGCATTTGGTGCAGATTCAGTTGGCAGGTTATTATTTATTGTTGGCCAGATTGTATCTGAATATTTGGTAAAGCTTGCATGACTTGTAATGTATAATAAATAATAATGCAATCAACAACATTTAAAGAGATCAGAAGATTCATCAGCAAGGTGGAATAGTTTTTAGTCACATAAATGAACAAGGAGCAATTCTGCGTCATGCTTTGCTTATACAATCCTGAAAAGTGCAATGCTTGTAAATCGATTCAGCTTGCTTTCCCAAGTGATCTGTTGAAACATTGTGTATAGCCGAAGAGCTTACAAGTGACCATTGTCCAAAACTGGTTCTAATTATTTAAAAAATTACAGTAACATCCAAATTTGATGTTCATTCTCAGAATTTGCATTGGGCCAACAACACTAAATTTAATGAGGTTATGAACAAGAAATATAAACAAGTATTCAACTCCACTACATTCCACCACAGGAAACTGGGAGTGAAATTTCAGCTGATCGAACTTTTCACTTAATTACTGTTTCCTACTGAATCCCTTAAGAAAGGCTACAAATTATTTTGTTTCCAGCAAAAAGAATAATTTGTGAATGATGGAATAATAGTCAGTATAGCTGAGGTGTTTATGTTGAATAGACCACTGCTGTAGAATTGTTGTCAAGATGGCCTAGTGAGATGTGTCATTTTTATGATATACAGTAATAATGAATATGTTTCTATTTCTCTTGTTTGAATGAATTTTCAAAAAAAAACATGCTCTCTTCAGAGCGTGACTCATCCATTTGTGAAGTGTCAATAAGCAAAGAAGGTTTGAAAAGAGTGCACCAGGGTCACAGTTGTGTAAGACAGGCTGAGCAAATTAATGCCTCGTTTCTCGGGCAGGTCAAGCAAGAAAACACATGGATAATTTTTTTTTTTTCTAAATACAACTTGCATTGTGCCTGTGTCATTCTTTTAGACTGTACTTCCCAGCTCACATTCACAGTACAAATTTCACCAAAATCTTGTTGCAGAAATGAAAAACAGAACAGATACTGTGGAGAATTGGAGAATTAATTTTTCAGTCACCTTCCCATCCCACCCCCCGCCCCCCCAAATTTGGGTGTTTATTTTTATTTTGCACTCTCAAAGGAGAGTCAATCAGTCAATTAAATTGGTGCGACTGTCTATCAACAAGAGAAGCGAGCAAAGAGTGATCAAATGTTTGAAGCAAAAGGGCAAAGAAACTATTCATTTAGGCAGTCCGGTTGTGAGCTGTGATTTCACATCTATCAACTAAACTAATATGGTGAGAGACCTTTACTTTGGCTGGACGTTCAGCAGGAACCACTGAGCAAAGCTTTGGAATCTCTCTGCAGTCAAGGAAAGAAAATTATATTGAGGAATGGTGGGCTGCTTCTTTGAACCTTTCACACCCCTGTTATAGTTCATGTTTCGAGTTGGTGCCTTGTAACCTTTTTTGCCGCACTAACAGCAATCATTCTATTTCATCCACGAGACCACCTACTACACTTGGCCTCAGTAGTGAGATCACCTAGAGGAGATGACCCTGATTTACTGGTGCTGTGAAGTACCCAAACATCCTTTAGTTTAAAGAGAAATCAGGCAGCCTGCTGTACTTCTTTAAATGTCCAAGGAAGTAAAAGAGCAGATTATGGCAGCTCTTTTTGAACTTTGAAACTAATTGGCAACCAGTATCTGGTAAATGGAGTTCCTTGCAAGCATTTAAATACACACATAAAAATCTCTGCTTTACCTGAATATCTGAATATGGTGCAGGCAGGCAATATAAGTAGATGCCGCTCTGCAAAATCCCCAGTCACTGGTTTCAGAGTTACCCTGTAGTGACTTGAGAGGAGAGCGCTTGCAGTTAAGATGGAAGATGGAGTGTGAGAGACTGGAAGGAGAGGAAGAGATAGCACATAGAGAGGACTAAAACATGCTTTTGCACCTATTGTCTCAGCACACAGTTAACTCCAAACAAACTGAGGCTGCAAACATCTCAATTCGGCCACCTCTCTCATCGGCAAGGTCCAATTAGAATTGGAGTCCAGTTAATTAATTAAACCATGAGATTCACATCATAAAGAAATCCTTTTGAGTAAAAGAACAAGACTATTACAACTAGCTTGCAACATATAGTACATAGAAGCACCAAAACTGTTCAAACTTCTCAGCAATTCAAAGGTGAGTTGACCAGTGGATGAAAAAATATTGTGCAAAACTAAAAAAGAGTAACTATTATTTCATACAACTATTTTCACATTTACATGGTTTAATCTTTACTCAAAGTGGAGATTACATTTACTTCATTTGGTTTAGATGAAAACATTTAAAAAAAAATATTTTTCTGTTGTACGTATCTGTAAGTTAACCATTCCAAACCAATCAGGATGTAAAACGAGCTATTATATAAATCATAAGCTATGATAAATGCAACATAAACTTGGGTGAAATGTATTTAATCACGGATATTAACTGCTTGTGTAATGTATTTTATTCCTTTCGCACTATCCTGTGTCAAACCAGTGACTTGTATTTTATATCAATATATCTGCCTTTTTGTACATTGCAGCTGTAATGTTTCTATTTCCCTCAGTAATTCATCACTCTGTTCTCATTTATACATGTCTTTGATAATTCATTTTAGATAAAAAGATGCCATCATCCTCATGCATGGTCTAAAATTTATCATTCAACAGCATAACATTGTCAGCAGGATTACATCCCTTCTCAACTACTCCCATAAATCTGCTCTTCTTGGTTGCCTTGTGGAAATAGAACCATCGTATGAAAGTGCAGCAGGGAGAGCAGTGTTTTTGTTTCAGTTGTCAACAGAAACATGGCAACCTTTTCAAATGTTTGAAGTTATGGATCTAAATATCAGTGTTGCTTCTGCAATGTACATGGGAACGTAGCAAATACTGTTTAGTAGCAAACAGCCTGATCAATTTAACCTTACAATGTCTCATATATACTTTTAGGATGGTAGCTAATTACATTTAGGGACGCTAAAGGATGCTTACATAGTAACATAATATTACGGGTTATACATAATATAACCTGAAAAAATAAAGAGTCCAAGTTAATGGTAATAGTATCTGTTAAAAGCTAAGATACAATAATTATACCTTGAATGGCTGTGAGTTACACAATCTTAGTATACATCAAACAAGTAAGATAGGGGAAAGGTAAAATATTTAATTGCATTGCATATCCAGATTGCTAACTGGAGGATTTTGCACAATGGGTCCATTTTGCCGTTTGAATGCACCAGTTTCTCGTGGCAACTCATCCCAATGTTTCGTGGAAACATGCCATAAATCTGGTCATTTACATCACGGTTGTTTGTAGGACATTGTTGTGCGCATATTGGCTGTACACAATCACTACAATTTACAGTGAATCTTGTCAAATGCTTTGAAATGTCCTCTAGACTTGAAAGATGCCCCACAAATATAACAATTACTATTATTATAACATGCCATACTCATTTATCACAGCAACGTGTCTCTATGCTCTTATTTCCCTTCAGTTTTATTTTGATGTTATTCATGTCATCTGAAGCATTTGCCAAAATTGTGTCTTTTTTCAATAAATAAGATGACACCAATAATCTTAAAGAAGAACTCTGCATGCACTAATATAATGGGGAGTTTCAACAATTTGTCACAAACAAAATTATCTGACAAGTTGTCAAACCCTTTGTTGGACACTATTTTTTCACAACTCAATTAATTTCATTGTTTCTCATCCTTGCAATGAATTGTAGAATAAATAGTCTCTCCCTGTGGTGGAATGGTGCAGTATGTCTCACATATTGTTTTACAGAAATTTCACTTGGAACACTTTTTAAAAAATCCCTGTTTTTCGAAGAAGCAACATTCTTCGAAAAGTCTGAGTGATTGCTTATGTACACCACATACAATTACATCCATCATCTTTCTTAGGATACCCTGCATGCAGAAATAATTACATGTAATTTAAACATGCTGTTCTACACACTAGATTTCCACATTGCATAAGAATATGTGATTCTTAACAGTCGGAAGTGGATTCGATTTGTGAACAACATGTAAAAATGTATATATTTTAAAATATTTCAGTTTAAAAATCATCATCCTATTTCTCCTACTGTCAATAAAATTCTATACAGAAAAGCTTAGTTCCACCTCTTGAGACTTATTGTAATTGTAAAATATGCCATTTTATTGTATTCTGTTTAAATTTACATTTGATTCTAGGTCAATAAAGGGATAATCTGTATGGAATATTAAAGTTAAATTAAATATCATACCAATGATTATTTTTATTATGATTTAAGTAATATAAGCATATAAGGTGCCTCCGTTTTTATTTGGTTCCCTCCTTTAAAAGGACAAGTTTAATAATAAATGCTCTTTTAATCCCTGAAGTCCAGCTATATTTTCATCCCTTGTGAATGTTTTTGCTTGATTTAATTAAAGATGCAAGTAAATGTAATTCTATGTGCAAAGTAACTTGATCTGTTGTTACCTGCACAGCACCAGTTAAAAAAAAAGAAAAATCCAAAATAAATGTTCCTAGCCCCTTCAGATAAGCAGTTTCTGAAATATGTAGGTACAAAATGATATCCACATTCATCATTTCTTCATCACTGCTCAGGCTGATTAAACCAAATACAAAATGCAAGACATCTCGTTTAGACCCAATGAACTTAGAAGGTTAAGAAAGCAATGGAAATTAAATGATTATCCATTTTATAATTCTACGAGAATTTCAGGCTGATCATTTTAATCCCTAAAACATGTCAAACAATGACAGCTTTTGCCTCTGTACATAATGAAACCTGATTATGAAGGTATATCACAGCCAAAGAATAACTTAATTTAGCCTTAAGAATCCAGCTCTGAAACGCTCATTAATGTAGGCGATAATATGTGTAATTTACAGAGAATTTTTAGAGACAAAGAGAGAGAAAGACAGATATTAGGACAAAGCAAGCAGTCAATCACCAATATTTAACTTTAGAACAAATTATGTACTAGGCATTACAGTAATTAAAAGTGAATAATTTTTTCCATTTATTTGACATATGTGGTGCTTTTTTAACGGACTACTCAAATGTGGCTAATCTCACCTAATTGTTCCACAGGGTAACCTGTCCAAATGTAATTAGATTGTTGCACAGTCAAGGCCATGTCATGAACAGGAGGAAGTCTTGTGATCCTTGAATGTCAAACCTTGTTGAGGATAAATCACAAAAATAATTGTGACATGAAAACATCACCCACATGACAGTAATCTAAAGTATTTTATTATTCACCTTGGGCGGGAAAATTATTAACATCTCTGCCTCTCAAATGTCATGCTTCAACCAGTCCGTGGAATAATAATAAACATACATCAAACTGTCTTCTTAAAATTACAGCATACTTAAAATTGCCACATAAATAAATTATTTTAAATACAAAGTTATCCTGCATTTAACTACTTGTTGGCTTCGACATTGTCTTGGTTAGCAGCCAACTACTGGGTCATAAGGTCGAATCCAAATTTCCACTACACTATTATTCTTTGCTTCATTGGATTCTTTTGCTAAATTCAGTCATTAAATGGTGTGTTCCCTGGCAGTGGGGAACATATCTAAGAAAACGTGAATGAAAAAATCAGTTTAAGATCACACTAGTGATATTTCTAGAATACTGTCCAAGTTAAGGACTAAGGTATTTGTGTATGTTATATGATAAAAGAAATATTACAAGATCATAAGAGAGTTCCAGATGAGAAGACCTTTCAACCCATTTGACCTTACCCTTACTGTCCCCCACCCCATTACAATGTCAGGCTTTTTAAAAAATAACAGTACAGCATCATGACCTCAACCACCTTTCCTGGTAACCTATTTCAATCATTCTTTACTCTCTAGGTTAACATTCCTAGTTCCAAAGAATTCCTCAAGGAAAAAAGAAATATTGGAAAGAGAGTTGAAATTTGAGACTTATTGATTTTTACATCATTTCAAACATGTATTTTCCACCTTAATTGTCTTCACTCCTGAAAGTGCTGTGAGTATGCAACTGCAAAATTTTAAGACTAATATGCCTTAATGTGTTTTGCCTAACAAAACATTCAGTTTACTTCACTTATTAATGTACTATGAATTAAATATTAGATTTTCAGCCAAACAATCATTAAATGCTTCATTTTAAAATGCACATTTCACCTTGATAAATTTCAATAATGTAAAACATACTCGTATGAATTACATAGAGGCACAGACCCTGATGTAATGAAATGAGTCGTGGAAGCAATGAAACTGAAGGTTGAGTAATGTTCTATGGAATTTCTTTCTAAATTCTTCAGTACATAACATTATTCCCTAATGGTTAAAATCAATCCTTCATTTGGCATGTTAGAACAAAAGTTTAAAAAATACAGTGAATGCAACATAGATTTCAATACCAAAACTACATTTAAAGAATCCACAGGGTTCACTAAAATATTTCGATTTAATAAGCTGGAAACTGGAACCTCGAAGGTGATGATCTCTGGATTACTCCCAGTGCCTCGAGCAAGTAAATTTCTAAACAGCGGATCTGCAAGCAGATTTCAGAAAGATGCAGAGCTAATAGAGTAGTGATATTGGGTGACTTTAATTATCCCTACATCAACTGGCAGAACAGTAGTGTAAAGGGCAAGGAGGGAGAAGAATTCCTGAAATGTATACAGGACAACTTTCTCAATCAATATGTTTCCAGTACAACAAGGAAGGAAGCAGTTCTGGATCTAGTTTTAGCGAATGAGGTGGGGCAAGTAGAGCAGGTTTCTGTAGGTGAGCACCCAGGGAATAGTGACCACAATATCATTAGGTTTCAACACTCAAAGGTGAAGACACTCAACTGGAAGAAGGCTAATTTCAGTGAGCTAAAGTGGGACCTAGCCAAGGTGGACTGGAAAGAAAGATTGGCAGGTAAAACGGCTAACAAGCAAGAGATAATTTGGGCACAGGTTAGAAACATTCCAACAAAGGTAAAATGTAGGGCATCCAAACCTCCCTGGATGAGTAGGCCAATTGGGGTGAAAATAAAGCAAAAAAAGGAGGCTTATGAAAAGTGTCAGGCCCAGAATACAACCAATCGGAAGATAGGAAGTGCAGGAAAGAACTAAAAAAGGAAGTTAGAGGGGCAAAATGAATGCATGAGAAACAATTAGCAGGTAACATTAAAGGGAATCCTAAGATATTTTACAAACATATTAAGGGTAAAACATTGGTCAAGGGTAGGGTGGGGCCAATAAGGGACCAAGGAGGAAATCTTATTGTGGAGGCAGAGGGCATGGCTGATGTACTGAATGAGTACTTTGCCTCTGTCTTCACAAGAGAAGAGGATGCAGCCAATGTCATAGTATTGGAGGAGAGTGTAGTAGAAATGGATAAGATAAGCATAACCAGAGAGGAAGTACTAAAAAGATTGACGGCGCTTAAGGTAAATAAGTCGCCCAATCCGGATGGGATGCATCCTAGGTTACTAAGGGAAGTATGGGAGCAAATAGCAGAGGCTCTGGCCACAATCTTTCAATCTTCCTTGGACACAGGGGTGGTACCAGAGGACTGGAGGGTTGCTAGTGTTACTCCCCTGTACAAAAAGTGGCAGAAGAACAAATCTGGGAACTACAGGCCAGTCAGTCTAACGTCAGTAGTGGGCAAACTTTGAGAGTCTATAATCAGGGACAAGATAGATCTTCACTTAGAAAAATATAGGCTGATAAAGTTCAGCCAGCATGGATTTCTTAAAAGCAAATCTTGCCTTACAAATCTGATAGAATTTTTCAACGATGTAACAGAATGGGTAGACGAGGGCAGCACAGTTGATGTAGTCTACATGGACTTTCAAAAGGCATTTGACAAAGTGCCGCATGAGAGGCTTATTAGGAAAATAGAGGCTCACAGCGTTAAAGGGACAGTGGTAGCGTGGATCCACAACTGGCTGCGAGACAGAAAGCAGAGAGTTGTGGTGAGTGGCTGCTTTTCAGACTGGAGGGAAGTGTGCAGTGGAGTCCCCCAGGGATCAGTTTTGGGACCACTGCACTTTTTAATATACATTAATGATTTGGATTTGGGTTTAGGGAGTACGGTTTCCAAATTTGCAGATGATACTAAGTTAGGGAGAAGAGTAAATAGTGAGGAGGATAGTAGCCATCTGCAAGAGGATATAGATAAAATGGTAAAGTGGGCAGACACATGGCAGATGAAGTTTAATACAGAGAAGTGTGAGGTGATACACTTTGGGAGAAGAAATGAGGGGAGGCAATATAGGCTAGATAGTACAATTTTAAAGGGTGTGAAGGAACAGAGAGACCTGGGGATTTGTGTTAGTGACTCTTTGAAAGTGGTAGGACAGGTAGACAAAGTCGTTAAGAAGGCATATGGGATACTAGGCTTTATAAATAGGGGTAAAGAATACAAAAGTCAGGAGGTGCTGATTAACCTCTAGAAGACTTTGGTTAGGCATCAGCTGGAATACTGTGTACAATTCTGGTCACCACACTTTAGGAAGGATAATAAGGCATTGGAAAGGATGCAGAGGAGATTTACTAGGATGGAACCAGGAATGAGGGACTTCAGCTACGAGGAAAGGCTAGATAGGCTAGGCTTATTCTCTCTAGAACAAAGAAGATTGAGAGGAGACCTAATAGAGGTTTATAAGATTATGAGATGTTTTGACAGGGTGAATAGGGAAAGACTGTTTCCACTGGTGGGCGAATCAGTGACTCGTGGTCACAGATTTAAAATAGTTTCAAAACGAAGCAGAGGGGAGCTGAGGAGAATTTGTTTCACTCAGCGGGTTGTTCGAATCTGGAATGCATTGCCTGAAAAGGTGGTAGAGGCAGATTCCATAACAGCTTTTAAAAGGGAACTAGATCTTTATTTTGGAAGAGCAGGTCTGTTAGGTTATGGGGAGAAAGCTGGGCAGTGGGATTGAGTTGCTCTGTTCAAAGAGCTGGCACAGACTAGATGGGCCGAATGGCCTCCTTTTGTGCCTTATGATTCTATGATTCTAATAATAGTTTTTTCTCAATAGTTTCATGTAATGTGAATTTTAATTCCTTCCTAAGTTCAATTTTTTTTAAATGTGGCTTTGTTTTCATATCTCAGGACAATCTTTGCACTCCTACCACAGCAGCTGAAAATAATTGGTGCAATGTGCCTTTCATTTGGAGATTGGGATAAGGGGTCAATGTGAGCGCTCAATGCTAACACTGGGTATCTAGGGCTGAAAACATGTTTTATTCCCAGTTCTGCCATTCTTCTTTTGGATGAACATTAAAAAAAATTCAAAAAATTCCCAAACTTCATTTTGTTTTCCTTCTAAAAGCATCATCTGCAGTGGTAGAGAACTAGAAAACAATTTGATCTCCATTTCCATGGGATAGAGAGTGGAAACAATAGCTAACATTTCTACTCTATTGCTGGAAACTGGCAATATGCGGATGTGAGAGGAGGATCTGGTTTAGGTGAATGGTTTAGTATCATTATCTATAAAAGCTTATACTTGGGTTGGGAGCAATCGCTTAGAAGAAATAATGGATGGTTACTGGTAACTGTGTGGAGATACACCACAGAATGGTTCACTATTGGAGGAAAAAAAGAGAAAAACTTGGCTTTTTTTTTACAAAAGCATTACTACAGATTTTGTTGCAGTTTACATAATATCTGCTCTTGCACAATCTCTCCTGGCCTAACAAATAGAGTGGTGACATTTCAACTGATTTTCTGGAAAATAAATTCTCCAGGAACTGAGTTCTAAATGCTAGCGTTACCTCTTCAAATGAGACTAATAATATTACAAATCCCATAAAATGATTTAACGTAGTATGCCAGAATTCAACATTAGCGATTACAAGATAAATAAATTTGTGGGCAATTATCTTGCTGAACCTGTTTGCAGAGGGAGCAAAATCACTGTGATGGCTCTCAAATCTTCTGAACAGTTTTGTAAGTAATTACATCAAGCACAGATGACATACATATTGTGGAAAACTGTGTGGGCTGATGTGTATGAGTAGTTAGAAATCTACCTTGCTGATAGATATCTAGTCTTGCTTAACATTTCAAATATTGGTCTAGGAATATTAGTCTAAAAGGCTAGCAATTAATCTATCTGAGTAACAGGGTAGAATGTAGGGCATTTGATTCGTTTTATTCTAATCCTTCCTTTGAATGCTCCTTATCAATTTCCACAATTAAGATGAGGAAAAGAGGGACTAATTTTCTAATAACCAATCGAGGCCTTTCCATTAAACTGAACAAATCACTAGATAACCCCAGCAAATGTAACCAATGGAAGAAAAATTAGAAAGCAGGTGATGCTAACTCACATCAGATGGCAAGTAAGGTCTTGGACAGTTCTAATCACATGCAAATGATTTCCCCATTGCATTTTCTCAGATCATAACTGTCACCTCCTTCTCCAGGTCTGCCATCACTGAGGCCATCCTTTCGGCCATCCCTGAGTCTGTTACTGCTAACGTCACTCAAAGCCCCAATTATCGTTACCAGAATTATCCTTACAGTATGTTTATCTCTACCACACAAATCCTTGTTCAGACTGAAAATAGTTGCTAATAATTTATGCAGATCTTTTTTCAGACCGAAGTTAAAACACATTTTATGTTCTTACACAAACGTTGTTTATAAACAGAAAATCCATCAAGGAAAAACTTCACTCTCAGGCTCTCTAATCTCCCTTACTTCATTATATGCCAGCTGGTATGATGCTGTGTACTACAAGATAAGAAACACTTTTATACCTAGTTAAACAACTGTAGTATATGATTGAGTAGAGTGCCGGAGGGAACTAAATAAGGATAAACACATACATGTATATGCACATGAATATATTAAATAAGATGAAATATTCAAACAAATCTGAGACTTACTATTTTTTCTGGAAGTAACTTAAAATGTTCCAAAGTCATTTTTGTCATTCTTGGTTTTGTCTTCAAGTGGATCAAATAACATGCTTTTCTGGGATTAAAACAGGTTTCTATTAACTTCTTGTAGTCTTATGGGACTTCTTGATACTCAGAGAGGTTCTCTAGTATGGTCAGAGCACTAGATGAGAAATAATCGAAACATTAATCATTCAAAAGATTCCATTTAGATCATGTTGCCAGTAATTGTATAATTTAAGGAATAACCACAAGAGGTAGAGTTGTAGGTATTTCTATGCAATGCCTTCATGTAATATTCCTCTAAAGCCCTGTACTTTATAAGTAATTGGGTCTATTGAAATTGATCAAAGCTAAACTGCCTTGATGTAGTCATCTGTGCTATGATTCCTATTACATTCGCAGAGTTGCCTCCCTTAACCTAAATGAAGAGAACTTGTAACATCTAGGGGGAGGCAGTGGAAGAGGTTGCTTTCGCTGAATGAAGTACTGCCAAAGGTAAGATGTAGGTTCTAATCGCACGACAAATTTTCAGACTGGAGAAAACAGTGAACAGAGGTGAGACACCTTCCACTCGTTGACAGAATGAACATCAGCAGCCTGATCACTCTGGATTCCTGTTCAATAAGTGCAAAGCAGCTTGATGGAAATTTGGATTCAGGTAAATTACCACGCTTGGCTGGGGAATAAATAACGAGGAGAAATCTTACGATCCAAGTATTGTAATTATTTTTCCGAATTTCAGTCAAATGGGATATTTCTAGCTTTAAAAAGATATATTCTCTTCCTCTCCCTCACTATTTTAGTTATTTTCTTTTGCTGAAGTATCTTTGTACCAAGGTATTCAGGCAACCAACATTAAGCTTCCATCTATATCATCCTGTAAGCAGAATTTTGGAGTTGCATATATCACCATTTGGGCAAATCAGTCACCAGTTTTCTTTTGCTCCCTGTGGGGAGGTATCTTTATCCTTGTGTGACCCAATCTGTCTCAGAATGAGTGAGGGATAACTGCAGAGTTCACTTTTAGTGCGAGTGAAGGATTCATTCACAATATTGTCAAGGTTTGGATGAAAGAAAACCTCAAATATTGACAATTATAAATCTTGCATCTGCAAGCTAGATTGTATTGGAAATGATGAGCTGCAACTGTATTGATTGCCAATTGAAAATATAATACAGGAAGGGCACGGGCTGTCCAGATTGTTTGATCAGCAGTATCACTGATTTATATTGGAAAACACTCATTCACTAAAATTAAGATTTGACATGCATGAAAGAGTAAATGTGAGAAGGTAGCATGGCAAAACTAGAACCTTTAACATGAGGGGAGAAGGGACAGGAAGGAAAGTAAGTGAGATTTCCCTGGGGTTCAACTGGTTCCAAGGAAAAGATCTCTGACAAAGCCAAGAGAGGACTGTGGTAATCCAATGCAACATTTATGGTTGATAAACCTGTCACGATCATCAATATGAATGACAGGTGTAGGCACGTCTTTAGTTCTGGAAGTTTAAACCCTCTTGGAAAAGGCAGACAGAGCTACACAGGAACTATGGAGGACTCTCTCTCTCTCTCTCTCTCATCTATATATATATATATATATATATATATATAGATATATATATATATATAGATATATATATAGATATATATATATAGATATATATTTGATCAGTCATGAAAAGATGAAGGGCCCACCAGAATTCAAACCCAAAACCTCTGGACCTAAATCACAAACTTTGGTATAACTTCTACAGAATAGTTCATGTGAAAGAAAGTCAAACTGAATGAGAGCTGTAATAAATGGCAAGGAGAAAATCTTAAAGAACTGGTAGGCCCTGACCGAACTATTCAAGTTCTCAAATTTCCTCAAATAAATTAATTCAATCTCAATCAGCTTTTTTTAAGCAACGTACAATACATACTATTGGTCAATTGTCTTCACACTTCAAGCAAACAGTAGGGACAGGGGTGTAAACATTACATGTAACTGATGGACGAGAAAAACAGCTGCTGTCTTTTGGGTTATTAATTTTCACAAAATTGAAATGGAGTTAGAGCTTTTAACTTCATATGTGTGATTCCATTGATTAAGTAGGTTAGTGTTCTTCAGCCTTGAAAAGAGATGCCCCAGAGGGTATATTATAGATGTATATAAGACTCTAGATGGGATTGAGAAGGTTAACCTTGAATAATACCTTTGGATACACTGAGAACAAGGGGGCACTGGTTCTGGATCACAAAGGGTAATTTGAAGAAAACACCAGGAGGTATTTCTTTACCCAGAAAGTAATTAACAACTGGAATGCATTACCAGGAAGAGATTATTGAGGCCAAAGGCATTTAAGAAACAGATTTAAGAATAGGAGGACAGTAGGGTAGGACAGTAGGGTTCTCAAAGGATGAGATTAAATGAATGGAATTGCTTCCAAATCTCTGTAAAATGATTTGTGAAGTGCTTGCTTCCACTCTTAAGCAATTTAATATTTTTTTAAAAAACCTTTGAAACTCAGTGGGTTGTGTCTACCAATCAATGTTGAAGAGGTCACACAGCAAAGATTGCAGAGAGTAAAACTCTCACCTCCACCCTACTCAAAGTGGTTCCATGTGGTTTGATTTACTGTGAAACATCATGGATTGATGGATGAATGTTCATTTTAAACACAGTCCCATAAAAAATCATGTCAAAAATTGCCACCATGCAGACACAAACATTCCACGATTATATCCACTGAACATTTTAATGTTGGTTCAATTTGGCTTTGGAGGCACCATATAATTTCCAACACCAATATTTTTTTTGTGAAATCAAAAAATTAATTTTCTAGTCATAATTTCCACACTTCAGGGACACAGTCGACACAGAGCTATAAGTAGAACATCATTACAGTGTCAGGTAATCCGACTGCCTGTGACTAATAACCTTAGTGTCATTGATTTAATAATCTAATAATGTCTCTGCATGCTCAGCTCTTGGCTCCACCAAACACAGATAAAGAGGTCAGCTACAAAGATCTGACACTGAAGCGGAAGATTAGAATCAGCACCTCAGCTGCAAAGATCAGTATCAGATGGGACAATTGATAAGCAGCTAGTGGCAAGAGCGGTTTCCGTTAGATTAGCATTTGCATTTCCTCCTATAATGGAAGAAAATTCTCCTCCTGAGGAATGCCAATAGAGATTCAGCAGAAAAGAAACCAGCTCCACAGGTTCAGGCATTTCTTAATTTAAATACTTTAGAATATCAGGATCAGGCTGAGCGGAATTATTTGAATGCTAATTCGGTCTGCGCCTCTGCTCCCATTGCCAGTTTCCAAATGATTATTCATTCTAAAAACTGAGCTGCATTTCTGTTGACTTGTTAGATTACCACTGACCTGTGGGTCAATGACTTGGGACAAATATTGACTCCTAGTGAGCAGCAAATCCAAGGTTATATTTGCTCCTCAGTTAGTGGATTTGCTTTCATAAACGCATCAGTAGTTTCATTTTATTGCTTTCAGCATTTTATTTGTTAAAGCAATAAAATACAATCATTTGAATCACATAGTTTCCCGAATTCATTTCCAGGAGCATTCTAGCAATCCTAAGTGTGGACTTTGTATTATTCTTGAAGCACTAAGTTCATAAACAGAATGGTTTTATAGTTAAAACCAGATTTGAATGTATCATGTCAAATTGGAGCATGTTAAATGTAATGTTTCCTATTTGTTTTAAAAAAAATGCACAATAGGCACAATCTTTTCTTTAACTTGAGACAGTGTTGGGAAAATCGATAGTAAAATCAGCTGCTGAGCAAAACTCAGATTTTTTTAGTCAAAAAATCTGAACACTGGGTATTAAACTCACTTTTTTCAAGCTTTCCTGGGCATATTCCCTGGTTTGTCAGGTTGCATGAGGATAGGACCACAGATGGCATATATAAATCACACTGGATTAAATTATGTATGCTGTACAAAAGAAAGAGGGCATTCCGGTCATGTTCATTTCTCTTCAAATTGCCACAAACCCAGGCAGACTTTGTTTCCTCAATAATACACAAGAGTTTTTGTCAGGGAGAGTGACTTTCCAATTTCTCTCCAAAAATATGATGTATCAAGGTGCAAATTTGATCAGCTTCTGATTTGTTTTACCTTCAATGAATTTGGTTCCCAGCTCAGTGGAGAGAAATTGACATCCCCCAATATATATATATATTGTGTCATTAACCCCATAGGACCATGGCTGCTATGGGAGATGGCATGTTTTTGTTCTGCTGCTGTCTCAGTTGGTATTATTTCACAAATTATTTTGTATAGTTAACATAAAAATGAAAGTATGGCAATAGATAAGTGTTATTAAACACTTGCCTATATTCCTTTCTCCGTTACAACCACCCACCTCCCAAGTATTACCCCTATTATTTATTTATTTATTAAAAATGCAGCACTATTATCTTAGAAAGAGAAATGAATGTGGCTTTAACTTTTCTGGCACAATCAAGGTTGATATACTTTATAAGATCTTGTCGTGAATGTCAAGGGATTGACATTCCACCCACAAGGTTAAACACATTAAGCTGTTAAAGCAGACAAAGTAAGAATATTGACTTTTCAGAAGAACCACATTTCGCATCAGAGGAAATGCATCAACTAAACAGAGGTGGGAAATGACTGTGGTTTTATCTTATGTTAGAAGATTTGTTATTATATTTAAAACATTCCTTACCCTACAATAACCACATGACCAGAAGTCACTTCAAATTCAGGAACAAACAACAGTTTGTACACACCGAACACCGAACTGTACTCATCATGTCTCTGTCCTAGTTTCAATTGGCCCTCCTTTTCATGAATAAATAGTGGCCTAACTCTCATTTGGTCATCAATTTGATTGGGGATTTATTAAATTAGTTATAAAATGTGAAGGATTTATTGATAGAAATTCAGAAAGTGTATTATGCAACTGGCAAATTAAAGGATCAATGCTTTACTCTTGTTGATACGATTAATATTTTCCAATTGATCTTTTGGGGTATATAAACCATTACTTACAGCAAAAGTGATTTTAGATGGTTAATTCCGGCTAAAATGTAAGAAATTTATAACAATTAGAAGCTATCAGTCTGACTGCTTTGCCTCAGATAAATAATTACAAAATGTGCTCAGAATTCTTTTTCCATAAACCAAGAAATAAAAATAGATCTAGTGGCACTTTCAACCCTACAGGATTGTGAAAATGTAGTTAATGAATTGGTTTAGGGAAAAGGTCTAGGATTAGATGGATTTCTGATAGACTTTTTGAGAGATTAACACTTCTGCTTGCTCTTTCCCTTTGTAATTTATTAAATCAGTCTTAGAAGAAATATGTACGTCAAGACTCAATTAAGATGGCTTTAATTTCAGTCCTGCATTAGTAAGAAAATAATCTATGGTTGTGATATAATCACAACCTCATTAGATGAAAAACACAGCCTGTAAATTAAAATGTTAGTTGTCAGATAGGAAAAAGGTCTTCATCTACTTCTAGATAGAACCAATCATACCCCAACCTGATGGGGTATGATTGGTTACTATCATAGAATCATAGAATTTTACAGCACAAAAGGAGGCCATTCGGCCCATCTAGTCTGTGCCGGCTTTTTGAAAAGAGCAACTCAAACCCACTGCCCAGCTCTCTCCCCATAACCTAACAGAGTCACTATGAATCATTTGCCCTCTGCAATTGAGTGAGGAATGCTCCTCGCAGTGAGATTTGCCTTTGACACAATGACATTAGCTGGAATAAAGATTGTTCAGTTAATGTTGTAATCATATGAACTTTGTCTAAATTTTAAGGAATTATTTCACCTTACCATACACCCAACTTCAAAGGACAAATATCAACAAAACCTGGATCCCCTTCAATCTAGAGAAAAAAAACATTTCTGGTGCATGTATTGCAAAGGTATTTTCATTTCAGATATCAAGCGAATCAGAACACAGTAGTAAGAATGCTTCTAAGTTTTGGGGATGCTTTTTAGTTCAATGTGCTTAATTCCATGGTGAAAGGTAAATAGTCTTTATTGTGGTCATTTAAAAAAATTTAACTGCACAATTAAATCATTCAAAAGAATACTGTTTATTACTCAAATAAACAGTATTTTTTAAAAAAACTTACAGTACTGCTTTCATAATGAAAATGCATATTATTATGGATTTTGTCTATGTACCAACTTCAAGGTCATATCATTTCCGAGAGTCTTTAATAGTTTAAATTAGGCTCTAATTAATACTGCACTAATTAATTATTAGTCAGTCAATTAATATGATAACAATCTCCAAAGACAATTTTATCTTCCATCTAAATTATGATATTTCATAAAGGTGGCTTCAGGAGAAAATTTGTGTATTCTACTCACGGTTATAAATCATATACTTAAATTATTTATTTTAATTAAAAGCAAATATTACTTGAAGTGAAGATAAAGTGTGTGAAAGCACACAGTTACAGGAACCACAAACTGCTTCATTTCCATATTAGAAAACGCACGAAGTATGCTATAATTCAAGTTGCCAACCACAGATTAATGGAACAGGTCATTTGGAGTGATCTATTCACACAGCCACTGGCTTGATGAATTTATACTAGCAGAATTCATGCAGTAGATAATTAGATTTTAAATAAATTGCACTGTAATGTACACTGTACTTTATACATGGCTATCATCACCTAAGAACATTTTGTCCAAGCTATTTACAGTTTTGAGTGGGCGAATAAGTAAAGAAGATAGTCAGTTAGCAGGAAAGATGGGGTAGCTAAAGCTGAGTAAAATGAGCATATGTTTAGCTGCTAAAATAACAATTCTAATGGACCTGGGAAAGATTCCAACATATAATGTCCTCTTTCACTTAATAAATTTGATGTTCAATTCACAACCATGCATTAGTTCGAGCCATGATTTAAGTGGACGAAGTGACACAAATTAGGTTTTTTTCTGCACTTACCCTCAATAATTACTTGGGTGACAGATTTCAACACTGGCTTTGTGTAATGCCCAGTGGAATGATAATAAAAATTGAAGGAAAAACAAAATATGTGATTGCTTCCCACCGATTTAACACAAAAAAATTATTACTCTTTATATTTCTATTTTTTTCCCCCTTTGGACTCCTTTTAGTACGTCTATGTTTCAACAATTGGTTTGTGGCTGGGAGAAGGGAAATATGAAGAACGGAATCCCCTGCTACTTTCCTTTAAAAGGTTTTCTATTTTTGTCCCATTTGCAGGTAAATAAACAGATTATTCAAATTCTTGATAAATATGAACATAATGATAGAGAATTTGAATCATTATTACTAACCTGAGATGCCTCAAAGTAAATTCCTCAATAAAATTCAAGTTGATAACTATTGCGTGGTTGGAAACCGGATCCCATTGAATGCACCAATGTGTACTCTGCATGAGGTTGAGCTAAACCATAATCATGTGGGTTTGGGAAACTCTTCACAACTCGAGGATCTTTCTACCTCTCCAAACTCTTCACTCCCCAATCCACCACCCAGCACCTCCACTCGACTGGCACCTGCTGTCTGCTTGTCCCTCATTCCTCCACTCTACCATTGTAAGCGCTCTGAGATGCCGTCCGGTGTGGAGGGCACTATATAAATCGAAGTTGTTGTTGTTGTTGTTGTAAGCCATGCTTTCAGCTAGTAAGCCCCGAAGCTCTGGAACACACTCCCTCAATTCCTCTGCTTTGCACCCTCTCTCCCCTTTTTCAAATCCTTTCTTTTCGACCATATTTACAGTGACCTTCACTCCTGGCTCAGAGTCAGGCTCAACCACTGATCAACGCTCTGAGACTCTATCCTGCGTGGAGGGCGTTATATAAGTGCAAGTTGTTGCTATTGTTGTCTTCAATAATAAACACTACCGCATTTCAAAGTCCCTTCACACTCAGCATTGTCGTACTTCAACTTGGCACAAACTAACCACATATGAGATGGACGCTTTCGCCTGCTCAGTAATGCTCAGGCAAGATACACTGAACGTACATACATCAAGGATTTATTTCAGTGCCAGTATTTCATCATTTTCTGAATTATTTTCATCCCTCAAGCACCTTTCTGAACTAGTGGGAATAGTAGGGTCTATCATTCAGGTTGCTTAATTGCACATTTATTTATAATGATAATACTGCAATAGTCCTTGCACTTGATACCATGTCCTTCACTTTGGGAGAACTTCATAGGACATACTGTAAAGTTGTTGTGACTGTGCTTTGTATGTGAACACGGCAGCCGATTTGCACACGGCAAATGTAAACCATGTGCAAATGATTATGTATTATGCAAGTTGTGTAAATCATGTATAAACACGTATGTACAAAAGGAATTGTAGGTGGTATTATTTATGGAATTAACAACCAAAGAAAAAGGCTACAAACCTACCCAGGCTGAATTAGCACTTGTTCACATACTGTAGTCTCGTCTCCCTCTCTCTCCCCAAAGAATGGGAGAGCAATGGAACAAACCCATGCAATGGAAGGATTATTATTACTACCCTTTTCAGTGCATGGAAAGCAGATTATATTTAAATTTCATGATCCTTTTGATGAGTAGATTGATAGGGTGCTGGGTAGAAGAATATAACTGAACAAATTACAATAAAAATGATTATTAGTGAATTATAGTATTACTTGTTCAGTATTCCTAACTAAGATCTAATGCACTAAATGTCTAAGAATACAAAGAGTTTTACAAGGTTATCTGTAAATTATAAGATTTTTCATCTCACATGATACTCCCTGTGCTACTGAAAAGCTTGGTGTATTGACTAATTAAAATTTTATAGAATTAGACTCCTGCCATGTTTCACTGCCTCCAAATACAGTTTGAATTTTGATGAGCAACCACATACTTTATGAGAGTGGGTTTTTAAGTGTTGTAAAAAGCCACAAGTGGAACCGAACCAATAGGTTGTAAAGCCTTCAAAAGCCAAAGTCAAAAGTTGTAAAGTCAATAAATAGCATCGGTGCAAACCCCCCACAAAAATATTTTCTGCCACTTCAGAAAATTGTTTTGAAAAATATTTTCATCAAATATGGCTTTGGTAGGATGTAATAAACATAGGTTTTCTTTAAAAACATTTTTAAAACATTTTAAAAGCGTGAAGAAATTGCCATGATCGAATAGAATCCATTCATCTTCACTCTTGCTAAGAACAATTAAGAATGCACTCAGACAGCAAAGCACAAACAGACTGCAAGCTATCTCAACTAATGGATAATTAACTCAATGTTCAAATGTTCATGATCTCTCGGTTCATGTCTCTTATGCCACTTAAAAGAGCTGGGTTTCTGCGTTGAAACATGAAACAACATGAAGAGGTTGTCATTTTTACATCACAATTTTGAATATTACAATAATATTCAGTATCATCGGAGCTGTTAGTACAGTTCTTGTGTAAAATAAATTCCTAATAATGTGACCGGTGCCTCACTAATATCACAGCCAATCTTGATACTGTATTCACACACATTCCAACAGGAGTCCCTGGAGAGGAGATTGAAGCACTGCTGCCCATGCATGACTTACCACGATCATGAGAGGAGGTGGAGGAGAAAAGCACATTAACCAACAAGTGGTGAAAAGACACATCGTTTTACATATTTTATAGACTGAAACACAACCTGCACCAAGCCCTGTTGCTCAGTGATTAGAACAATCATTTAACTGCAGGGACACTATGCACAAAGCCACGAAAAGTGTGTGGGGGGGAAGGGATCCCCAATATAGCCCTGATCCTCATGGCCATCTGTGTGTGAAGCTGCCTGAGGCTGTGCCTCGAGCCCCGATACACTGGCAACAAATGCCGCTGGGCTTCTACCAGTTAAGAAGGTCGGGTCTGGTGGAACTGCTCCCAAAACGTTGCATACAGCTGGAGCCGAAACATCTGTCCTACACGGAGAGACACCATTCCAGACCTTTGCGCAGTCATCCAAGGTAGTCTATAATGTTTGAAAGGGGGAGAGCCAGACCCGATTGGGAGGAAACCCATGTTGACAGCCAGCCATCGTCTGGCCTAACGCCTCATCATCGGCCATGACCAACAAACATCAGGACATGATGTCCAGTGCAAACTGCTCATGGCGCAGCCACTACGTGCGCACCCAAAACGGACGGAAATAAAAGAGATGGTACAGAAGGACGCTCGACATGTAACCAAAGAGCGTCCTGAAAGGAATGTACAGCAAACATGTGCGCGTACGGTGCCCTTGGGGGCACCTTCTAAAACTCCCGACTGTTTTAAATGGAGCTTCCCCGAAAATATGTGTGGACAACTTGTGTGCGGAGAAGAAATGTGCCATAAACAACGGAATGGTATTTTTGTATTGGAAAATGCAATAGGAGATATTGTATTTTGTTTGGGATTTCTGTTGTACCAAATATATTGATAAATAAATCAAATTGTTCAACACAAAATTCACTTGGCAAGCGAGAGGACCTGGGTTCAATTCCCAGGTTGGGTGAAATATTGGGCAAGTTTCCTTACTCCACACAACTCTACCTGGCAGTAAGTAGGAACCTGGTTGTCAGTTGATTGGCGGATCACTTTTCCAGGGATAATAATCTATTTCAAGAGAAAAAAAGTGGGTCACTCATTCCACCACTGCTGTGTTTCACCCACAAAATATACAAAAAATTCACTTTACAGTATATTCTGTGAAGCACGCGCTTTGAGAAGTCTAGAAGATGTGACAAGTGCTATATCAAATGAAAGGATTATTATTATTATTACACATCCATACCTTTTAAGCAGTATTATATACAATAGTTTTATGAAGGTCTTATTTCCATCTTATTGCATCACACGCTCACTCTATAATATTGAAAGTTCATGGCATCTCAAAGATAATAATTGCTCTGCTGATAGCCCGCAGCTCTCAAATATTGGAGCTGTCAATGCCTGATGTGGACAATTTAGAAAATCTATGCTGCAGAAAACAGAAAATGCTGTTACTCTCAGCATCAACTATACAATTTATTTTAAAACGGCCAAATTATATCCTTTTCTTCAATGTTCACACATCTTGATGTGAGGTACAGTGGAGGTTGGAAAAGATACCAATGAAATGAAAAATCTGGAATAAAATTATGACTTAATTGAAAGCCAGACACTTTCCCACTGGACAAAATGGGTAAACAACAAGAAAGATATCCTGGGCTGCTCTGTTGCATCTCCTAAACCACTGAAAAAGAGGATTATTGGCAGAGGCCAGGCTGCAGATCATTCACCCTTTCAAGCACAGTAAAAGTATATCTTGAAGAATCAAAGAAGAAAGATAGGAGCAATAGTAATGTACTGTATTTACCCTCAAAATTAATCATCAATTCTAGAGAACGGAAATCAATGCTCACTTTATGTGATGCTGTCAAAAATGATTTCTGATATTAATTTTATGTCATGTTTAGGCTGGGTTAACTTTAAGATATTAATATTTTTGGCATTTAAGTGAGACTGTCAATGTAAACATTAATAAGCTATGAACATCTATATTAAATTGTTATAAAAACGGACTTCTCATAACCATGGCTTTATAATGACATGGCATCACCGACTATATAAATGAAACTGTATTTGAAGGAGCTCTTTCAATCCCCACCACCTCAATGTGACATTTCAACATTAAGGTGGCTCAATGACCCATTGGAATTCAGGTATCTAATTCATGACCTATGCATTTGTTGTGACATAAATTGCCTGTTTTGAGGAAGTGCGTATGTGTGATAAGATGCAATGAAAGAGATGCTTCACTGTGCGATTGATTTATTTTCCTGTAATAATGGGACCAGCCTCACGCATTCAAGAAAACAGATTGAATCCAGCTTGATACTTCATTGGAATGTAAATAGGGTGCAATGCAAAGCAATTGGATGAATATCTACCCTGCATCCAAAGACTGTAGACACAAACCTTCAATTTCCCCTTTCCCACTTAAGGTATCATAAAAGGTCTGGTGAATCCTGCCTCTATGGACATCAATAGCATTTTTCATCCTTCTCCAGCAGCTCCACTCCCTGCCTGTTTTGTTAAAAGATTTATTCATAATAATTGCTACTGAAATCATTTACTTTTTTTTGCCAAGTTTGAAGTCATGGGTGACATTTGGATTCGAACTTAACTTAAGAAGTTACCTTGAAATTATAAAGTTAAGATGCATCAGTCAGAGGAAAATAGACAACACAAACTTACATTCATATAACAACAACAACTTCGATTTATATAGCGCCCTCCACTCCGGACGGCGTCTCAGAGGTGGAAGAAGGCGGTGCTGGTGAGGGACCGGATGTGGAGAAGGAAGGACAATTGGGGGTCGAACCTGACGCCAAGGTTGCGCAGAGGTTCGGAGAGTTTTAGGGGACAGGCCAGGAAGGTGGAGGAGGTGAGAGCCGTGCAAATGGAGACGTTGACGAGAGCCAAAGAGCGTGGCTTCCATCTTGTCGCCATTCAGCTGCTGGAAGTTCGCGTTCATCCAGCTCCTGATGTCTGACAGGCATGCTGACAGAACATAGGGGGACTGGGGGTCGCAAAGGAAGTAGAAATGTAGAGTTGGGTATCATCAGCATACATGTGGAAGCATGCCCCATGTCTGCAGATGACATCCCCAAGAGGGAGCTTGTAGATGAGGAAGAGGATGGGGCCGAGGATCGATCCCTGGGGTACCCCACAAGTAACCTGGTGAGAAGGGAGGAAAAATCGTTTATTGAGATGTACAACAACAAAAACAAAATTACATTTGTGTAGCGCCTTTCACATCAGGAGGAAGGCGCAGGACAGTCATTGTTTCAGACCCAAGCTGGGGTCGGGGACAGGGAGGGTAGAGGGGATTTGGGGTGACCGATGAGACTGTCAAAGAAGAGGGTCTTGAGGCGGGATTTGTAGGAGGCTAGGGAGGGGGCGAGGAGGAGGGACTGCGGGATGGAGTTTCAGAAGTTAGGGGCAGAGTGGCTGAAGGGATGGGTGGGGTGGGGGACATGGAGCTGGCCAGAGCCTATACTGTAAACTGAATTGACTGTATATTTGGGGTTGAATGACACCGTTTGATCTCCCACCATGTTCACTATTTTGTGGTTCAAGGTGTAGGCTTACGTTGTGACAATGTACAACAACAACGCAACAAATTACATTATATAGAGCTTTATAACGCCAGGAGGATATCCCAACATATGATGGATCATGAAATGGTGTTGATTGGATGGATAGAACATAAAAAGGATGTGGAAGAAGTTGTCAGTGAGTAGTGACAATGTGCAATGAGATACACAATGGCTGGTCAATGAGGGAGTGAAATAGGAGATGGGTATGATCAGTTGGAGCATGTATTGTGAAATGGTACTTTGATAAAGTGCTTACTATGGTATTATGAAAAATGCTTCGTAGCACAATATAATCTGGTCAATATAATTTGGATGAACCGTGCGTTTCAATTTTAAGTCTTTCTTGAACAAGGAACAGGAACATAAGCATTTGAAGTCAAGATCAAAGCAATGTTGGGAGAAATGTCTTATTTTGATAAAACATGTTGACTAATTTGAACCTCTGCTTTCAAAGGTTTAGGTATTGTGGTGTGAAAATATGATTTACAGTCTTTTCCTTCCCTTAAACAATTTGGCTGGAATGTAGGGATTTGAATTCTTAAATAACTGCAAACCACTGAAACACACTTACAGAAATCATAATAAGCATTCACAAATCCATGACCAACTGAACCAAATGTTCAAATAAGGACCAAATGTCTTTCAACTGATAAATCAAATAACATACTGTATTACACTGTGGGAAATAAATTTAGAGTACTGTGCAAATGCAGAAATGATGATTACATTCATCTGCACAATGTTCAGGGACAGATATAAATTGTACTGATCACAAAGTGATGAAAAAGTAATGAATAGATTCTTGAATGAGCACGGAAAGAAAATAATAAATTGATGTTTAAATGAAATGAGGAGTCAATGGACTGCATCATAGACTTGTCCTTCAACCAGACAAGCTGTACCCAAAGTTACTGTTACCATTTGGTTGTGAATATCCTTTTCCAACACTGCAGATCTCAGTTACTTAGGCATGGATATTGTTAATTTCTCCCTTCCATGCTCCCATTAGCTAATATATTTTGGATACATTAGATTTTCTTACTTACTTATAAAGAGTTCCATTAGTTCAGTGATTATGTCTACACCTAAATTAAAATCTGCTGTATTTAGGGCTTTAGACCCAGAAGCAATGTGAAGTAAATTGGAGTTCAGAGTAAATTACATCACAATGCAACACACAACAGTGCAAAATTCACTAATATTTATATTTTCTCAATTAAATATTGCTATTCAGGGGACATCAAAATAGTTTTTTTTTGAATGCCTGGTAATTTTAGGAAAATTGTGGAGCACTGTAGCTCAGTGGTTAGAGCACTCGCCTTACAAGCGTGAGACCTGTGTTCGAATCCAGGCAGGTCAGAGCGAAACCTTGGATAAATTTCCTTACTCCACATACCTGATAATAAATAACCCCTCAAAAAATAAAATAATAAGAAATTGGTAATTTCAATCCACCACTGTTTGTGGGACACTGCTATGCCCAATTGGCTGCCGTGTTTCACCCACAGGCAATTCACTTTACAGTATATTGCGAAAAGCACCATATCAAATGCAAGGATTATTATTATTATTATGACTGTGGGTGCTGAGGAGTCCTAATTACAGGCTTTAAGTCCTGGGAAAGAATGAATTAGAGTACATCCATCAACCAAATTCTGATTGGTCGACGTTGCAAATGAATTACCTAAATTTATTTAAATTTACCCTTTCAACAATTAGAAATGATCTTTGCAATTGAGCAAAGATATAGACTCAGGCTCTAAAGGACACAACAAGTGTGTCACTCATCTTTATTCATACTAAATACCTGTCCTATCAAAGGGAATTACTGAAACATTATGTTTGCCTACAAAATGCAGTTACTACCTTTGCAGTAAATTCTGGGAAATGCTTTGAGATACCCCATTGATATGGAAAGGGCTAGATCAAATGCTAGGATTATTGTTGCTATTTACTGTATAATGTAATAGTATTCAATAACTTTCAATCCAAAAGATTTCAAACTATGAAGCAGGAATTCTCAATATTTCAGATTCAGCAAACCTTGTCATTTGCAGTTAAATATTTTGCCCCCTCTGTTTAGAAATACAATTTTCTGGGCACATTGACATTTATATCTGTGGGAGTTTGTGCGTAGGGGTATCTAAATCCTAGTTATCTAACTGATTTTCAGCTATTAAACTTCCAAGTGGGGATTTGCTGTTTATCTCATCATCAGAAAAAATACAGATTTTGGTAGTCTAAGCAGACTTCCTGTTGTGGTTATAAATATACAGCTGCTACACTTTACAGTATAATCACGAGAAGCACTTTGATCTATTTTGACATCATGATAAGATGCTGCATCAACAACAACAACAACAACAAAAAATTACACTTGGATTACAGCCTTTCACGTCAGGAGGACATGCCAAGGTGCTGGAATTAGATAACAGAATCAGATATTATATATGTAAGATCACACCATAAGGCAAATAAATTGAAGCTGGTAAAGATTCCCCAACAATTAGTGAATCATCCCACTAATCTCTTGCTGTTGTGTGTGGGTGGGGGGGGAAAGGGGGTAGAAAAGGGAAGATGCCACCTGTGATTCCTGATTGAGAATCGGGTTTGCAAACTGGCCATTGTTCTCAGGATTGGTCTTTGGTTTAATAAATATGCATAGATATCATTAGCATCTCTGAAGCCAGGAAATAATGGCTTGACCTCATGTATATTCAACATTCTTTAGCATTCACATTTCTTTTGTTTAATAGAATTGGAACACCAGGCTAATGTATAATAATTCGCAGAAAGATGCTATAGCCAATTTACAGAAAATAGTGGATTTTAAACATAAAGTTGATCCTTATCTTGCACATAAAGAGGCTTACAGGTTTATCAAAAGATTCACCCAACAGTAAATTAATTGAACAATTACTGTACAACAAATATCTTTATTATTATGTTTGACAAAGTTGTTTTCTTGTATTTATATTGAGAGTATTATTGTGGAACAGAATATTCTTAAGTAAATTAAAGCAAAAATGGACACATGCTACTGAAGGATAGAAAGTAATTAAATATCGCATCAGGCCACTGCAACATCATTAATCAAAACAAAGTCTTGTTCTGCTCTTAGACCCTGTTGTAGTTGTCTTTCCTCTGTTAAGCAGTAACCCTATGAGTTCTGAAAGCCAGCACTACTATCCAGCTACCAATACATCCCTATTTACTGATTCATCTCTTGTGTAATAATCTTAATTTTGAATTACTTGTATTAATCTACTGTATTATATGGTTTGGGGACGAAGGATGGATTACTGGGCTTTGTGATATGATTTGCCTTGGGACTCGAACACTGTGGAGTGCCGTAATAGTACAGCATAACACAATTGGTTTAGTTTTACACAGAGCAATATTTTTGTACAAAATTTAATACACAATGTAAAAAAAAACAACGGTTTCTTTTTCCTCCAAGATAATGGAGGAAAAAACCAATAAGACGACAACTGTGTACATCAAGGTAATACTGCCCATGGCAAGATGCATTTTACCAACTCTCATACTCACATTGTCCTCATTGTCGGCCCAAGCAGAGCTAAGTTATAAACTGATATTCATCTTGAATGACAGCTGAAGTATGCTGGGCCAACCAAGGGAATTTTTTGCAATTAATCCATTCAGTTCTTGCTGCAGCTTTGGTTTCTAACTTGTCACTCCTCAAATTGATTGGTCTAATAATTATCATGGAACATTTCTAACTGCTTACTTTCAAATTAAACTCTAATCCAGGTGATAATTAAGCACATAAATTAATATTTTGCCCACACATCTCTTCTTCCCATGAAATGAGAGACACTTCCCAGAGCAGGAACTTGGATCTTTGCCAGTTCGTCCGGATAGAATATGTAGTAGGTCTGGTAATTTGGTTCCTCTTGTTCAATCGAATTAGGAAACTGGTGGAGAAGATCAGGTGATACTGAATTATTAATGAAGAGCAGTTGTTCTTAATTTGTTATTCTTAATTTACAATTGGATTCTGAATACTTATGCATTGTGGGTTAACAAATGGATCAAAATTCAAGAAGGGCTGCAGAACTGTAATGTTCCTACTCAATACATTTAATCACATTAGATAATTTAATCAAGCCTCTCTAAAGTCAGAAAATTAACTTCTGTATATATATAGGTGCATATATTCTGGTCCTACCTTCCACAGGCTTACTGATGTATAATGTTAAACCGGATAGGATTGTACTGAAGATCTTTAGAGTCTCTTCATTATTGCTTTGTTGTTGGTGATGTAAATCAAATTAGATTTATCTTTACTGGTCAACAAACTCAGTAACCACAGGTTTTGGGATGCAGATTTAAATTGAATTTAGGTAAGTGCAAACTGTGGGATAAAAATGCAGTAACACTTCTGTCAGACAGCTAAAGTATACAACATATAAAGGATGATATTGCTACATGTATAAATATGCATACAATACAATCAGTTTTCAGCCTGAATTGATAACAATTTAATGTGGTACAATGTTCAAACAATTCTGTAGTTTATTTTGCTTCAAACATAGTGCTTTCCTTAGAGAGTACGAATTTCAACATCCTCTAATTATAAGATTTAGAGCTATCAGCATCTGTTGTGCACAGTCATACATGCACAGATGGCACGGAAATTACTGCAAATGCATACCAGAAGGTCTACCAAATCAGTGATGATGGCAACTTCAAAAATATTGTACAATTCATCATCAAAACAAATATAGTTGCCGCTCAACTTCAGAGTCAAAGCTAGGGTTAGACAAGCCATATTAACATCTAATAATCGTTGCATTTCATATAGTGCCTCATCATGTCTTTGAGATATCTTAAAGTGCTTCACAGAATATTCTGTAAAGTGAATTAATTGACAGTATATTTTGTGAATGAAACGTGGCAGCCAATTGCACACAGCAATGTCCACAAATAGTCATGGCTTGAAGTAACTTTTTTTTGAAGGAATTATTACACCCAGAAAAGCGATCCATCAATCGACTAACAACTGAGTTTGTAGGCTTACTGCTAGGTAAACTGAGGCATGTGGAGTAAGGAAACTTGCCCAACATTTCACCCTGCAGAGAATTGATCTCTTGCTCATAAGAAATGTAAGAACACTGAAGACTTTTCTTACATAGTCATAGTGAAGCTTGGTATGAAACCTCTCGCAAAAAGCAAACGTTAAAATAGAGCTACAAGTTTGTAAAAATTGTAAAAAGAAGGAAATTATAAAACGGGTGTTGAACTGGATAGTAACACGAGGTTAAATTTTCAGGAAATAAAATATCCCTTAACAAAGATGAGGATAATAGTCCAAGGAATCACTTGAAACCCTGGAGGTGCTGATATGGTTTAGATCTGAAAGATATATAAGATCAAATTGACTGGAGGTTACATTTGCCAATGAAGTAATAAGTTATTCATCAGTCTTCAGTTTTCTGCATCGTGTATATTCTCAGGTCAGGTTTAAGTCCACAAACAAGATAAACTGAATGCGTGTTATACATTTCCAAAATATATTTGTAATGCATTAAAAACAATCAGCCTCAGGAACACAGTAGATACACCTGACAAAGGAAAGTGCAGTTTGGCAAATATATTGAAAGCAACTGTGAATTTGCCAGAGAGCTGCATTGCAAATGATCCAAAAAGGGAGGTGAATCTTCTGTCGGTCACGTCACTGAGCTTCAGATAAAGATATGACGTTGCTACAGCTCTTTATATTAAACTGATACAGCTTCAAAAGCACCTTTTAAAATATTTATGTGTATGTGAAGGTTTTTTGCTCGAAAATACTGATTCAATACCGTTGTGGAAGCATCCCTTGGTAAAGTTGTTACCTCAGATTTATGGGAATATAATTTACAGTGGGTTTTGTAGAAATTGAACATAGTACAGTACATGGTTTCACACAATAAAACAACAGCGCACTAGAGAAAATATAGTAGTTGTTGATAACATTGTTACTGGGTTTATTCCTTTTTGGGGGCCCAAGATACACTCACTGTCTTATTTCCTGATTCAGAATCATTGCAGTAATTGAATGATTGAGTGTTAGTGTCAGAGCAGATTCAATCACTGAAGCCAACAAAATAACCACGGCTGCTAACCCCCTTCTGGAAGGCTAGTGAACAGGAAAGCACTTGTTTCATATCAGATTATAGACCAAATACAGTAAATTCACCAGGTCCATCACAGTTGTCTTGTTTTTCTTCACCAGCACAGACAACTGACGGTTCAGAATTACACTTAGAAAGCATGGAACTGAAGGATGGAAATCAAACATAATTGTAGAATACGAAAAATGATGCCAGTAGATGAAAATCGAACATAAATTTCAGAAAGAACATTCAGAAGGCATTTCAAGTTCCACACATAAGACTTTTACAAAAGATTAACTTTTATGGAATACATGGTGAATTAGTGAGTTAAATTGAAAATTAGCTCAGCAATAGGAAGCAGAGGCTGACAATAAATAGAAAACTCAATCTGGAAGAGTGACAGTCATGAATGAAATTCCTCGGGGGTCACTTCTAGGTCTTAAAGACAGAACAAAAGGTAGAATAGAATATTATGAAGCAGTTTCTCTTCACGAGGTTGATTTTCGGGATATATAGGAAATGTAATCAAACACACAATTAAGCACTTGAACAGCAAACAATTGAACATACAGTCATGTTACAGTCTCCTGTGAAGTGTCTTGATACGTCTCTCAATAATATGATTAGGCGTATTTCAAATGCAAGGATTATTATTATGGTTTCATTTACAAAACATATGTTAGAACTTATTTGCATCAAGATAGCTAACTTGCATGTAATCATGCAATTTAATAGCCTCTTGAAACCTTTTTTTATGAACAAAACAATGCACACACTCAACTTCAAAATCTCTCAGAGCCGCGTTAAAGTCTTATTTTTAGATCTGCCAGATTCAAAATGATGAAGAGAAAACGACTCTCAAACTCGATCCACATCTATCAAGTTAGGTGAAGCATCCATCCTTTCATCCTACCACATGCCACCTTGCGAAATTGCCATTAGACGTAATCATTTTTCCCAACAAGAGACTGAATGATAAATGCGACCATTCATTTCCTTACAAAAATGCAGCATCTGTTTTATTGACTTCCAAGATTACAGAAATTGCTCTACGTTTTCCTATGGGTTTTGCCTGATAACAAAAATATACTTTGCATAAAAATCCATATACTGCCACTTTGTGGAAGTTTATTGCATAACAAGTATTTGAGAGCCCCACGATTACATTTGTGTAATGAATGACGGATGATGCGCAGTCCCTCACACTTTCACGGGAAAGTATAAGCGAAGCTCAAAAAGCAATAGCTGCAAATGAGTTGGAAGCGAAGCTCACTTGCAATGCCACGCACAGCAACAACCCGCGAGCAAATAATGTCACCACAAAGCAAGGGGCAAGAGAAGGACTACATCGTTCCCATCATCGCTCCAATCGGTAAAACGTTTCGCCCACAGAAACATAGGAGTCAATTCACTTTACAGTGAGTGTAGTGTAAAGCGCTCCGAGGCTCTGTCCGGGGTGAAGGCCGCTATACAAACGCAAGTTGTTGTTGTTTGTTGTACAGTTTATTCTGTGAAAGCGCCTTGAGACGCTGTCCGGCATGGAGGGCGCTATAAAAACACAAGTTGTTGTTGTTGTTGTTGTTGTTGGGGTGACTCGCAGACGCAGTGAGACGCTATTGTATCAAACGCGAGGATTATTTGTTTCATTTTATTTTTTCTTAAAAACGGCGCTTTAATAATAAAAGCCGGCGGGTCACTCGCTGCTCAAGGGGGAAAGCCCTGGGCTGGGGAAAGGTCACCAGATTGTGACTGACGTTGGTCACACAGGGGCTGAAGAAAAGGGAGTCAAGCCAACCAACCCAAGCCGAGGAAGGAAGGATGGATTCGAATCAAAGCTGCAGCTGCTTCTGCTGTAGTGACAAGGTCTGGTCGGCAGGAGGCGCCTGACTAAGGGAAGGAGGAGCTGGTTGGACAGTGATGTGTGTGGGGCCTGGCTCCTCTCCGCACTAGTGAAGCGGCCGATAGGCTCCCCCATCCACTCCTCACAAGCTCCCACCCGCCCTCCTGTCTCTCTCCCTCACACACCCGGACAAGTGGAAACAGAAACCGGTTGCGAGAGAAGGGAAGGCATTGGGACCTTCACACTGTGGGCAGGGCAGGGCAGGCAAGGACAGGCGGGTGGGACAGATGATCGGCGCCGCTCAGCAGTGATCAACCGCTGTGTGTGTTAAGGTGAAGTGTTGTGAAGCTGGAATGTGGCTTCAGAGCCGAAATAGCTCAGTTGGGAGAGCGTTAGACTGAAGATCTAAAGGTCCCTGGTTCGATCCCGGGTTTCGGCAAATCCTTTTCTCATCTAAAGTGATCGACAATTTATCTCAATAACTAGTGATACGAATAATAATAAAAAATGATCCTTGTATTTGATGGAAATTCTCTTGATACTTGGTATTTTTTATATCAAAAATGAATAAACATTATTTGCTATGCTCTACACACCGCCTGTCACCCTTTGGTAACTTTTACACCCATTTACATACACGCATTGTATTGTAAATGATTATATATAACAATTAATATAGCGCTTTTCAGATGTCTTCTAGGCGTCTCAAAGCGCTTCACAGGATATACCATACAGTGAATTGACTGTATATTTGTGGGCAAAACTTAATATATTATCAAAGAATCGAACAAAATATAATAGATTAGATTGTCAATAATCCCTCAAGACAAAAGAATAATAAAATCGGTCTCTTCCATCCACGACCGTTTGTGAGGACGCCGCTGTGCGCAATTGGCTGCCGTGTTTCGCCCACAAATGTACAGTCAATACATTTGACAGTATATTCCGTGAAGCGCTTTGAGACGCCTAGAAGACACGAAAAGCGCTATATCAAAAGCAAGGATTATTATCAAAGCGTAAGGTTGAATTTACATCCTTCTAGGGTTTTAACAAATTATGTTATTTCAGAAAAATGTTGCTCAAACATTTTGTCATTATAAATACTTTTTTTTACGGCAGAGGATAATAATGGTAATTCTTGCATTTGATATAGCACCTTACGTGAAAAACTATTTAAAATATTATAATAATAATCCATTTGATGTACACTTTTCACATCTGGAGTTTAACAGGAGTTTTGCTGTAAACTTTAGTGACTGTATTTGTGGGCGAATGTGGGCGGATGAATTCTTCAAAGATAATGCAACACAGAAATGTTTCCATCGTCACAAGATGCTTCCTGCATTTTCAGTTTCTGCAAAATACATTATATAAAACGGGGGGGGGGAAAGACTAACTGTTTATCAGATGGAATTTATACTAGGAAATGTGGAGTTAATACAATGCATTTCACTTTGGAAGAAATGGCGGATTTTAATAAGTTTGGGAATTCAAAAGAGTAAATCAATCCAATGTTTAATTCAGTGGCACAGTTTGGATTTTTTAATAAGTCAAGTGATCCACTGAGATATTTGCAGTTTGAGGTTGTTTCAATCACTAGTATATAACAGTATAAACATCTAAAAACCCTGGTAAGAATGGAGATTTTCATAAAACAACTAATCATAATCCAGCTCTAAATCTTGCTAATCTTAATTTATGCAAGAAATGACATTCAGTACATTTTCTTTCTACGAGGTCAGAAATAATATTTTGAAGACTGCAAATGCTCAGTGAAGAATAGCTTAATTCCCATTGCAGTTCAATGTCTCTGTTTTAGGTTGGGGAAGCAATTAGACATAACGCAGGAAAACAGGAAGTGTCCATTCCACCCAATAAGGCAGATCTTTTAATCGCCATCCTTTCACCGTACTCTGATTTGAAGGATCTGCCCCTTGTAATGAATCCTGGTACCAAAGGGAGTTCCTCCATTTGACCAGACGTCCTCCTGGTTCAGTTGGTTGCACTCTAACCTCAAAGTCAGAAGGTTGTGGGCTGAAACTCCACTTATAGATTGAGCTCATAGTCAAGGCTGATACCCTAATGTAGTACTGGGGGAGTTATGTATTGTCAGAGATGTTGACCTTCAGGTGGAATGTTAAACCTAGATGCCTGTTCACATGGAAGGTAGGAACATAAGAACTAGGAGCAGGAGTAGGCCATTCGGCCTCTCGAGCCTGCCCCGCCATTGATTAAGATCATGGCTGATGTTCTAATCTAACTCCACCTACCTGCCTTATCCCTATATCCCTTAATCCATAAGAAATGTATCAACCTCAGTCTTGTTAAAGATCCTGTGGTACTTTTAGAGAAGGAAGCCTTGCCTGGTGTTCAGCAAAACTATTCCCTGCCATTGTTTGTACTTCACATGAGCCTCCACCCCTCCTTCTCCCTCGTGTATGCAATATAAATTGAAAACAAAATGATTAGATTTGAAGCTTATTTGACGACACTGAATGAAAAGCCTCCTAAGCCTGGAATAAAATTTAACTTTACATAGCATTCTGGAAATAAGCAGCCAACTTTCAATGTATGGATCAATGTAGTTGAGCTAGAATATATAATTGCAGTTTTTGTTCCCAGACAGAACATATTACCAATGGCAAGCGAGATTCAGAAACTGACATTTTACGAGTTTGAGTGTTCAGTCTTTTCAATCAATTAACAAATACAGTTCAGTTATTCTGAATAGGTCTAGAATTTTTGTTTAAAAAAGAAAAAAAAAGCAATGGGAAGCAAACTATTGTGTGAAATTTAAGTGCCCTCGACAACTTTAATACATCTTTAAACATAGTGTGATTGCAATGTTAAGTAAAACCAGCTGTGGGTCTGGTCTGATTTAAGTCAAATACAACCAGACTTTAAAAACACGGCATTGCTAAGGAGTTAAGATAGTTTAGAAGCTGTTTTCATTAATTTGCACTAATTGTAGTGATGTCTGACAGATCTTTGGCATCAAGAAGATGACCACCTAAAAGGCAATTCCAATATTTCTCAGGATTCCTCCCAGGGCCTTTAAAGTTGTTTACAGTGGCTTTGCACTGAAATACATCTCAGTCCATGTGAAAACTGTAACATGTTATTACTAAATGTGAATAGTAACGAGAACAAAATGCTTTTAATGAGGAGGTTCTGCTGGAGGAGGAATAAAAATTTTTCTTCTTGTTTCCACTCGCCTCTTCACAAGTGGAAAGTTGGGTGGCAAAGAGTGTGGAATTCTCCACAATGGCTGCCAATGATAGCAGGAGGCACGCCCCATCTCAATTCTTTCTACTCTCTCCGCCTCGTACAATGTGCCAAACTGAACAAACACATACCATCTGTGTGGATTGTTTCAAATGACTTTCACTCTTAGCCACTTCATCTACATGCAAGGAGAGAAAACTGGATAACACCCCACGCAACCCTCAACAACATTTTCTACATATAAACATGTGTGCATTTGAGTTCCTCGTGTTTTAAAAATGCGAAAATTTCCCCTCATTAATTTCTGTAAGACTGTGGAGAACTCTCATTTATGTTGACTTAAGTCTATGCACATTTAAAGATGGAATTTCACAGTCAATATGTTTCAAGTACTGGTAGCTTTTATTATTAAATATTCTTGGTGAAATGTGAATGTCGACTTTTTGGATGAGATGACCTGGAGAAGCTACATAATCTGACAATATTTATTTAGTTAGATGTTGAACTAAATAGGTGCAACATCTAATATTAATTTGTACAGTATAAAAGATTAATCTAAACATTGCTTACAAGATCCTAAATACGCCCATTTCAGATACAATACAACATATATATTTCCACATGTAATTTGTTTGCTTAAGTACTGTAGAATGCAGATAATTAGAACCAATTGTACAACCAAATGTACTTGCATGCCTTTTTTAAAAAAAACTGCTAAAGTAATGTTAAAGTTCTCAAAGTGGAAAAAAAATCAGAAAGAACATTCGATTAACTGTTGTATGAATCTCAGATTGTAGGTTCTTTAGTCTAACACAAGAATTCAAACACTCAGAAATTCGATATTCACACATATTTACTCAAAAGAATTTGTGGCAATCCAAGATGACATTCCTTAATTTACGTTTTACATAGCGCAGGCTGTGTACCGTCATTAAAACCGCCAATCACTAGTATCGTTTCACAACTTCCGCCAATGACATTTTGCACGGTGTTTAAAAACCCAAACTAACAATCAAGAATTAGTAAAAATGATTAGTCTTAATATATATATAAATCCTGAAATTATGTGATAAGGCTTTGAAATATGTAATGCAGGGGATACGACTGAAAGCAGAATTTACAAAGTTCGTCTTACAAAGGAACACACGAGCCAAAAGATGAGGTTTTGGAAAAAAAAATGGCTGTTCCCTGGATGGATGCTGTGTCTTTGTTTTTCGACCATGTGCTTTCTTTGCTGGCCTGCCAGCTGAATTTCAGCCAATGTGCATACATTTCAGACACCGTTGTATTTTTTTCCCCCCCCCTTATAGAAAAGAAAACGTCTGAAAGCCAAAAATAAATTCTACGACATCCAAAGGAACAGTGTATCTTTCAAAGCCTCAAGTTGGCACAGCTAAGCAATGAGCAGCTAGTCAGCTATATACAAACCATTCTTCCCACACACAAAAACAACTATTTAATCTTAACAGTTGCTCCTAATGAATGAGAACCTCCAGGATGTTGTATAAACAGCAAACATGTATGGTTTCTATCTTCTGTGGACTGTACTATTTGTCAAAATTTATGGAACAGAATTTTTAGAAAAAATGCATTGACCCTGAGCTAGATTACAAGTAGTTTAAATTCTGATATAAAAATATAATTAACATTACAACAAAAGCTGGAATCAAAACAAGACGATAGTGTTACAGACTTTAGGCTGGAAATGATATCCAAGAGGAACCTGATGGCTGTAACTGTGGGAAGAAGTGCAGGAAATTCCCTACTTTCTTTCAGATCCTGAATCCCAATGGACTAGGCAGATCGAGCACGTCAACAATTATAAAAAAAACTATGTATTTTCTTATGTATTTCTATGCTAGGAAATATGCAAATCGCTGTACTCGAGCCAGCACTGAAGTTAGTACAGTGCCGAATTCCAGGCAGGAACCCCAACTAAAATTTTCCTGTCGCCTCTTTCCATACGTGTAAATGCTGTTGGAAGTTTAACAGATTTCTTTATAAACTGGTGTAACATTCATACTTCTAAATCACTCTGTGCAACTATATAACCAAAATAACAACTTCTACTTCAACTTATACCAGTTTTGCCTAGCACAGGTAATAAAAACCTTAACTACATAAAACAGTTACTTTTGTGCATCAATAGGTGCTGCATTATTCCAAGATACCAAGATAAATAAGCTTGCTTCTGTACAGATATTCCCCATGACACAATTTTTCAATGCACTTGCATATGGTCCTGGCTTTCTTTAATGTGGTAGTACAAGATAACAGGTAGAATGATTTGTTCGTATATAAAAGAAATGAACACACAAAACTGCAGTAAAGATTCATAGGGCTATAGTTCTGTATTTACCTCGGTGACCACATTTTAAAATGTAAAAGCCCTGTGTTCAGGTGTACTGAATGAAGAACCACACTGTCATACGGATACAGTGGTACCAATGGCAGCCTAAATACATTTGAAGCACTTTCATCCGAAAAGTAGCAACCTTATATGGTGTGACTTTAAAAACAAATTTAAAATTAAAAGCAAAGTCACCGGATGGTATGAGTGAGAATAGTTTTGTTTGTTTTAAAAAAAAGGAGAACAAGTGCAAAGTCTCTCTGCACCTTCTGCGATTATCTCAATTGTCTCTGTAAGATCGTCACCAAACAGCTGATGAACAGGACGAGCTGAGCTGGACCATTGCTGCAAGCGACATTGGTGCCGGAAGCTTTTTTGTCATTATCATTGTCTTTGGGATCCATTTCGTTCGGAATGCTTTTCTTGGGCTGTATGGGCATGTGCATCCGAGGCACGTCAGTAACAGTGAACTCAAAATCTATACAATCAGGACCAATGCAGGTGCTTCCACTCTCCTCACCACTGCTTTCATCACCTGGGGCAAAACACAACAAAGCCATATTAAAATATTGCTCCCCTCCTCGCATCTCCCACTCCCACAAAAACACATTCAGTTAAAGCAAAGATCCATTCTGGTTTCAATCTGCCAGGGAAACAAAAATGTAAAAGGGAACTTTATTCCAAGTTGCCCAACCCTAGAATGACTGTTGATCCATTACACAACCATTAGACTTTTTAGGAATCATCAACTTAAGATGGAACATTTTGGGTTATTTTTCCGCTGCCAAAGAATTAAATCAGATTCATTCCTATGAAGAGCTCTTTCAGTAATATTGCTCAGCTGATGCCCAGAGGTCAACTTGGGATCATTCTTCTAAATGTTCCAACATTTGCAGTCAACTTGGTTACAAAGTAGAAAATACTTAATATTTATTACTGCTCCTTCTCCTGGGCCTCCCCATCCCCAATATTCCAGCCGCTAAACAATACAGTTATCATAGAATCATAGAATTTTACAGCACAAAAGGAGGCCATTTGGCCTATCTAGTCTGTGCCAGCTCTTTGAAAAGAGCAGCTCAATCTCACTGCCCAGCTCTCTCCCCATACCCTAACAGACCTGTTCTACCTAAATAAATATCTAATTCTCTTTTAAAAGCTGTTATCGAATCAGCCTCCACCATCTTTTCAGGCAACGCATTCCAGATTCGAACAACCTGCTGAGTGAAAACATTTCTCCTCATCTCCCCTTTGCTTAGTTTTTGAAACTATTTTAAATCTATGACCACGAGTCACAGATTCGCCCACCAGTGAAAACAGTTTTTCCTTATTCACCCTGTCGAATCCCCTCATGATTTTATAAACCTCTATTAGGTCCCCTCATAAAAGAGAGGGATCCTTGGAAGAGAGGGATCAAATGGTCTGAATCCAAACAAATGAAAAAAGAATAGGAAAGGATAGATGGATAGAGGTAACTTACTAGTGTCTTGAAAATCTATGTCGTTTCCATTATATGCATTCTTCAATTTATTAGTTACTGTCCGGAGCACCATAATGTTACGGCGAATCACAATGTCTGGTTTGGTGATGTCCACAATTACAGCTGGGTTGTTAAGCTGACTTGCTAGGCCATTGCCAGTCACTGAAAACGTGTACCTAGAAAACATGGTCCCACGATAAGCAACCAAACCACATTGTGGAGCAAGTAGAAAACACTACACACAAATAAAAAAAACAGAAGTTGCTGGGAACACTCAGCAGGTCAGGAGAAAGGAAAGTGAGACAACATTTCGGGTCCACGACTCTCCGTCAGAACTGGGGCATGTTGGGAGGGAGAGGCTTTTAAAATCTAATGGAGGAGTAAAACACTATTCTTTTGGGAAATATAAAACAAAAGCCCCGCATTTGCACATGGGTGCTCCTACACTTTAGGTGTGTATAGCGCCTTATCACGTTTTCGAGACGTCTCAAAGTGCTTTACAGAATATGCTGTAAAGTGAATTGACTGTATATTTTCGGGCGAAATGTTTAGTTAGCAGTTCTCAAACGCTGCACAGACAGTGAGAGAGCTGGAAGCAGTGTTCCCTTTGTAGATGCTTTGTGTATTTTTGAAGTCAAATTATGCTGTAGCTCTGTGATCAATTATTAATACTAATCCCTGCATTTGATATCGCACCTTTCACATCAGGGGTACATCTCAAAGCACTATGAATGATTTTTTTTCTCGAAAATAGTGCCTTTGTAGACTCTTAAAAAAACAAAGTTCTTAAATCCGTTTACTTCAGAAAACTTTACTGACAGACAAGGGGACGGTTGAGTTAGGGATGGTCAAAATGTCACAAAAATTAAGATCGTTTTTTTTTTTAAAAAGTCTGAATGTTTACCTGCTTTTGTTACTGCCATTCCAACATTCATCCTCCTCAACTGTGCTAGCTGACATATTGTGACTGCAGATGTTATTTGGAAGGGTAGACCAGAATTTCTTTGCCTGCCTAAGTTTTGCTTTCACATTTGTCACCTAAAAAGCCAACAAATAAAACACAACTCTGTTCAATGGAAATATCCTGGTCTATACATTGTGTTGAAAACACGCACAACATAATAAGTGTGTCCAGCAATGTTATTGATACTGTAGGCCATTCAACTATTCCAGGAACATCAACTCGGGGTTCTGAAGCTGACTCATTTCGATCCCCACCCGTTCGTCTGGCCTTGTCAAATCAAGCTTCATTTCACACTTAGAAAAGCAAACTCAAGAGAGACCAGAGGCTGAAATTCAGAACCTCCTGTTCGGAAATGTTAACCACACAGACTCGTAAAGCCACTGGGAGCGTGCACAAATTCAGCGCGGATGATTCGTTTAAAAAAAAATCAAAAAGAAAACTCTGTAAAGTTTAAGATAAGAAAATAAACAATTAGTCACTAGTGCAATTTAAGATCCTATCTTTCATCCATGCTGCATTTTGAAAATATGTGGGTTGGCAACAGGAACGAACACAGACTGATAAGGTTACATGCAGTGTAAAGACGAGATGAGATAGGGAAGTTTCTATGGCAGTCATTCAAGATAAAGTCATTTCTTTGTTCTGAACAAGTCAGGAATGTGCAAGATTGGTGGAATATCACCACCATCCGAATCACCTCTCTTTATCAGCTGCACAGAATCTTGGAAGCACATTACTATACTTGTATCTTTATACTGCAGTTACTAATTACAAAAAAAATACTGTTATGTAAACACAAGTGATCCTGGAGACCCAATTGATTCCAGTTGATTCCTAACAAGTTTTATACAAGTCCAACATCCAAAACATTTCCCACACATCGTTATCTAAATGTGCAGTAAATGTCCTACATTTGTCTTATGATGTTGAGTGAAACACATTTAACTGCTGGACAATCCCCTTTTGCTTATAACAAAAATAATTCATGAAGGAAAGTTAGTGAATTTCTGGTTAAAACAAACTTTTATTTCCAAACATTTTCTTTGTTGTCAGTCGTCCACAGCAAACCGATTACCATTGATAATAGCTAAATGCTCGTTAACCATATCCGGAGACTAATGAAGCTGGTTGAAAGGAATTAAAGGACTAAAATTAGATGCACTTTTATTATAGAGGAGGCAATCTTCTGCAAACAGTGGATAGAATTACTCAAGAAGTTGTTAAGCTGCTCATGGAATGACTTTTAAAATTAGGTATTTTAGCAGAACCATACTAACCAGTTACAAAAGTTAGAAAGTCAATCAATTTTAATCAAAATGTTTGCCAAAATAAGTCTAAATATAAACTCACTACCAACGTCAAGAATTAGGTTGAATCTCACAGTAAAACAAGCTATTCTTGAGGTTTGGTATATTTATTAATGTCATTGCAACTCAGTTTGTAGCACTCTTGCCTTTTGCGAGTTCAAGCTTTAGTTTGGCACTGAACACATTCTAGGTTCACAAATTATGTAGTACTGGGGGAGCTGACATGTATAGACTGACACAAGTATAGTTATGGTGGGTGTAACTTGTCAAGGGTATCAGCTTTTGGAGGACATTAAATCATTTTGCCTACTATCAGGTAAACATTAAAAATCACATTAAAACTATTTGAAAAGAGGATATCTGTGTCCAGATTGGGAGGATCCTCCCGCCTCATTTATCTACAAAACAGTTGGCAGACATGATACTGGTAAAGTACTTTTACATTACAATGAGGTCAGGTGGTATAAAAATGCTTTTCCTTTCAATCTTCATTACTGTGCATGAGCTGCACGTGCAAGTGTAATGCAGCTCTTTATATTCACACATAAACAATGTGTATGACTATAAGAGTTTAAAGTGCACTTTCGGTAAGAATACAGATAGGCCTGAATCTGAGACAAACAGATGTGATATGATCTGAACAAGCTCTCTGATTTGCCTTTAATTATTGCTGGACTGCAGTTACATCACAGCCATGCAAACTACAGTATGTAAGGTAACCAAACTACGGATGTGCTGATTATAATCCCTTCAAATTATTACATTAATATGTAGTTAAATTTTGATGTGGTTCTTTCAAAGTAAAGTTTGATGGGGCAAGTTTTTAAAAACTAAAGACTTCAACATAACTGGCCCATTGTAGAGGATAAATTTGGCCATGTTGAAATTAAACAATTCCAATTATATTAGAATATTATTAGTTGTCACATCAAATGAACATTTTCTTGAACATTTAATTTTTTATTTTTAAAAGTACCACCAACAGTTAAGGATTACATTTGCACCATACATCCTTTAGAGTAATGGCAAACAAACAACCGAATTTCACACCATATATAGACTATAGCTATATAAAGATAGATAGATATATTTTTAAAATACAATTTTAAAAAAAGTTTTGCCACAGAATTCTAAGATGGAGAAAGGGAAAAATACTCCAAGTAGTACTTTATTTTTAGATTCTACTGTCTACAGACTCAAACACATCAAATAAACTTTTGCTGCTTTAGGCAATGGTTTAGTTTGTTGAATCATTAGTGGTTTTGCAACCAAGGCACTGAAAAGGATGCAGTGCTTCAAACCCAAATAATTTGGCTGATCTGTGTGTGAAGCAAAAAGTCCTAACATTAATTTATGATGCATTTATCCTAAACAAAGTTCTTCTATAAATCTCCACTGTTAACAGTGTGCTTTATTTCACTAAGACTATTGAAGTACTGAAGCAAAATACAACACCACCTCTTACAAAACCAGAAAAATGCTCAATCAGGGAAAATGCTCTGTACAATCCCATCTCTTCTCACCTACTAGGTTCAAGGAAAGCTGATCTACTGTGACAACTGCTCATAAAAATGTACCAGAAAGCAGGTAATGCCTGTGGAAGAGTATCTACAAAGAACAACAAACAAACAAAACTTACATTTATATAGCGCCTTTCACGTCGAGAGGACATCCCAAGGCGCTGTACAGTCAGGTAGGACAAGAGCAGGGTGGGAAGGATCAGGGCAGGATGAAGAATAGTAGGAAAAGTAACTGTATTAGTGGGCGACACGTGGCGAGAAGTGATATTTTGAAGTATTGCTACAAGAGTGTAAACTAAAATATATATATATATATATAGTTAATACTAAAACTTAAAGTTAAATAGTCCAATAGAGAGTGCCTCCAACTCCAACTATGCATCCAACTCCAACTATGCCTCCTTGAGCTATAGTGAGCTCAAGGGTGTTTGCAACAACAACAACAAAATTGCATTTCCAGAGTGCCGTTCATGTTGGGAGGATAGCTGCAATACCTCATATTTATGAAAAGATAGGAATAGAGAACAATCATGATAACTCCAGGTCATTAAACAATGAAGATTAATTGAAGTTAAACTATCCCCATGCGGAAAGTGACTAAACAGGGATAAGATTCAAGTGTTTGAAATGATAAAGGGGATGGCAAAGGTGAATTGGGGGAAGAGGTTATTTTGTGCAAATCCAAGGCCAAACCACCAGAGGACACTACAAACTGAAGCCATTGCAAGTTCAAATCATGTGGTACTTGTACTATAAAGGCACTAATTCAATGCAATGCTTTGAAGCGGAACCATTTTCACCAGTCAAGACTAGAATTATACTGCCGACTCTGCATCCCTCTCATTCACCTCTGCTCCTCCATAATACAGTGACAAGCACTCAATTTTTATTAATTACTAAAAAGAAATGGGAATGTGACAAGACTCTCTATTGAAATGCTTTAGGGCAGTCCAGAAAATCCAGTTTTAAATCTTAGTTTTGCATTGTAGGCAATCTGACCTGAGTTAAGACTATTCCCTCAGAATTATTCAGCACAGGACAAATCTGAAGCAATGCCTGGCAGTAGTATTGTTCAATCCTCCGTTGTACAACATTTTTAGTGTCAATTCAATTGGCAAACTTAATTGAATCAATTCAAATTGTGTTGCATAAAGGCAACAGAAAGAAATGAAGCTATTCCAATACGTTGCCAGAAAATATTGACCTTGAAACACTCAATATGGAATCAGCTCTCGACGTTCAGAAGGGAATGTGGGGATCCAATCTTAGAGAAAGGAAGAGGAAAGCAAAGATTGACTGAATTGGCTCCTAAACAGACGTAATGGATTAGATGGGATTAGGTTCATTCTCATTTCGATATTATATTTGTATCCCAGCCTTTGAATTTTATTTTTCTTCCAATCCTCAAACCAGATGCTTTGAATTTTTTCCCTGGCTTCAGGCTACAAACACTCTACTTGCTTTGTTCTGTCTTCTTGCCCGCGCACCCACCCCGCCCGCCCTTAACTTACTTAACTTACATCAGTTAAGTAAAGGAATCTTTTAAATCTGCCAGGTGTGTTATACAGGGGGAAAAACAAAAAAGGTACATAAACAACACAACACACTGAACATGAATCCAGGATATTCACTGACTATCCTGGATTCTTTAAACATAGGAATCCGTCGTCGTGCAGCGTGTCCCGTTCAGCTTAACACCATACTTTCACACACTCACCAGTCTATCCAGGCTTGTACCAGCTGCCGTGGTTGGACGCTCCTCGGGACTATAAGGTCTGAAACGGGCATTAAAGCCGTCGGAAACCGCTCGTGAAGGCCGGCTCAATGAGACTGCCTTGGGTTTCCCACATCCCTGAAACACCTGGAGGGAACACAATTAGTCATCACTCGCAAATTGTGCTCAGTGCTTAGCTTCAGTATTTTTCCCCGCATTCGTTTTGTCCTTCGTGTTCAACAAGGACCATTATCAGCCCAGACGAGCAGCAGGAAATTAAAAAAAAAAATCTTTATTAAGGCAAGGGAGTTTAATGACCATACTGAACGGGAAATGTGCAGTTAATGTGAACGTATAACCAATAGACTTTTTTTAAAAAAGATCTATCAGTCAATTTGGCTTCAAAGAGAAGCTCAAAACAAATGGGTTCAAGATTACTCCACATTGTCACACCCCATCAGCTAGAATTCAGATTTGTGTAATTTTCAAAAAACTATTATACCACACTGGGTTTACTTTGAGTTACTATCAAATGAACAGTTTACATCTTATGTAAATGTTGAGTCTTATTGGTACATAAAAACATGCAAATATCCTTGCAGAAATTAAGAGTTTTCCCACGAGGAAAACATTTCTGCACAATCTCACTACAATCTGTAATAACTCAAACTGAGTCAAACAAATCAATCGAACAAAGATATACCATGAGAAATTGAAAAGTTATTTTCTCTTGCCAGACCACAAAGCATAACATTTTACTTGCTCCAAATTATTGTCTGGAGCAATCATAAAGGAATGCAGAGAATAAACAAATGAGTTTGACTGGATTTTAACCAAGTCTTATGCCTTAAATCAATCTGGTTTCGAAGTGCTTAGTTTCCTTCGACTTGTTCGGAGTTCTTAGTAACTTCTACACTTTCTCCCAATTATATTTATCTATCCTCTCCCTTCTGCTCTAAAAATCGTGCAACACCGTAGAAAGTTCTACCTCCAGCGATTAATTGTCAGGAAAAAGAGTTGGCATCAGAGCAAGTCTCAACACTTTCAAGAAAGGAATGCAAGGAATTTGAATTCTGGCTGGCTCACACAGCTATATAGATACTGAAAAGAATAGGGAAAAAACTATTGCACTGCACTTGGTGTTAGTACACTGTGGCTACTTAGGCAGCGTAGACAAAACTTTAAAATGGAACAGAACAATCGTATCATTTTGCGCAAATTCAAACAGCAGAGAAAGCGCAGCTCTTCCAAAGAACAAAGTACAAGCGTACCTTTTGCGACACTTGCATGCTGTTATCCTGCATGTTCATAATTGCATCAGAAATCTTTACATCAATGGGATCCATGACTGACTCAATATTAAAGGGGCCTTCCAGTCTTTCTGCCACCATCAGCATAGCATCTGTAAAATAGAACAGGGATACATGAACATGGTACCAGGTATTCTCATGGTCAGAACTTTTCCATTTATGAGTTAATGAAAAGCTAACTTATGTTTCACTCAGAAGCACTACTTCACGATCAATTTGTGCCACACCCAGCGAGGCAAATCCCAAGATACAAACTACAATTATGTCTCCTACCAACATGTTCTGTGCTAATATCATCTGTCCAACTTCTATATTACACACTAATAAAATGACAATATCTGTCTGTGCTTCCAGAAGGATCTCAATAACCGATTGATGACTTGTACCTCAACAAAAAGGCCTTGCATTTGGGAGTGACATAGGCATATTTATTTTTGTTTAACATTCATATTTGTTTAACATTAATGAGGTATTTTCAGTTGTGCGTTTTTCGCTGTAGTTACACCTGGTGGCAGGGCCCGCTGACCATGAGGCTGTGGCATCCTGCGTCACCGAGCAAGCACATAACCAAACGGCGGGAACAAAATAAAGAACACAGACAATGCTAAGCCGCAGCAACACCAATAAAATTACATTTTGAATGCGCCAAGGTCTCCCACTAGGACTTCCCTCAGAGGAACCTCCCAGGTGACTAGAGGTAAAGATGAAATATCTGTCTGTTTGTTTGTCTATGTGTCAATCTACATTCCATATTGGATCCTTTGGTTAAACTGCAATGTGTACAGCTAGTCTTAGCATAATAAGGTTACACAACATGAACAAATTAATGGACGATAGGGGTGGAAAATGCAC